>WBMW01005244.1:175178-247275 GCA_013396635.1 Penelope pileata | reverse complement strand
GAAGCTTTCTTAGGATGCAGTAGGGCAAACAACTGCAGGAGATGTACCTTCAGCAAAACAGGATTTTAAAGTAAATGTCTATTAACAGGGTCAGGGACTGCCACAGCTGCAGGACTTGCTGGTCCTCACAGCTGGCTTCTTAGCAGCCAGCCAACAAAACCCTTTTTTGTATGGGTGCACATGAGCAAGGGAGGTACCTTCTTCTCACCTCAAAGCAAAAGAGGAAAGGGCATCCCTGGTTGTGCTCTAAGAGGTTGCCAGCAGGAACAAAGCAGGACAGTACCACTCCTTTCCTTCAGCTCATCTGCTGGGGGAGACATCAGCTCCCCTACAGAAGTGAAGCACTTTTTCATTTGTACACAAGTACCCAGGGAAAGGACTTCGCACCTCCTAGGGCCTACACATGAAACGTTTGGAAAAGCCTCCTCCCCCTTCACCCCGCCTCCCTGCAACCTTTTTCCTTCATATATCCCAATGCTCCTTATGCCCTCTCGTGGCAGAAACTGCACATTAATATAGAAGCAGAGGGTACACAAACAGGGGATTCCCACTTGTCTCATTTTCCCCCCCCCTGTCCTTTGATTTCACTGGCTCTTGCTTCTCATTTGCACTGGAATATGTGCAAAGTGAATCAGGCTTTGTTCTTGCCACAGCTAAGTCAGCTCCACAGCAGTAATGAGGCTGTTTTTTTCCATCAGGAGACAGCTACAGAGAACATTTTGCTGCTATTGCAGAGATTCAGTGTATAATCAAAGTGGTGCTTAATTCACACATGCATTTTGATTCCAAATTATTTTCCTGTAGATTTTTTTTTCTTTTTTAAAAGGCTGTCATTATAATAATGTGGGAAGGGAGTAAGTAGGGCTTACAGTAATAGCTAAAACAACCCACTGGATACATTGAACTGATGAAGATTGAATTTCAAACGTTGCTGAATAAAATAAACATGAATGAGTTTGTTATTCAAAAGGTGCCTAGAGGACATCAGAGCCATATGTTCTAAATGAGATTTTGTTTTATTACATAGTTAATGAGCTTACTGGCAAGACCTGAGCTTTTTGTTTGCCACCAAAACAAAGGGCCATCAAAGCCCACTCTCTGTGCTGCAAATGGTCAGCCATCTTCCATGGTAAAACCACACACCTTTCTGCTATCAGTGAGGCTACATCTTACACTTAGAACCTCATAATTCCTTACATGTAAGCTTGCACACAGCTGACTGAAGGGGTCATGCCATGACACCTGTGCTTTTTGTATAAAGCCTTTGGGTTAAATAAGACCTACCTGAAGGCACCCTGCATGGTTGCAAGTACAACTTCACTGTACATGAAGGCTTTTAACCCAGGCTTTGTATAAAGCAATAGAGAACACCAGCACATAGTTGCATTTAAATAATTGTTTGGAAAAAATAACACCAAACTGAACAGAAGCAGTCCCTCCTCCAACAATAGGATAAAATAAATTGTAGCCCCACCACCACCACTCAGAAGAATTAAAAGATTTTTTTGCTGTGATTTTTTTCCCCTAGTTTTCTTCTTTTCCATCTCCATATTTCTATTTTTCTCTTTCTTCTCTATTTCATTCAGAAGGAAAAAGGAGTGAAGGAAAAGAGAGAAAATACCTTTGAGGGTGAAGGTTATAACAACCACCAAAATGAAGTACTTTCAAAGATTGTTTGCTTAAGAAAGTTTACAAAACTTTGACCAATGATACTCTAGGGAGCAGTGAGAAATTCAGTATCTTGATTCCTCAAGAACAAAACCGATAATATGCTGCAAACACAGGACTAGGGAAGGATGAACTTACAAGTACTGTTTACACATGGTGAACAGATGCTCTCCCCACATGGCAATCTCTCCATCAACTCAATAGATCTGAAGATACTGTCTGTTTTAGGGGCCACTGTGTCCTCACCTATGGCCTTTCAAAGTGGGCATTCTCTCCACTTAAAACACACAGATTTGGAGGTTTGATCAGGACATTTAAGACCTTAAAAAACTGAAAAGAAACAACCCTTAAGACTGAGCTCTAAATCAGGTCCTGTGGCTGAACATTCATAAAGAACTCAGCAGTATTTACTTCCCACACACTCTCTGTAGTCAGACACTTCTCATTTCCACAGGGAACAGAACTGAGTCAAGACAATGAAACTGTTCTACTCCACCCTACTTGTGGGTCTGGGCTTAGGACAAGAGGGAAAGGCAGGTGGGAGGGGTAAGATACGAGAAAATGTGAAGCGAGTCAGGAACAGCAAAAAAAAAAAAAAAAGTAACAACAGAACACAAAGACCTAAGTCTTCATCTGTTCTGAGACAAAATATGCAGTACTATCTATTTTTATTAACAACTGCATCCACCTACCCCTTCTTTAAATGAGTCACGTAGGCACTCTGTAGAGCTGCTTCGAGGAAGTAGGACAGTTCAAACTCGGAGTATGTCATGTTGCTGCCCTTTATGTATCTCCAATGTGTGTTGCTTAAGGTCTGTGACGAAAGAAACCAGTGGAATTATAGACAACTCTTATTACAGACAACTAGCCATTTCCTCACAAGATATCATCAATAATAAAACGTTAGCTTCTGCCATCAGATTCCTCTTCAGGTTACTTGAGAACTTACCTTCATTAGTTATTTCAAAAACCTTTCAAAGTCAACTTTAATGCAATGTGAGCTTTGAAACATCAACATCTGCTACTTTCCGCCCTTAATAAAATAGAAAGCTACATGTCAATACTGAGGGCTTCCCAAGTACTACTCTGACCACAGAGAACCAGCATCTCGCAGAGAAATATAAAAACAATGTTTAAGTGAGTATACCTAGCTTAACATAACATATTTGTAAGAGTTAGTAAAGTACAAAGAGTCTTGATGGCAGAATCTTAGCCTGTCCTCTTGCAGTCTTACCAAACTCTTCTTACTTTGGCTTCCTTACAAACTCTGTCTTCCAGTACAGCTAACAAACATAGACTCTCCAAAGTACAGTTTTACTTCCAGAAATGGAAAGGACCTATGGACTCTGAGTGCATGAATCAGGAATCCTGCATCCTTCTGAGTCCAGAAGATGAACGAATTACTGTTCAAACTCTCTCCTCTCTTGGTGGAGGCAAGTTATCAGTAAAAACACTTCCAGTGCCCAGTACTGGCAGGAATTGGTCCTTCCACAAGGAAAAGGCAGTACTTAATTTTAAATAAAAAGATCATTTAGCTGCTTCTTGAAAAGAAACAGACCAAACAATTTGTTAGCTGGCTTTCTTAATGGATTTTTGTGTGTTGTAAGCTGATTTTTCTTGTTTTAATGCAATTGAAAACAAAACCAGCAGCCTTTGCTGCTGAGAGGAGCAGAAATATCTGGTCAGAAGGTCAAAGGCAGTAAAGTTACAGAATAGTAGATAATATGCATTGCCTCAACACTGCTCATGTCAAGCAGAACGTGTGGCAGAGGACAGGGTGTGAAAACTTATGGTGTGGCCCTGTTTAAATGCTATGAAGTCAAGTTCGTTGTGGTTTGAGCCAGCAGGCCTTAAAATACCACAAAGCCTTTCGCTCACCATCCCCCCTCCCACTCCTCTCAGCTGGGATGGGGGAGAGAATGGGAGAGAATCAAGGAAAAAAAAAAAAAAAGAGTAGAACTCGTGGGCTGAGATAAAAACTATTTACTAACAGAAAAGGAAAATAGAATAAAATAACAAGACATCTCTAAGCATATTCCCAGCAAGGAACTGGCACATATTATAGCTCAGCATAGAGCTCAGTACTCAGCCAGCATCCTAGGCAACACCTGGCCAAGCAGGTACTTGCTATTGATCCAGTTCCTCTCCAGTTGCACTTGGAAGTGGCAAAACACTGGCAGTTAAATTGATATGGTCAAGCCAAAAGGTAACATATAGCTTTTTAGAGATCTCAATATCTAGTACTGTGTAACATTTACATGGCAGATATGTAAAATACCTTGGGTTCCCTCATGGTGGCACTTGCTGTGCAAAGTCTGTAATCCCTCTTTAGTAAGAGCTAAACTTGAGATACAAGACCTGAGCGTAACTGAAGCATTCAGTACTTTACCAGAGGCAAAACTGGTTTCTACATGTCATTCTCAGAAGAAACTGAGAGGGGCCAGATAAACAGCTATTTTGCAACTGCTTATACTGAAAAATTCAGTCTGCAGAAATGCTAAGACAATTCACCCCTTCAGACTTGTTCTCGTGTTCCTTATTATCTATGATCACTCGACATTTCCACCACCATTTTGCTGTCAAAACTTCTGGATGTTCCACTCGGGTCACCAGGTAACACCCTGAGCACATTTCTTACCTTTTCAAGCTCCTGCAAGTACACTTGGGCAATGACACACGCAGTCTCAAAACAAGCCATGGCTTCCTCCTCCCTTTCGCACAGGCGAGCACGTGAGGCAATTGAGTTGGTTGAGCGCTCCAGAGACAGACCTGCAAAATAGCAGCACCTTCTTTAACTGGAGTCCATAACAGCAACACAGCCGTATTATACTTCTGTTTACCCCTTGACAGGAAAGATTTTCCTTTTGTAGATTTCCCCTTAGTTTTAGTGACTTTTAGGAAAAGACCCCAGGAAAATAAAATTCCTACACATGCAAGGCATTTTTGTCATGCTGCTCTAATATATGGTACCACTGCATGCTTCTATAGTGCCTTTCAAACATTTTATGAAGAAAGGACATACAAACCCTCTGGCAGGGAAGAGCAAGCAGAGAAATTATGGCCTATATTTCCAAAGATGGCTATAGATTTTGGATGCTTCAACACGAGCTATTTCAGAAACACCCTGGCAGATTTGAGAATTTCTAAGCATCCACTATTCCAAGTGAAGCTTTCAATAGCAATGGTTTTGAGGAACAAACTTGCAGAAAGATACCAAAACAGAATCGGAAAATCTGAAGCCTTTTGTGGAAAATCTGAGCACATGCAAATTGCACATGGACACACAGTGAGCTCTTGGCAAAGCACAAGAGACTATCTACAAAATCAGCCTCATTTCCAAAGAAAAGAAAAAAAAAACTTGTTTTTTGTACCATGGAAACTTTATCATCAACCAACTCCTCTTACAAACATACAGCATGTCAACTGGAGACTCACAGCTACTGTCTGTCCCTACACAAAAATACTTTATTATCCAATCCTTGCCTGGCCTCCCACTACTATCCTTTATTTCTCTAAATCTGTTTGGAGAGGGTACATATCTACACATTGATTTTACTCTGATCTACGTAGATTCTTATCCCCCACCAGATCTCCACAACACATCACTGCCTGGAAACTCAGGTCTACACCAAATACACCTGCATCAATACCCAGTAGTCCACATAGGTTATAAACCATTCACGTTCAGTACATGTTATATGTAAAATTTTCTGGAAAACAACAGTCCAAAACTAATGAAAAACTTCTAACACAAAATCATAGCCTTCCTGACAGAGATTCACAAAGGTCTGAAGAAGGAGCTGTCTGGACAGGCTCTCCCGAGAAGTGACAGAGAGCACTGCAGCATATGGCAAAGGACTCTGCCCCACGTGAGGAGCCACATCCCACACCAGGAACCACACCTTCCTTGTCATGCACAATCCTGGGCACCCCAGCAGCACTCACTTCAGGAGTCCCATGGCAAACTGCTGTGAGGTGGCAGTGGGGAGCCAGGCTGCTCCATGATGAATGATGTGGTAGGCACACTCCTTCTGGAGGAGTCTGAGGCTTCTAGGCAGTCTTAGCTTTGTTTATTTTTCACAAAGTTTCTGTTTTGTCCCCTTGGTAACTGGGCTAGGAGTTTCCCTATCTCATGCTCTGCATTTGAGGCAGACATGAAGAGTTACTTCAGTGGGAGAAAAGGCCCCAAACGTGGGAGTTCAGGAGATGGCTCCCCACTGCCCTCTCCAAAATATCACGGGTGCACAGGACATTCTACCAAGAACCTGCCTAGGAGAAACACACATTAGTACCCTGCACCTTTGAAAATTCTGACCAGACAAGAGCAGGGGGGCTGGATTTACTTCAGTGACATCACGTGGGGGATGATGATTATCTTGCTGTTTTTCACTAACATGCATTCCATGTTATGTCTTTTCTACAGATAACCATCTTGTATTGGAGGAACAGCATCCAGGAGATTTTGTCTTCCAGTCCATTTCTGAAGTCTCTGGCTTTGCACAATGTTTTTTTCCCTATTATTTCAAAGCTTCTCCTCACCCTGTTGCTATGTACTGAGGGGGAAAAAGATGTTAACTCAATACAGAAAGAGAAAACATCCGGAGGTGAAGCTACATCAACTTACAAAAATTATTCTCAGATTCCTCTCAGTTTTATCTACCTCTGAATTTCTAGCTATCCAGCTGTAATTAAAAATAAATTCAAAAAAGTGCTGCATTTCACAGTTGCCACCCCTTAACGTACTAAGTGGGGACGAGGATCCTGAATGGGACCCAGTACAATCGACTGACATTCGTGCACATGCAGCATCTTTATCAGGCTGCAAGAGCCACCCGAGCACAGGCTGTGTGGGGGCGGTTATCGTGGGAGATGTCACACAGAGAACAGGCTGATAAAAGCCATTTACATACATGCTGCAGCCCACTGCAAGGAGCTACTATCTCCAAGCTCTGATGCGGGGGAGGAAAGCAAGCAGCCTTTGCCAGCACCAAGTGACTGACAACAAACATGCCCATCCATGCAGTCAGAAAAACTGAGGTGGGGCAGATCAGAAACAGGGAAACAAACGTTTCCAAAAAGATTTCTTGCCACAGTAAACACAGCAATATATAACATACTAAAAAGAGGCAGTATGCTACATTGCACACATTTTTCCACTTGTAAAGGGCAAGAAGGAAAAATGACCCATATGATGCAAAATTAGTCATAGCGCTTTCTGCTCATACTGTATGTGCTGACCTGATGTTATTCAGAGTGTAACATCATCTACAGCATCAGAACCAGGCTATTTTTCCCTACCACTGAAATGCAAGAGGAAAAATCAGAGCAAATAGACAGCAAACACAGCAGATAAAATGAAGAACAAACAAACAAAGAATTCCCTACTCTTGCAGCCATCAGTTCAGTTCTCACAGTGCAAAGCTCCAACAATTAGAGATTTGCTCCAGTTGCAGCTGCATGTGGACAGCACTGTTTACAAGCCCTCCAGCCCTGACAGCATAAAATCCACTCCTCTCCATTCCCTGGTTATCAGCAAAGAAAAACCTTTGCAGAATTACATACATTTTTAATTCAACTCAATTCCCAAAAAGCTGCAGAAAACCACAAACTGCATGGTACTGCCACATTGGACTTAGCAAGAAAGCGTAGCTCCTGCTGAGATTGAATTAACTTCTGAGTACAGCATAAAGTTACATGCTTTCTTGGTAGCTGGTTAAGGCATATTTTAAAACCAGTTATGTTAAGACAATACCAACTTATAACTTACCTATGCTAAGATTTTTCTCATATGAATCAGGTGCCTACATTTAAATAAATAAATATACACACACATACATACCACAAAAACATTTTACATACAGAAGATACAACTTTCTAGTGGAGCATGGCTCAAGTTAAAGATTTAAAGAGAGATCATCTTTCATAAAAAAAAAAACTTTCTACCCACTTTAGAGGCAGCAGCTTTCTATGTATAGAAGCACTACTTTTCTCCCCTGAATAAAGAATAAGCTTCCACCCTTCCTTCCTCTAGATCTCCAAAAGATTCATCTCTGGCTCTTGATCTCTCAATCTTTGCTTGCTCTTTCGCCATTCTAAAGCTAATCTGCATTTATGCCAGAAAAAACACACCATAAGGTGCATAAGAGGTGTCACAGACTGAACAAATTTCTTCCTAGAGTTGAAATGCACCGCTTTCATTCATGGAAGCCTGAAAGGGGATGTTTTAGGAAGGCTTATTTCCAGTTTCATCTCACCCAGTCCTTGTCAAGAAAAGAAAACACATCACATGGCTCCAGTGCTCTGATGTTATTACCAGAACTGGAAAATACATGTGCAAACAGACATGAGGGCTTATTGTCAGCAGAGATCACAGGAAAATTCAGGTTGGATGGGGTCGGAGAAGGTTTGCTGCTCAAAGAAGGGTCAGCACAGGCTTGTCAGGGCTTTACCCAGGCTGTTCTCAAAAGCCTCTGTCAGAGGACAGAGACATGCTGCACAAGTGCTGGGAGAGCAGGCTAAGGTGGCTTGCTTCCTTTCCTCCGGTTCATAAACTAGTTCCCCACATAGCAGCATTGCTCCCCTACTAGCAAGGGGTTACATAACAGTCTACTCATGGTTCTCATCATTTTTCCTTTAACACTGACTCCCATGTGGCCTGGCGTCGTACCTGTGTCAAACACAGCTAGAGGAACTCAAAAGAGCTCAAGGCGGACTCACAGCCCTGCCAAGCGCATCAGTCCCAGCCTGCAAAGCAAGGCACACCTGTGCCCATACGCCACACAGACAGGCTACCCTGGCCAGAAGCCAACAAGCTGCTAAGCAAAGGACGTGCAATGCTGTTACTATAAGCACAAAAATAATCTGTCCTGAGGTAAGCCAGGGTGTGAACGCACCACACAGCAGCTGCTGCACGGCAGCTGCACACCACCGGCCCCGCAGCCCTCCCAGCACAGGATGTCTTCCAGCTGCCCCAGCCTGGCTCTTGGAAGTCAGCCCACACTGAAACCAGACTAACTCCTCAAACACATACACAAACGTGAACTGAAGTTCAGCGGTGTACTAAGCACTTTTTCAAAGACAGGAGCATTGAAAGGCACAACCAGACCCTGGTACCAATGGTATTAGGGCCAGCCTGCCCCACCCTGCCAGCTATGAGGAGCTTCAGAGCACAGTCCTCAGCCAGCCAGTTACATTGTGGTGTCTTGGAAAGCAAACAGCCCAAGCTTGAACAAGACAAAGCAGCAATCTGGTCCAGCTTGACATAGGCGAGACTCAGCGTTGTATATTGTTTCTGCCACAATTCACATCAGCTTAAATAATTCACACCATGGGTCTTGACATTCATCTTCCCAGACATCGAGCTACAAGTTGAACAGCAGAAGTGGAGCAAGAAATGCCTAGAAGCCCTGGGTTTTGAACACATCCATTCATTTATCCTGCACTTTTGTAAAAGGGGAGGAGTGAGGTTTTGTTTTGCAAGAAAGCTGTGCAAACTTCTTGCACCATTGCTTCCAATTACTGCTACACAACAGCCTTGAACACTTACAGCAATCTGTAGTAATCTTTGGGTATCTTTTACCCAAAAACGTCAAAGGCAGAAATGGAGAAAACATCAGTGACCTTAACTGAAATCCTCTGAAGACTTTTTGGTCCATAACATGAAAAATGAAGCCTCAAAACATAAGTCACCCATACAAGGCTGCTTAGCTCTATCAAAACAGAACTCAACACCTACTCCCAGCCTTTCAACCTTTGGATGCAATAACCCAATCCCAACATTATTATGCTTTTTATGCAAAGGAGACCTTTATCTGCTTCAACTCGTAACTACAGCTGTTGCTGGCCTCTAAAACCAGGAAATCCTCCTGATCATAGAATTACAGAACCATTAAGGTTGGCAAAGACCTCCAAGATCATCTAGTCCAACCATCCACCTACCACCAGGATTGCACATTAAACCACTAAACCACATCCACATTCAGACACATCTTGAACACCTCCAGGGACAGTGACTCCACCACCTCCCTGGGCAACCTGTTCCAATGCCTGACCACTCTTTCGGAGAAGTAGTTTTTCCTAATAACCAACCTGAACCTCCCCTGGCACAACTCACAGCCATTCCCTCTAGTCTGATCACTAGATTGAGCACCTGCAAAGCCAGAGGATAGCAAGAACTCCTCTGAGAAGCCACCTGGGTCACCTACCCCTGACTAGTTCCGCACTGGCTCTGCACACCTCGCTGCATGGCAGAAGTCTGCCACCTCAACCCAAGGGTGCCCATTTTCCCGACCATATCAAAATGTGACATGCTGCCAGGTGGTTGCTCTACAGCTTCATGGCAGATCTTTGAACCTGGACTTCAACCTACAACAAAGCAGCCTCCAAAGTTTTTGATCACACATCCCTATCAGTAAAAAGCTTGAGCAAGCATTCACGGTAAGTGCATTTATAAGTTATATACATACTGTTATCCTAGTATTATATGCACATTATAAAACATACACAAAAATACACATTTAAATAATGACACAACGAAATTGAATATTTAAAACTTTCTTTAGCAGGACAAAATACCTGTTTTGTCATGAGGAAAATATGAATTATATTTCTAGGGAGAGGCTTGTGCTTGATTATAGTTTTTTTTTTTTTTTTTTGAAAAAATCTTGGTTTAATATTGATAAAGAGATTGGAATGTCCAGTTCAAGTTAAGTTTATTCTCACACTTGGTCTTAATGGCTATCATAGCTGACAATAGCACGTAGGTCCAAAGGGAAGAGGTGCATCATTGCCTGCATTTAGTAATTTTTTAATTTTAAATTCAGACAGTATATTTACATCTTCCTGGTGTCAACCTGTTGGTCATGCAAACAACATTAACAAGTGGGTTCAAAATCCACTGAAACCCTTTATTTGGAGAATTTTTAAACATGTTTGAAAGTTGTGTTGTAGGTGGCATTTTCAGCAACTACAGCAAATAAACAAATCACATAATAATGGAAACACAAACATCTGCTCTAAAAACAGATTGTTACTTGCTCAGTCCTCAAAACATTGTTAACTTGAAGGGACAGAAAAAAAAATTGTTGGTTATTTTGAAAACACCTGCTAGGTAGCATGCTACTGACAGCCATTTGTCATCACAGAAAAGGTCAGCAAATTTGGCATGTTTATCTTTTTGTAAAACAAGTGCATAACATCTTAAAGTTCAACAACTCTTTTAGGCACTTTGCCACAAGAACCCCAGTGACCTTGTACGTGGCACAGATTTTTGTGCTCACTCCCCCTCCCTACCCCTGACAAAGCAGTATAAAAATTGTACTATTTAAAGGTTTTCTGTTTATACAACTAGCCACGTTGATGGCATCCTGTATCACTCTGTGCACTTCTTGGTTTCTCTTCTTTGCTGCAAAAATCTTACCTACAAACCATCATGAATTTCTTGTGATGCTATTTCTGTACCCTTACGCTAGAATCCATCTCTATTATTGTCAAAGCAGCTGCTCCATCAGTGGTTAAACTTAGACATTTTTTTCCATAAATATTGTTTTTATTAAGAAAGTCATTTACGGCTTACAGTATCTTCTCCAGTATATCTTTCTGTTTTTGGCTCACCAATAAAAAAAACAAAAAAAAAAAAAAGCAGTTCTCAGTATATTTCATTGTTGAACAAGAATCTAGCAAGTACCTTAAGCTGAGACATGTTAGAAACATCTGTACTTTCATCAAAGTGTACAGCAAACCTTGCACACTGTGTCATTTGTTCTAATACTCATTTCTTCAAATCTTCAGCAATGTTTTCTGTGCGTCTTCCAAGAGTATTTATTTGCTAACAAAGGAACACATTTTACTTTGTAACCATATCGTCTTCCCTGTACTACTTCAGCTATTTACCATGGCAGGAAGAATAAGTGCTGCCCCAATGGCATGTGGTTTTCTCTTTTTGCTATTGAGAAAGAAATCTCAGAAGAGGCTGCTAAAAATTAAAAATTTCACTGAGCTTCATGATAAAAGTATTGAATTGAATATTGGTGAACTGTAAACATCATTGATATGATCTAATTACAAGGTAAAAGCAGTGACTGCAGAATGTGGCTAATGAAAAACTCACATTAAGAGAAGTGTCAGCTTTGCCATTGTCTCATTGCTCACTTGCGCATGCATTATTAGTATTAACTGCAATCCACAGTTTCTTTGTGGCAATCTTTAAGCTACTGGTATTCTTTGTGACAGTTAGTTTAGTTAAAACCCAATAATGCAACACATAAATCCACTCCACTCTGCACATACAAACTGCAACATGCTGAGAGAGAATGAAAAAGTGGCATCCCAAATGAACTGCCTGCTTCCTGTCTAGCTGGCATAATTGCAAGCACTAGCACTTTGAAGCATATACAAGGTACAGAACAAAGTCTCTCTCTCCCTCTGATGCAGATGAGCATTTAAAAGCTGCAGTTTTTTGTCAAGTAAAAGTGAAAACAAGTTCTGCTAACAAAATGCCTCATTCTCAAGTTAGGCAGTTTTTACTGTCAGATTGCACCACACATTCTTGTAGCTGGGACTCAGACAAGCAAGAAAATTAGTTTTATTATTTGGGCTCTGCGCAGAAGAACTCATCTCCCCATAGATCCTGATGCTCAGAGATGACTCTCACCCATTCTTAGTCATCACAGAGAAGGATCATGACATAAAGGAATGTCCCCTGCCCCTGACAAACCCTTTTTTTTTTTTTTCCTTTTTTTAAAAGGGAAGAGAAAGCAAACAAGTTATTTTTCCTCCACTGCAGCTCTACTTCATCACAGCACCAGCTGAAAATACCTTGGTAGCAGCTGCCAACAGAAGAAAGAGCAGTTAAGGAACAGGAGACTAATGCAATCCACCATAACCTGTATGTTTCTTTTGATGGGATAACAGAGCTGCATACTACACTTGACATCCTCACAAAGCCCACTACCACCCAAGCATAATATATCTGTAGTAAAAAGAAAATTGAAAGCAAAGTTCGAGTTAATTTTCTCCCCAATGTTAACCCACATCTATGCTTTTCTTAACTTTGTGTCCAGTATAATTTCAACTCACTGTGATTAACAAACTGGGATCAAACAAAGGCTGGCAGGTTCCAGAGCAGTGAATCAGGGTCCCAGCTAAGTCAGTACACATTAGGGTAACAGCCCTCCTGGTCTGAATGGTATGATTAGGGTAGAGAACGTTTAGAATCCCTCAAGTAAAAGTCTACAGTAAGCACGCCATGCTGTCAGTTGTGCTATATTGACATAGAAATTAATAGGGGGAAGTAGGGAGGGAATTCATGCTCTCAGGATTTTTTCCCTGCCCTTTACAGCCTAGTGCCCATTTCTTCTCTGTGAGTACATTGCAGCAAGCTGCTCCCCATCAGTCAGAAGTAGCAGCGCAGGCAGGATGTACAGAAGGTGGAGGGCAGTGCTGAAGGACAGAGGAAGAGCTGGGTCCCCCCCTTTTTACCATAGCAGAACTGGAAGTCTTCCTTATCATCTTGGGGCTAATAAACAGTAATACAGGAATGGATCATCTTTCTCTTTATGGTGTGCAATTACAATTTGCTTTTATTTTCCCTAATTACTGCCCAGAAAGGACAAAGAAAATGATTTATTTGAACATGGAAAAGTGCCATCAACCTTCCAATAATCCCCTTCCTACATCTGTCTCACTTGACAAGACAAGGCATATCCTTACATAGTAACAAGAGAGCGTGTGGGGACCTTACATACTACAGCAAAGCTTTTCTTGGAGAACTTGAATAACTCTTAAGATCACCTTATGGAACAATCCCAAGCACAAAAACATACATAGCCATAGGGTTTCGTGTGGTGTTTTTTTGGTCTTTTTTTTTTTTTTTTTTTTTTTAAAGGCATCAAGCAATCAGGATACCAGCCTAAATGCTAGTCTGGGAAAGGAGAACGCACCTTGCAAGCTTTTATGCCCTCTGTTTCAGAGGGCAAGCTCAGAAAGCATACATTTAACATGTTTGTAAATCATCTGGATTAGAAATATTTCTAGCAAAAAGTGTAAATTCACTTTGAAAAGAGGATTACAAAATAGAGTATGACTCTGCCAAGCTACACAGGCTGAGTTTAGAAATGCTATCTGCACTTGCAGCTATTTAAACAACTGGTACTCAAAATTACTCCCCTCACTGTTCCAGTACACTCAGTTGTTTCAGGATTGCCATCTAATTCAACAAAGAATAAGTGCACAAAAATTTCACATCAGAGAAGCTAACTGGAAATTCAGGTTTCAGAAAGACTCTACTTAAAAGTCTAACTGCTCAAGTTAAGTCCACAACATGCAATATTTCATTATTTGAACAAAACATATCTTCGCAGTATGTGATTCATAGAATGAATCATAGAATGACCTCAGTTGGAAGGGACGCCAAGGATCTAGCTCCAACTCCTCTGAAACAGGCAGGGCCACCAACCTCCAGATCTGATTCTAGATTAGGCTATCCAGGGCCCCATCCAACCTGGCCTTGAACACCTCCAGGGTCGGGGCATCCACAACCTCTCTGGGCAGCCTGTGCCAGCACCTCACCACTCTCTCAGTAAAGAGCTTCTCCCTGATGTCTAATCTAAACCTTCCCTTCTTCAGCTTAAAACCATTCCCCTTGTCCTATCGCTATCTGCCCTTGTAAAACGTTGATTTCCCTCCTGTTCATGATCTCCCTTTAAATACTGGAAGGCTGCAGTGAGGTCTCCCCACAGCCTTCTCTTCTCCATGCTGAACAAGCCCACCCCTCAGTCTGTCCTCATAGGGGAGGTGCTCCAGCCTCATTTTCATGCCCCTAGTCTGGACCCTCTCTAACAGCTTCACATCTTTTCTGCATTAGGGGCCCCAGACCTGGACACAGTACTCCAGATGGGGCCTCACGAGGGCAGAGAGGGGCACTCAGCTCCCTGTCCCTGCTGGGCACACCTCTTCTGATGTAGCCCAGGATATCATTGGCCTTCCGAGCTGCAAGAGCACACTGATGGCTCACGCTCAGTTTCTCATCCACCAGGAGCCCCAGGTCCTTCTCTGCAGGGCTACTCTCAAGGAGTTCTTCTCCCAGTCTGTATATATACCTGAGATTACTCTGACCCAAGTGCAAAACCTTTCACTTTGCTGTGTTGAATCTCATTAGAAGAGACATCTCAGCTTGGTGTCATCAGCAAACTTGCTGAGGGTGCACTCAATCCCATCAACAACATCATTGATAAAGATGTTAAAGAGCACCAGCTCCACAACAGACCCCTACGGGACACTGCTTGTTACCAGCCTCCACCTGGACATAGAGCCATTCACCACAACCCTCTGGCTGGGACCTTCCAACCAAGCCCTTATCCAGCGAATAGTCCACCCTTCAAATCCATCTCTCTCCAACTTAGAGATAAGGATGTGGTGGGGGACCATGTCAAAGGCCTTGCACAAGGCCAGGCAGATGACATCAGTCACCTTCTCTTTGTCCACTGACGCCATCACTCCACTATAGAAGGCCACCAGATTGGTCAGGCACAACCTTCCCTTGGTGAAGCCATGCTGGCTGCCTTGGAGCACCCGCTCATCCCTCATGTGCCTTAACATGTTTTCCAGGAGGATCTGTTCCATGATCTTCCCAGGCACAGAGGTGAGGCTCACCAGCCTGTAGTTCCCCAGGTCCTCCTTCCTCCCTTTCTTATAAATGGGAGCGACGTTTCCCTTTTTCCAGTCCCTGGGGACTTCACCTGACAGCCATGACTTTTTAAGTATGATGGAGAATGGCTTGGCAACCACATCAGCCAGCTCCTTCAGGACCCCAGCATGCATGTCTTCTGGCCCCATAGACTTGTACGCATTCAGTCTCATGAGGCAGTCTCGGACTTGCTCTGCCCTTACAGTGGGAGAGGGGATTTACTCCCCCAGTACCCATCTAGAGGTTCAGGGATATGAGGTTCAGAGATGTGAGAAATAGGAGAATCCTGGCTGCCAGTGAAGACTGAGGCAAAGAACTCATTAAGTACCTCAGCCTTCTCTATACCTGTTGTAGCCAGTTCTCCTCATTTACCAAAGGTACACTCTCTTTGGCCAGTCTCTTCTGGCCAATGTACCTAGAGAATCCCTTCTTGTTGTTTTTAACATCCCTTGCCAAGTTCAGTTCCATCTGCACCTTGGCTTTCCTACTCCCATCTCTGCAAGTCCAGACATCATCCCTGTTAAGAGATTGGTAGCATTAAGTAAAAAAAAAAATTATACCACAAAAGTTACTGGCTTAGGATCTGAAATCAGAGTTTGATGAAGTGTTAAAATTAGTCTTGAAAATTAAGGCTGTCTTACAGAAAGCATACAAAGAAGTAAATAAACATAACCCCTTTTCTTTCTTCCCTTCATCTGACTCCATTACTTTAGTTCAATGACTAGTTTTTCAAAGCTGATGAATCAACAATTAAATAAATTTGATTAAATAAAACCAAATGGGAAAGGGTATTTTTCACTTTTAATCTATGTATTTAAAAACAAAATGCACACATGACTACAAGTCTACCACTTCTAATTCAACACAAACATTGAGTTCAAACATTGTCTGTTGCAAATGAAATTCATTTAACTGAAAATACTTAATCAAATTATTTAGTCAGAGAGAAAAAAAGGTAGATTTATCAGAACTTAATTTTGTAATACAGCCATCATTAACTGCATATTTCATTTTTGTTTCCAAACAAACACATTTGAATACAAATTTCACCGAGAAAATTAGTCATCCTGTATAAAACAGTATTAGAAAACGATGAATGATACAATCAAATATCAAAGACCTCACCCATGTGTTCACACTCTTCAATGAAGTATCTTCTGATTAGTGAGAAAAAGTCGTTTTAGCAAGAAAAAGTCATTTAAATACCAGGGTTATGTTTACTGAATGCAAACTCACGTTTTTAATAGCTCCTCAAACTAACAAGAAATACCTTAAATAAATAAGCAACAAAAGCACAAAAGTAGTTTAAAATAGATGACTAAAAAAAAAAAAAAAAAAATGAAGCATAAACTGTGCCTTTAAAAATCATAGCTAACACCAGGAGGGTAGTTTTCAAATTAGCTGACAAAAATACCTGTCTTATGTTTATTATTTCTTAAAAGATTTGCTTTTCTGTTTACTATTTGTGATACCATCATTTCCATCCACAACACTATTATAACCTGCAAACAATCACTTCCAGTTTTATAAATCTAAGATGGAGATTTTATAATGGATTTTAAGTCCAAGAGGAGAAGGCAGAAGAATATTCTTTCAAGCGATACTGACCTCATCATAGAAGCCTCAAAAGACAACTCTAACAGAAACATGAAAACGTGAGATCAGTAGTTTGTCCTAAAAGAGACTAAACAAACATAAAACTCTGAAAACCCACAATGAGCAGAACCAAACCCAGAACCCTGGATGTAGGCTTAGGTCAAGGTCAGGAAAAAGTCCTCACATGCTAGGCTCAGAGCTTCTATCAGCATAACTCACAGCTCTTCAGGGGCCTTAGAAGAACGGTGGCTGGTTTGAAGCACGTACACCGCTCAATCCAACAGCATTAACATCATGACCTTATGGATCTTCAGAGATGTCACGTTACTGCTCTTGAACATCTTCAAATGGCTTAAGTGAGCTAAAGGGCAAAATAAAGAATGCACTAAGCCACTGAAATAGAAATGTCTTGTTTCCTTGTACACGTGACTTGTGGTTGACTTGTAACAAAACAAACTGTGATCAAGGCTTCTCACAGCCACAATATAATCTAATGCTCTCTTTCACATGGATTCTTCTGAGATCTAAAAAGGCCGCGCTCATATTGAAACCCTTTGATACAATGGATCTCTTCTTTAAGGCTTTCAAAAGTCCTACAGAAATAAAGGTACTAGGGATTCACATCGCCCTTCACCAGCCTCCCACAGGCAAGTCACCCTACAGCTTCCTCCGGGTCGGCAAAGGAGGCAGCGCTGCACTAGGCCTTGTGCTCCATCCGCATCAGGCGCCATCTGAGGAGGCGATGAGCCACCCCAGAGCTGCCAGCTTCTGGCTGCACAGAGATTTAGAGCAGATTTCCCACGCTGAGCTGAAATTGGTCGGTAATGACAAATATTACTGGAAGATGGACAAATGGAGACAAAGAGACAGTAAGACTGTTTAAGCCCTACTTCCTATGAAAGCAGCTAAAAACCATTTGCTGTCCTATGCCACTGCTGATTTAGATGTAGAGGTTCAGACAGGAAGCCCTCTGCCAGCCTGACAGCGGGTCTGCTGGATGCCGAGAGCTCCTCCCTATGGGGCTGACTCACCTCGCACACCCCGATCAGAAGTGCTGCAGCGAGCCAAAGCGCTGCCAGTCGTGACAGAGCCAGAGCCCACATGCCACGTCAACCCTCCCTGGGCCTTCATGACTCAGGTTAGCAACAGGCTGCAGGAAAGGCTGGGTACCAAACAGCTCCCGAACAAAGAAGGCTTTAGACCTCCTTGTGCAACACCTCCCTGTACTCACACCAAGAGCTTGGGCAACAAAAGAGAGCATAATTCCATTAGGACTAATCCAAAAGCTTTAATTTAAAGCAAAACAACACAATTATGTCATTCACATTATATCTTTTCATATTTTTTTAATATACATAAAACCTATTCTAGAACAGCTTACAATGGCTCTAACACTACAGAGAATGACTGAGTCAATTGACAAAAGAGAAATAAGATCTCCATGGGAGATCTTTTTCCTCCTCTTTTTCTTCAGTTTTCCCACTGACTCACAACATGACAGAAAGCAACTCACTTCAGTTCTCCACAACTCAAGCTTCTCATCTGTACAACTAGATTAATGAATCTTGCTTGTCTACATAGAGCTTATTTCAGTGATACCCACTTTAAGAAGCCAAATACCAGAAGCAGCAATAATGCCAGGGCAAGAAATTACCCCATTCGCATTTCTGCAGGGATCAGTGATGTGAGCTAGGGAATGAAAACTCCCAAACACCATAAGATAGGAACCTGTAGCCCTAATTTATTGAAATATATTTAGGTTTAAACATCACATAGCACAAAAACTAATTTACTTATATGCACAGCCATTCTACAACCTAGGAATTCAAGTGAGCTTAAGTCCTGGCCAGAGATGCACTTTGCTTTGCAAAAGGTTAGGTTATGATGACCAACCCTACTACAGCAGGAAGATCTGTCCATGGGGAACAGAGAGGGATCTCTGCAGAGTTTCAGCAGAGTTTCAGCAGTAAGTGCAGCCAGAGGGAAAGCAAGCCATTGGACTTGCACTTATACGTGCTGTTCTGTAGTTTTGCCTACTTGTTCCAAATGGACAACTCAGGTAACAAAGCCACAATGTGTCTCAAATGAATAAGCAGCAACATGCAAGCAAGATTTATTACTCAGTACTGTTTCCTGCAACAGGCAGAACTGCTTGCATCAGTGATTGCCTGCAACACTGTGAGCCAAGTAGAGGTTTTAAGGGGGAATTAACCTCATGGAGGATGAGGAGGAAGGAGAGAGACATGTACAGGCCAACCACCCATAAGCTCACCAGAGGTTAGTAGTCATTGCTAAGAATCAAACTGTTGTTAGCGCTCCATTCGGTGCCCACAGGACTATGACACACTGCTTCTCTCCCCACAATGCAGAGTTTTAGAAACAGGACAAGCAGAAGCTGCCAGCTGAGATACTGGAAGAACCTCTCTAACATTTCTCCTGTAACTTTTCAGCGGCTCACTCAAGCCCCAGTAAAAACTTCAGGGTTTAATGCTTGAACTCATTGAACAAGTCAAGGGAGAAAACGCTTCTCACTGTTCAATCCAATCACAGGGCTGCAAATTCATATCACTTCTTATCATATGCATCATCAACCTACCACATGCTATGGACCTTCAGAGGTGCCTCTAGAGATTTAGCTCAGTGCCCAACGTTCAGTATTGTTGAATTCAAAAGGTACTCTAAAAAAGCAAACCCAGTTTTGCTGTCTATACGTTCCACTTCTACATACTCAATTTGCACAGCTCCTCCCAGTGTATCCTCTCTCCTTCTCATTACATTTTAATTCATTTCCAAAATTAAAATGGGACTTTTCTTTCTTCCTTTACCCTTCCTGCACTATCCTTGAGAACAGTACTACCTACACAAAGACCACAGTGGTTTCATGTTTATACTAAGAAGTGATAAGTTCCGGTGTGTAACCGAGTGAACATGGGTTTTCTGACCACTTCCTCCCATTACAGCAGATCTGAATAAGAAATTCTGGAGTTGCTGAAATAAAGACAGGGCTCTGGCTTTTCTGGATTTTTGCATTAATGATCCCTGCAGAAGTTTTGCCAGTGATGCTCAAGGGTGACCTTAGCTTATACAAGCTGAAACTTTCTCTAACAGTAACTCAACGAAAGGCATGACAGACCAACAATTTTGACACAGACACCAAATGAAAAATAGGGAATTGAAGAAGCCTAAGTAAATTTGAAATAATTCAAATCCATGCTCTGTTACTCATCTTGCAGCAGTAGCCTGGGCAGACACATTTTGAAAAGAAAATCTAAATTTACACTGACATCATCGCAGTTTCCTGTATCAAGTTTCTAATATCTGCTTCTGTAAAACTGGTACATTGAGCACACAGAATACAGGAACTGTGAATCCTGGTAGTGAGCACTTTCTCCAAATTTAGCTGGGCAAGCTCCACTCTGTGGAACTTTTCAGTCAAAAGCTTTGGAAGAATACCAAGTGACTTACAATATCCGTTATGTATTTTGCTAATCTGAAAATAATAATCACAGAGGATAAACACTGTGAAATGAGAATTGCAAAAAGGTAACTTAGAAATGGTGGGGGCTTCTTGTGGCTTACACACACAGGAGCAAAAGTATATTTATATTCCACGCTAAACTGCGTTGAAAAAATACATTATGTCTGACCCTCTGAGGCAAGCACCTCCACCTCCTGTATCTTCATAAGGAAGCGTGGTTGTCAGATATCACAAAAGAGGTCTTAGAGGAGCAGTGTTACTTCATCAGCATTCATGCATACCTTGTTATATTCACACCTCACCTAGAGCCTTATCCAATTCCCAGCAAGGCTAAGACTGAGTGCACCATTAGTNAAAAAAAAAAAAACCAACCTACAATAAGTGCACTAGTAGTCACTTCTCTGTACCATGCAAGCATTAGTGCAAGTTACAGGTAAATTAGTCGCACTCTTAAAGCGGATTCAACCAGTGCCACAGCAAACATAACCGAAGCAAGCAAGGAAGCAAAAACAGGTTTTCAAAAAAAGCAGAATGATTGTGTGAGATCACGAAACACCCAAATTATTATCAGTAATGCTAGTAGCCCAGTCAAACAGTATTTGTGGTTGATTTGGCATCACTCATTTACATACCAGTTGAAGGTATCTGATCATCACAGAGTTCTCATTCACCTAATTAGCTGGTGGACATGCTGAAAAGAGTAGAAAGCAGTAGATAGGTAGCAGTACTTGAGCAACATTTATAAAGAAACTGAAAGCAAATGAAGGAGAAGACTGATCTTTTTCCCTCCCAAGTCAATAACCAACTACAGCCTTCCTTTCCCCCACTCAAAACTCAAATGCAATTTCACAATCAACAGAGGCAGTTTTCATTAAGACCTCTCAGTGCAACATTTGTAGAACTAAAAGGGGAAGAAGACACCTGTTTGTACATCAGGTCTGATACTGTGTGACATACACCGCAAAAATATACTACCTGCTTTGAAAGCACATACGGCATTAGTCCAGAGTTTAAAACTTGGAAACATTGACCTTGCTTATTTCACAGAAATCATTAACATTTACAAGTGGATGAACTCTAAGAGAAAACACAGGCCCAATGAAGCAGAGCATTTGATTTGGATTTTCCCCAAAATCCCAAAAATATCGGCACAGGTGCGTTGCTGACTTACAGCCAACAGTTATCACACAATTTCCACGTCAAGCTTTTCTTCACACGTCAACCAAGTTTAAAAATCATGGACTAAGACTCCATAAAGCCTTTAATTTTAAACTACACAGACCATACTACCCAGTAGGATCGTCTAAAGATACAGCACTGCCCCAATTCTGCTCCAACTTTGGAGAAATAACTTCAACCTACACAGCATACTTCAAATATACACGTGACCCTTTACCTTTAATAACAAAGGCTTCGGTCACCAGACGCAGCACGTACAAAGGTTCATCTTTTGTTGAGAAGTCATCAATTCCTGCTCTTGCATACATGCTGATGGCATCTCTGTAGGATCCCTCTACATAATGAAGCTTTCCAAGGATCAGCATAGTTTCTGTCATATACTTAGGCTGGAATGGAAGTGAGGGGAAAAAAGAGTGGTAAAATACCAGACAGGAGAAATGAGGTACTTCAGAACAAATTAAATTAAAAATTTTTTATTCTTAACCTTGCCAACATCTTGGAATAGAAAGGATTTAAGGGCCCAGAGATTTCTGGGCTATGCTCATGAGAGCAGTAAACCACAAAGGTTGAGGAACTACTTCAGAACTCCATTTGGCAACGCACAGCTTACAAGCCACCTCTTTCATTTCAGTTGACCTATTCTATTGATTCACCAGCCACAGATACAACATTCACAGAACTAGCCACATGCACACACGGTAAATTCCCTGCTTTAAAACTAGGGAGAAAGCCTTGGTTTTCAGTCAACTGCTCCCCCCTCCTCTGTACATTTACTTAAAGAGCAGGAAAACACCCATGTTTTATTCTTTAAGCTCTCAAAGAATTTTCAGGCATAAGTAGAGAAAGAGAAGGCATGCCTGGCATTTCTAGGCTTTGTTTGTTTTTTTCTTGAAAACATCCATACAAACCCGTTCAAGAAAAATATCAGTAAAATACAAGTGTCCAGACCCTTTTTATACTTCAGAAGGCATGAAGTGATTCCTAAGCCTTCACCCTCATTTTTTAAATGCATGCAGTCAACACAGGCCCAATCCTGTATGAGCAGCCAAGTCACCACTAAGAAAGAAACAGCAACTGCAATTCATGCAGCCAAACCTAACTCCAAGATCTGAGAAAGATCAGTGGTTCTGGCTGTTACTGAGGCTGAACTATAAAGAAACAAAGTTGGATGAATTCTCCTTCCTTCTCTATCCTTTTATTTTTTAAATACATCGACTTTCGAGAATTTAAGAACAAGGAACAGCCCAAGGAAAAAAAAGACATAATGAAACACTGAACATGTGCTGTATGGCAATCAACACTTATCAAAATATAACATACACTTCCAGGCTACACTTTCAGGCTAACTAGCCTGTAAGTTTCAGGACCAGAAGTAGTACAAGTCTAGAACTTCACACCCTTATAACCCATAGTCTTCTTGAAGATAGTTTTGCAATTGCGTGTTCAAGGACACCAGCAGCCATTGATGCAATCTCGAAACTCTCCTAAAGCTGTGCAGCTGAGTTTCTGTCCACCTACTAACCATGCATCCACACCATGAAATAAAACAGAGGCATAACTTTGCCTAACTTCTCTGGCAGAGGCTGAGAGCAGTGCAGAGCTGTAATCCTGGATTTGCACTACAACCTCAAGCACCAGGCAACAGCTCACAGCACATCTCACCTCCACCAGGAGCTGACCAGGTGCACACAAGCCCCTCAGCAGAAGGTCCCGCAGCTGGGCTGACCCAGCAGCACTGCTACGCGGCCATGCCCCACCACTGCAGAGAGTTCCTAAATATTCAGCCCACCTCTTTCTTGTCAAAATGAAACAGCATATATTTGCAGTACATCATCTGTTTGGATGTTCTACATCCAACAGAAGACACTACAGAGGGGCACTGAACTACCAGTAGATTAGTCATATCTATAAATACAGCATTGTACACAGGGGGACACAATAAGGCAATATCAGCACCTCATATCAGGCTAACAATCACATGAGAAAAGCATCAGATTAACAGGATTACAGTGACAGAGCCCACTTACTCGCAGTTTTCCTCTGACTAAAATATTGGTCAGACGCTGCTTAGCCTCATTCAGTTTTGGCTCATTCTTCTCTGTCAGCGGAATGGAGTCCTTCAGCTTGGCAAAGTTTTCCTTCAAGCACTCTTCCAGCAGAGCTTCTGCAAGCAGCATACTCCCATAGTCCTCTGAAAGCACACACCGACCAACAAGAAATGTCATTGAGTGCTGATAATTCAGAAATTATTTTTATATAATTAGCATTACCTTAGCAATTAAGCAGTGTTTAAAAAAAAAAAAAAAAAAAAAGATTAAAAAAAAAAAAAAAAAAAAAAACAGACCCCCTTCAAGAGACACAAATGAAAACTCTTAGGGGTAAGAGGAACTAGTGAACAAAAAAAAAAAAAAGGAAAAAAAAAGGAAGTTGCATTAACTTTGAGCTATTGGAAACATTGTTTCTTATAAAGAACGAAATGACATTAACTGGAAAGTTTTTTCCCAGAGAGGATCCTTTAATTTTGACAGCTGGGTTTGTTCTATCCGTAATGTAACAGTGAAGAATTTAAAAGTGAGTTCTGTGATAAAAAAAAGTAAGACCAATTTCAGCAAGCTTTGACGTTAAGAATTACAAATGCATGTGCACAAAATGTGTGCTCTTGGCTAGGGATGAACTAGGAATTCCACAGAACAGTATCTCCATCAGAAGCTTTGAGGATTTTGCGGAGAGTTCACAAGCAAAGACTTTGCACAGACACATCATGTGCTGAGGAATGCTTCATCTGCCAGCATGCTTAGTTCTCGCCTGGCGGGTCCCGTTCTGCAGTGAAGCTGATTCACAGAAGCAGTGCCTGCAGCAGCCAGTTGCTGGGTGAAACGGCACAAGAACCCACAAAGCACAGCCCCAAGCCCTGCACTTTGTGCATACCTCGTGGTTCAGGTGTGAGGTTTAGGGATGCAGCAGCACACTCATCTGTGCCCTCAGCCCGCAGCCAGCTGAGCCCCACTGCCCACACTGGGGATGGGGACAGCCAGCAGCCTGGGGCGGCTGAAGGGCAGAGCTGCACAGCGCACTGTGACCACAGAGGTATTGTGGAGTGGTGTAGAGAGGAGCACATACAACCAGTAAATAAACACACACAGTCTCTAAAGCAAATATTGACATTTTAAAAACAAATAAACAAACGAAAGCAAAACTAAACTAGCAGAAAACCTCAGCCCACAGACACGCTACGACCCCCAGGACACAGAACTGCCGCCCGTTCCTCACTGGGAGGAAAGTTCCCACGCAGAACGGAGCCGTTACTCCCTCCCGCCCGGGCTGAGGAGCTGCGAGCCAGCCCGCCGCGTCCCACAGCAGCCGCGCGGCTGTCACTGCCCTCAGGGAAGGCAGCGAGCTAACCGGGGCCCGCAGCGAGGCCGTGCCCCAGCCGCAGGACGGCCTCTGCCCCGCCGGGCTCAGGGCCGAAGGTCGGCTCCGCTCCGCGGCGCGCACACCCCGCAGGCACCGCGCCCGCTTACCCGTCTCCTCCGCGCCCCCCGCCGCCGCCTTGCGCCGGGTGCGGGCGGGCGGCAGCAGCTGCTGCCGCACCAGGAGCCGGAGCTGCCCCCAGTGTCCCTCCGCCCGGCACCGCTCGATCTCCCCCTCCAGCTTCACGTGCGACAGCGGGCACCGGGCCGCCATGTTAGCGCCCGCCCCGCCCGGCGGCAGCCCCAGCCTGCGCAGGGCCGCCCGGGCGCGGCGGGAGGGCGGGACGACGCGCTGCCTCCACCGCCGTCGGGCAGGCAACGGGCTACGGGATGGCCCCGCCCCCCACGCCAGCCACGCCCCTCCGTGTACGCCACGCCCTCTCCACCTGGCCGTCAGCGAGCGCTCCACGTGGAATTCCAGGGGCGGTGACGTCAGGTGTGGCGCATGCGCAGTGACGGGGGGCGGGCGGGATGGTGGCGGGCCGGGCGCGGGGCGGCCCCACCTGCTGGGCACAGTGCGGCGGCCGCCATCCGCTGGCGGGTGCGTAGCGGGACGCCGGGGCCGGGCTGGGGCGGTGGAGCGGGGCGAGGTGCGGCAGGGCCTGGCCGCCCCGCGTCATTGGAGAGCTGGAGAGGGCGGGGGGTAAATGCTGCTAACGGCGGTGCTGTGCGGGGCGTGCGGCCTTCGTGGGCGTCCCGCTGCGCGCCGGCGCCGCTGTGCGGAGCGCTGCCCTCGGCCCTGCGGCTGCCGGCAGCTCTGCGGGACGGTGCGGAGCTACAACACTTGGCACCGCGTCCTCCCAGAAGCGCTTCTGCTTGCTGTGTGTTTGTCATGAGGCAAACCCGTGCGATCCGGAGCTGTGTGGGGCTGTTTCACCCAGTTCCCCTCTCTCTGGGGCTGGTGTTGTTCCAGGAGAACACGATGGCCTCCGCGCTGCTCAGGACCCCGCTGCTGCTCTGCCTGCTGGCCGTGCTGCCCGCCCCCGCCCCGGCTGAGGAGCCCACCGCAGAGAGCCAGCACCCCAACCTCCGCCTGGACAAGAGCCTGGTGCAGGACAAAGAGTACGTGTTCCCTGCTCTGGAGGTGTAACCTGACTGATTGCCTTATCTCTGAAGTCTTGCTCACACACCTGCTCAGGATGGTGTGTGAATAGGTCGGTCAGATACGAGCTGTTTGCTCAGTAAGTTTACAGGAAAGGTCTCTCTGGAGCCCTTAGTCCTACCCATAACAAATACAACTCCCTGGATCATGTCAGACTGGGAATTATCTTCTTCCAGCTGCTAGGATTTAGAAGACAGCCAGCAGGAGACTTTGGGCACAGCCTCAGTTGTTTCTGTAATCTGTTAAGTAGGCCAGGAGGAGGAGCTATCTAAGGTGCTAGGGGCCACTGCAGCACCTGTAGCAAACAACCTTTGTACCCTCTTCACTTCATAACATTCAGTTGTAGGGGTTGTCCTTGGCGTTCTAGAGATCCGTATTTCCCATGTACTTGACTGCTTGATCTAAGACTAAATTTGATGTAAGCAGAGAATTAATTATTAACTGTTACGTTGTGTTTTGGTGTGTTGGTTTTTTTTTTCCCTTAGCCACATCATGGAACATTTGGAAGGCGTTATTGAAAAACCAGAATCTGAGATGTCTCCACAGGAGCTGCAGCTTCATTACTTCAAAATGCACGATTACGATGGCAATAATTTGCTGGATGGGTTAGAGCTTGCTACCGCTATTTCACATGTCCACAAAGAGGTAGATGGAATATTGTAATAGCTTGTGTGACTGGAAAATAAGGTTCTGACTTTCTAAAAACAGCTTAATGTGAACCATCTACAGCACACCTTCAGTGCAGTCACAGTAGAACAGTTTTGCCTACAAATGAGACTATCTCCCCTTTGGTTTGATTTATGAAAGCACTAGCTTCATCACAGTTTCTCATGTCACATTACAGTTTTCAAGAAGACTATGTTGTAGTTGAAACTTTAGGGTGAGTGAAGAGTGAAATGATTTGACAGAGGGGTTACAGAGGCAGAGATGGAGAGAGGCGAAAGGGAGATTGTCCAAAATGGAATTATGCTCAGACAACGCTATAGAGGTAGCATGTGATGATGATGCTGCTGCAGGTCCTAAGGCTGCTGTTTTCAGCTCCAAACTGTTACTGCCGTGGATACACTAAGTGTTAGAGACCTTGTGCCCAAAGTTAATGTCAAAAAGCAGTCATAGTGTGCTTTTTTCTTTACCTTTTTCTAAACACATTCTCCTCCCAGTTAGAAACATTTAAGGACAAATGGAGATACAATTGCCTTCAGAAGATAATGCAGACACAATATTTCACGCTGACCTTTGGAAAGTTGCAATTCAAAATGGCATAACTTCATATATACTCCTCCAGCAAAAAAAAAAAAAAAAAAAAAGGCTTTCTGTTTCTTGTGCAAGGTCACATCTTTGAATTCCCCTTCGTTCCCAAGAGCTGATACTGAGAATTTTACTATCTTTAAACTACAGTGTACTTAACATGCTGTTTTTTCGTTACTGTTTCTGCAAGCTCAGCATGTTGCAAGTTCTGACATGAGGGAAGATGTTTCTGCACAATATAGAAACCATACTCTGTGCTACATCAAGATCCAAATTAAGAATACGTCTGTTAGATTAGTAACTATCATTGTATGTTGTGTTGTTTACCTTTTAGATCTCTTGGCCAAGAATGTAAACTGGATATAGTGGATGCAAAGCTCTTGTTTTGAAATACAGAGAACTTAGACTTAATGGCTTGCATCTGGTAAAATTTGCTTGAATTGAAATAAACTATTACATAAAACTTGGTGCTACATTAAACATCAAACATGAATTGCTTAACCAAAAGTAGTTGTCAGTAATCTGTCAAATGTGTCGCTACACGGGAAACGCTGCTAAATTGTTAATTATGTTGTTGGTTTTTTTTGTAGGAAGGTGGTGAGAATACCCAGGCAATGAAAGAAGAAGAGCTAATTAGTCTAATAGATGATGTCTTAAGAGATGATGATAAGAACAATGACGGATACATTGACTATGCAGAATTTGCAAAATCACTGGAATAAGGTTTCAAAGGGGGCTTGTTTCTCCATCTAGCTAAATGGAAATGTGACCCAGCATAATGTGATTTATTAATCATATCAACCTTTGTGCTGCCATATTAGTGAGTTGAGGTGTACCAGTCCCAGTTGAATTAGTTTGAAAATTGTGTGTGTAACGAGGCTGGCTAACTCAGAGTGATGATCATGTTTGACTACATGTAGATATGTATTTGAATCTTGAAGCATAGAAGCATCAAAATATTTCCATAGGGTACAGCTGGCAAACTCTTAAGTAGCTCTATGTGAATATTTAATATAATCCAATACAATACTAAATTCCAATTTTTTGCATCATTGGGTTATATAGAACTTGTTTGCTTACATCTTCTATTTTAACTTACAAAATACTTAGAAAGCAAGAAAAGATGACTGCATAAAGTTGTGTCTCAAGGAGAAATTTCCTTACCTTCCCACTAATTTCAAAGGAAATTTTCATACAAGTACAGGTGCTTGAAACAGCAGTTGTAGAAGAAACATGTTTGAAGGTGTTTTGTGTTTGAAGTCCCTGTGATACCATATGGACTTTGACACTGTCTTCAAAGAAATTGAGTATTTTTAAATGTATGTACTTCCTAGCGTACCCTTACATGTTTTATATAAATATGTATACATGATTTTCAATTTCTTTTCATCCTTCACGAATTACTTTTTATACCATATTTTGCTAAATTTTTCTCTGCCTTCCATGGTCTTTTCTTAAGAAAATTAAAGTATTACATGTACAATGCTGTATTAATGCTGCATAACATTTGCTAGAATACCTTCTGCTATCTGATTTTGAAGGTGATGTTAACTGTAAACCAGTTTAATGTTTAAGTTTCTGTTCCATTTGGCTCTTAAAGTATTAGCCAGCAGGATGACCTGTGAGAGGTAATGCTGCCTTGTTGAGGTTTAAGTTCATATTCCTTGACAATTAAATTTCAGTGTTACTTTAAGGAGGTATTTAATGACTGTTTCGAGATACTTGAATGTTTATGGACAAACATCGTTCCAGGAATGTTTTCACTGTCCTGACTCAGTACTTGGTAAGTCAAGCAGTTGAAGGATATTAGACAAGTGATGTATTGCTGCTTTATTGACATTTCTTAACTATAAAGCATAGCTGAAATCTTAAATTCCGTTCAGTCATGATCCATGAATCTAAATGTTAGCATTTCTGTAAAATGCATAAAGAGCTATTTTCTGTACAAAATTATTCTTATACAGGAGAAACGCATTTGTAAGAGAAGTTACTTCATTTGTTTAAATGTTTGCGCAATGAATCCTGTGTTGGACTCTTTTTTTTTCTTTATTTTTTTTGGTAATAACTAATTATTTGGATGCCTTTGTGGCCAGAGTTGTGCTGGTTGTACAAGCAATAAAAATGAGTTCATGAGTTGAGATTCTAGCACTTCGGAGCCAACGTGCAATGTGGGGAGGCCTAGTGAGGCATGTGCCTAATTTTGTGATATGCTTTAAAACTCATCTGTGTTACTAGCAGTCATATTAAAAAGAAAGTTCTTTTTTTTTTTTTTTCCAAGGTAATTAATTTGGAGTGAATGTTGAATCTGAAGAAAGTACAGAAAGATGTTTGTGGATAGGAAGGAAGAGGAGACAGGAGGAGGTTGAGATTGTCAGCTTTGAGGATTTAAAGGAGATTACTCATAGACCTGGCAACTCTTATATGCTTATTTCATAAGCTTTTTTAGATTTATATTGGATGAAAAAACAGGACCAAGAAACTGACTTCTATGTCCAAGTCTTAAAAATCATGCTTTCCTTATTGAGTGCAGTGGTCTTAGAGACTGAGCTGTAAATCCCTAAACTTAGTCTAGCAAGCAGCTGTGTAGCATGTATTTATATAAATGTCATATTTATATACATAGTTACCAACACCTATCCAATGTGGCAAATGACACATACAATGGAAGTTTTGTATCAGAAGTAATTATGATGAATGCAGGTAATGGGGACAGCATTTTTTGACAAATAATTTCATCTTGTTTTTAAGGAGTCAGAAGCTTGTATAAATTGAGAAATTACTTACCAAAAATGGAGAACAAAGTCAGCACCTTTTCACGTGTTGCATGAAGAGAGATTAAAGTGAAATTTCTGCTTTCCTAGAAAGGTAGGGCAGTTCTAGAAACATCCAAGCAGAAACCTGCAGCATCACGTCTTTACTCAGTTTTATAAAACAAATGCACCAATTTAATTAAGTTCACTTTAAGATAAAAGGCAAGTCAAACATTTTTTTTTTTTTTTAATTTTAATATAAGTAATTTGTGTGCTAGTTCTAGCTGGTAGAGGCTGTATGTACATATAGTATTTTCCGGTTCATATATATAATATAGAAAATAATGGCCTGTGCAACAGAAGTACTCACAGACTGGAAAGCTGCTTTAGTACTATCCCCATTTCACAGATAGATAATAAAGCAGGGAAGGTATTTGATTTATTGAAGGTTAACCACATCCCTGTCAGAAACAGAAAACCAGGAGAAGCCTGTGCATAGTCTTCACCCCTTCTTCCCAGTCAATGATCTCTGGGAACTAGAATAGGTTCTTCCCATTAGAGGAGAACACATCTGGCCCTGCATTACTGTACACTATCTATCTAGGTTGAAGTGTCTAGATTGTCTGCTTTGACCTTAAACAATACTGCCTGATCTAGCTGCTTAACAGAATACTTAAGCTGCTTCTTGAACCACTCATAAACTTGCTGTTGGTCATTAGTTCACCTAGACCACAGTCTCTACAAAGGAGAAAAGTCTTACCTGCTTATTGAGCACCTGTCAGAAAATTATTCGTAACAAAAATGTTTACAGCAACCAGTTTGCAGATTCACACAAAATTTAGTACCTTCTTTTTGCTAGTCACCTATAACCTCAAAATGTCTTAGATTCATTACAAAATAGTTACAAGGTTACAAATCCCAATCTCATCTAAAGCATTTTTTAATACTAGCAATTCACGAGTGTGGGAACAGTAATTCAGGAGTAATGTCATCACCCATTCAGCCACTAGATAGCGTATCAGCACCAGATACTTGCTGTCAGCAGTATATAGCTTGGAGTGATTCAAACGTGGATTTCACTGTAGAGAGCATCAACCACTACCATGAATACAGGCAAGGCCTGCTCCTCTGTCTTTTTCCAACAGCACATTGCCAGTATGATGCTCATATTGTTACTAGTTTACAGCCATCATAAAAATTGTTCATAACCAGAATTGGTTACTGCTAATTTATTTTCATTGTTTAGGGAATCAAACCTGCTTGAAGTGACAGCAAAGCAACTCATGTTGTAGTACAGTTAGTAAAAATACTGATGTAACAGGAAGGCTTTCTAAAGGGCTAGCCTTGACCTCTTACCCATCACTAGCTGACCTATGAGAGGGACCATGGAGCTATCTACAGTGGTCTCAACCAGCATAAAGGAATATTCGGGGTTTTGAGTAGGACCCAAAGTCTTATTGTTTTTGCGTCTGATGTTAGTAAGACCTTCTGTTGTTACAAGGCACAGTTCCAGTGTGCACCGATCAGCCACTTCTGCTAAAGTACAGCTTACTGCTTTCTTCTTCATCTCCCCCATGACAGTGTCCCTGTCTGCCCACTGCACCATGAAACAGTCGCATAATGTTCTAAGTTTTTAGCCAACAAATTAGAACAAGGATCGTTGCATACCTTGGTCTGCATTATTTATCATCACAAAGAATTTGTGTTCTGAATGTTTCATTGGCACGGATAACTGTCTGCATTGAATGAGATCTATTATACGAGCAGTTATTAATGTCTTACAGAAAGTTTAAGTTACATTTTTCTTCCTGTTCTTCATTTTAAATTCTGAAATGCATCCTAAATCTTAAGAGCTAATCCTTGCTCTAATTGTCACTACCTTCCTCAGCTGAGTGGCAGTTCTGCACTGAGGTAGAGGGCAGTGTAACATATGACTCAAAGTATACTGCCAGATATGACATTTTACAAGAAATCAGTTTCGCAGTGAGTGTAGTGTCAACTTCTGCCACTTAATCCAAGTGACTGACAGCATTAGATTTCAAGAAGGCAGATGTCAATACACTCAGAGAATGGGTAGGGAATATCTCCGTAGAAGGCAAATCTAGGGGAAAAACAAATTACAGAGAGCTGTCAGTTCCTTCAACAAATGCTAATAAGAAACCAAATGCAAGCTATACTAGTTTGGAGGAAAGCAAGGAAATTCAGCACAAGTCAGCTAATTCATAACATTTTAATTTAGCATGAGAGAGATATCTGTGAAGAATAAAGTGGGTCAGCTGGTTGAGAACCTAGCACAATATGCCATTCATAGGTGTGTACGTATATAGAGTCAGTAAAGACAAAGTGCGCAAGATGCAACTAGCAAGACATATAGAAAATAGTAGAAATTTTATGAGTGAGGTTGTAAGAGAAAAACAAAGGAAAGTTTGGACCACAGCTCAAAGGCGGGATGCTATCAGCAGGGGATGTTAAGGAAGCCAGATTTGAATGGCTTTTGGTGTTTTTTTTTGTTTTGTTTTGTTTTTTTTTGCCCTTTTTACTGAAATGGTCAAAAGCAAGAAAACAGTGCAACAAGTAAAAACAGGGCAATGAGGAAAAAAAAAAGCATTAGCATTTCAAACTAAATTATGAGAAACCTGCATGGAAAGTAACCCATTAAGTTAGATGTCTGCAAATTGCCTGGGCCCAGTCAGCTTCACTCTAGGAGTCTTAAAGGGAGGGTGAAGTAATGGCCATAGATGTCATATGGCTTGGATTTTTTTATTTTATTTTATTTAATTGCAAAGCCTTTGGAATACTTCCTCATAAACAGGCTAGTGAATTGTGGTCTAAATGAAACTGCTGTGGGAAGGGGCAGGAGGTTAAGTCTGTGGATGATTGTATTCACAGTGTAATTAAAATGTAACGTATCAAAATACATGTGTTCTGCAAGGAATTCTGTGGGGCTTAGTCCCTATCAAGTTTTATTTGATGTTTTCATTGAAGGCATAGAAGAGGGAAGTATGAAGAAGTATTAAGCATGCAAGTGGAGATGTTATGGATGACAGAATCAGAATTTAAAATGATCTATTTAGAGAAGTCATCTAAAATGGGTGGAAGGCAGTAGTGCAAAATGCCATGCTGAAGCAGAAATCCTCATCTGTCTAGTTACTAATTCATAAGACAAAAATCTAGGGACTATGGTGGAACACAAGCTGAACATGAGTGGCAAAGCCATGCTTTTGCATAGAACGCAGACGTCACATTGGGGTGTCTAAAGAGTCTCAAAGACAACTGAAAGAATCCTTATGGTCTTCTCCCCACTGGTAAAGACTCAGCTGGAAGATAATGGTCTGTTTTGTGCACTGCACTTCAAGAAAGGTGTGAACAAGATTGCAAGAGGGCAGACGAGATCAACAGAAATGGACACAAGTCCAGAAAACATGAGAAAAGATTGCAAGAACTGGGAGTTTTTTGGTTAGTTTTCTGCCTAAATAAGTCATGTTTGAAAAGAAAGATTAATAATAGTCTTCAACTAACAACAGCAAAGTCAGTCAGTTGTTCGGTCCCAGAGGACAGCTGGGAGGAAAGGGATTGGGAGGAAACATATCCTTGGCTCTAAGATAATGTTTCACTTGGGATTCAAGTCCTAGCTCTGAAGCACAAAGACACCAAACCTCTTAATAGTCTTTTTACTACTTTTTTTTAAATGACAGAGTGAACTACCTCTTTTTTCCAGCAAATAGTCAACTATTTTTGTTGACACTGAGAATATAGTGCAAGAACATCCACAGTTAAAGCAAAGGCTCATTTAGCCCAACAGCTTGTCTCAGTAGTGGCCAAGAACAGATGCTGTTGGAATAATAAAGAACAGAGAAAGCATATGGTCATAACTCTCCCAAACGTATTCACAGGTTCCAGCAATTTGCGGCTCAGGGACTTGACTTCAACAACAAAAAACCACAGAAGTCAGAAACATCAAGGCTTAAATGTTAAAGTCTGGCAACACTACTAACTGAAAACGAGGTCTTATGGAACATGGGCAATGTCCCACGATCAATGGTATGTGCTGGGCAGACTTTGCTGTTGACATTGCTAAGCCATGACCTTCAGTGTAAGCTAAGTGGATGATGCAGCTGTGGTCCCAGAGAACCACGTTAACGCAGTGTTGCAGCACAGCTATACTGTTTCTAGATATCACATACTTCTTATCTAACAGGAGGCTTTCAAAATTGTCTAATGGTTCTGTTTACCTCTGGTTTTGGTCACACTTCAAGAACCATATTTAAATATTACCCAATTCTGAGAAAGTGAAAGCGTGTATTTTGAAGTACATCGTCTTGAAGAAGCACAACATTATGCCTCAGAAGTTATTTTGTCATGAAACAGAAATAAGCCACAAACAAAAATATTGACTTAAGTGTCATCATCTGTGGCTTGCAGCCATTGGAGACTGACATATTGGCAGAAATCGTGGCAGGTATGATTTTCTCTTCCAGGAAAGAGAGCAGAGATGGGTAGAATAAGATTTGGATGCCAGTTCCTTTGGGAGATGTCTTCAGGGACTTTGCAGAAACGACTGTAAAAACGCGCTGTCAGCCTCAGCGTGGCTTGGAGCGGGAGTCAGGAAACACACTGGTGAGGATTTTAGACATCAGTGCATGCATATAGGACTGGTCTAAGAGAAGGAATGTGTGTGCTTAAGATGCATGCAGAGTTGTTTAGAAACCTTACATATGCCATCATGAATTTATGAACGTGTTGGCACTGGCTAGTGAAGTTAAGATCTCCAAAGAGCACATAACACATATACATACACCAATGTGGAAACCACTTTCAGTAACCAAATAATTCTGTCACCAGACAGCCTAAAACTACTCAAAGGCACCACTTCTAGCCAAGACCAACAGATTTAAAATATTTTTTTGAATCTCTAGGCAAATGAATTTTCAGGATATGACAAGCCAAAAAGTCTCTAGGAAAATCTCCAAGCAGATGATCTCATTTTTTAGCCGTCATATCTCTTAAACACCTTGACCAGTTTCCTTAAACTCTTCCAAAAAATCTGTCCCAGAATAAGATTATGCCTGTGAAGCTGTAGGTGTATAGGGCTAAGTTTGGCAGAGACAGGAATAGGAATAAAACCAAGTTTATAATGGAAACTTAAAGACATCTGCAGTTTACTGAATACTGTTCAGTGTGATCTATATAATGCATGATCTTTCCATTGCAGCAAAAATATAAAGTGCTTTTATTATCAACAAGGGAAAAGACGACTTCCCCCATGCAAAGTCCTACCTATGAGATGAAAAGTCCTGGCAGGTCATGCAAATATTTTTGCTTCCTCTCACTAAAATGTTTATAGGATCCAGATTCATTTCCTAAGGTCTGGCTTGAGGATTTCTGCAGAGTATTACACCATGTTGGCAGTGCAGAATGATGCCAAGTTCTGACTGAGATGTGTCTCTACCACAGGCCTTATTAAAATTGCAGCACGGCATTGATATACCCAACTAGTTTTAAATTAGTCAGCTAAGATACCACTAACACCATACCAATGCTGTTACAGAATACAGCACAACAGCAAAACCCACTGTAAAAGCTGAGTACAGTAAACAACCAGATATTTTTTGCAGGCCATGCAGAACACCATGTTCCTGGGATAATGTTACTAACTGTACCCAAGCTAGCTAGTTTAGTGGTGATTTAGGTATGTCAGAGCAAGCTCTAAATCATCTGAAGCTCCTCTAGTATGAGTAGTTACATGAAAGTATACTGGGTGCTTGTAAAATTTGCCTCTAGGTAATTCCTATTCGATAGCTCCTACAATTCACATTGATGCCCAGTTTGGGAAAACAGCACACACACAGTTTTTACTGAGACCTGGAAATTTTCTGGCTTGTGCAATGGCTAAGAGAAAACTCCTCTAGGGAGTTTAACATAACCCTTCTCAGATTCCTGTGGCACTTAGAGGTTCTTTCTAGGGGCTCGTAAAGCTCCCTCTAATAAAAATATCTGTAGGGAAAGAGAAAGGCCTATGTTGGCTGCAGATTGGAGAGCATGTTTCCTCCAGCATGCAGCTAAGCTGCCATCTATGGATACTGCTCCCAGAAATAGCACATCATCCTCAAAATTACTCTGTGCTCACTAAATCTGATGCCACTGCTGACCTACATCCATGTCATTGGTTGCTGGTCACCAAACAGCCTCCTGACACAAGCACCTCATCTGGGACAACTCAGTCCAGCCTGAAAGCTCTTCTTGCTGACATCACCAGTACTGGTTGAAAGTGCAGGGGAAAAACAGTTTCAGTGGACCAGATTTGTTTTCCAAAAAGCTACCAACCTCACTCATCTCCTGAGCTAGCAACTTCAGTCTGTTTCTGAGATCAGCATGGAGGTCTGAAACACCATTGTCTGATCCCAATGGTGTTTGACAAGGAATGTTGGTCAGGAATACAACAAATGGACAGGAGTTGAGAAGGTAAAGGATAAGATAAGGAGAGTTATAAGCCATCGTACATACTCAAACACAAAATGTGCTCAACCATAAACTGCCAAGTGCCACCTCCCAGGTTCTACTCACTATTAGCATAATCTTAGTCTGCTTCAGATGACTGCTGTCAACACAGCATGGGCTTCAATACAGGACTAAGGATATCAGGAGACCAAAGTACAGCCTCACAACATTGCTCATTTGGGAAAAGGGTAAAACCATCAAGAATGTCTACCAAGTTGAGAGCCCCGGATATGGAACCTCTTGCACCCAGGCTGTTTAGCTGCAACTCCAGCTTCAGCTTGAGCGCTGGCCACTGGGGAGCATCTAGCTCCAGATATTTTTCCTGATCGCTCAAGAAAAGACAAATGTACAGTTAGTCACTGAAAATGTGTGTTTGAGTGACTTTTCACTGTTACATGAGCTTGGAAATGCCATGAATATTCATCTCGGCCCTTCCACACACAGAAATTCAGTTTGTGGTGACATATGGCAGGGAAAAATTCAGCTCAAGGAGCTGAAGCCTGGCAAAATCATAAACAATCAGAAACAAGGCCTTCTAATGGAAACTGTTACACAAGCTTGGCTATTGGGCCACTGTCATCTTCACAGCCAGAGAGTGATTTAATCTGTCAGTTATGTGAGCGCTAGGAGTGATGAATAGGTCTTTGTATTCATTCACAGCAAGTACATACCCAGAATGACATATGATGTGGTTTTTTTGTCTCTTAGTCCACTGGATCTTTAAAGAGCCAGGAGTCTGCACAACATGGCTATCCAAAGCAGTGCCATGAAAGATACCATTCGTGTTCAGAAACATGGATTCCCAGGGTGGCTGACTTGCATCCCTCATCCACAACTTCACCTTCCGTTGTTACCTATGCAACTTGTCAACAAAGGAGCCCAGTGTCAGCCATGATGGTCACACTTCTAATCAGGGTGGCACAGGGACACAACTGCAGCTTGTCTGTGGCTGCCAGCACAAGATAACACAGCCACAGGGCTCCTCCACTGAGCCATGCTTCTTAGACCTACCAAGGCTGCACTGGCAGTCTGGAGTTTTGGGACAACTGCACTCTCACCGGTGCCCTGCTGTGTTGGCAGCACAGTGAGCAGAGTAAGGGTACAAGGCTGCTCAAGCCAAGTGGGTCCTTTGCAGAAGGAGTCCCCCACACTATTGGTGAGCACAGTTTTGCAACACCTTTTGTTGCTGCAGCAGCACAAAAGGACTGGAGCAGGTCCAGAAACTAATGTTGTATTTTGCCTGGTATAACTGAGAACAGAGTATACTCTATCATGTGTTCAAAACAAGCCTTTTGGTAAAGATAGTCACAGCTCTGCCAAGGTCTTATGGATGTACTAGTCCACTGGCATCTGCCTGGGTTGGAAACTGGACGGATTTAATCTCCTGTGCAATAGGGCCACAGAGGGGCAAGAGCAAGGTTTGCCATCTGGTTAAGGTCATTGACTAGCTTGGTTTTGCTAATCCTAAGGAAGCGAGTGACAACTAGTCCTTAGCAAAACTCCTTTTTCATTGCCATAGATACAAATGACAATGCACAGCAATTCAAACAAAACGAGATGACTGTATATGTACACAAATCCATGGGCCCTGATGGGATGCATCCGCGTGTGCTGAGGGAGCTGGCGGATGTGATTGCCCTACCGCTCTCTATCATCTTTGACAGGTCTTGGAGAACGGGAGAAGTGCCTGAAGACTGGAGGATAGCCAATGTCACTCCGGTCTTCAAGTAGGGCAAGAAGGAGGATCCAGGGAACTACAGGCCAGTCAGCCTCACCTCTGTCCCTGGAAAGGTGATGGAGCAGCTTGTTCTGGATGCCATCTCCCAGCAATTGGAAGAGAAGAAGGTTATCAGGAGTAGTCAGCATGGATTCACCAAGGGGAAATCATGTTTGACCAACCTGGTAGCCTTCTATGATAACATCACTGGCTGGGTAGATGGGGGGAGAGCAGTGGATGTCATCTACCTTGATTTCAGCAAGGCTTTTGACACTGTCTCCCATGACATCCTGATAGCAAAGATGAGAAAATGTGGGATAGATGAGTGGACTGTGAGGTGGGTTGAGAACTGGCTGACTGGCCGAGCTCAGAGGGTAGTGATCAGCGGCACAGAGTCCAGCTGGAGGCCTGTAACTAGCGGTGTTCCCCAGGGGTCGGTGCTGGGTCCGGTCTTGTTCAATGTCTTCATCAACGACCTTGATGAGGGGATAGTGTCCACCCTCAGCAAGTTTGCTGATGACACGAAGCTGGGGGGAGTGGCTGACACGCCAGAAGGCTGTGCTGCCATTCAGCAAGACCTGGACAGGCTGGAGAGATGGGCAGAGAGGAACCTGATGAGGTTCAACAAAAGCAAGTGTAGAGTCTTGCACCTGGGGAGGAATAACCGCATGTACCAGTACAGGCTGGGGGATGACCTGCTGGAGAGGAGCTCTACAGAGAGGGACCTGGGGGTCCTGGTAGATGACAGGTTGGCCATGAGCCAGCAGTGTGCCCTGGTGGCTAAGAAGGCCAATGGGATCCTAGGGTGCATTAAAAAGAGTATTGCCAGCAGGTCGAGGGAGGTGATCCTCCCCCTCTACTCTGCCCTGGTCAGGCCTCAGCTGGAGTACTGTATCCAGTTCTGGGCTCCCCTGTATAAGAAAGACAGGGACCTCCTGGAAAGAGTCCAGCGGAGGGCCACAAAGATGATAAAGGGCCTGGAGCATCTCCCCTATGAGGAGAGGCTCAGTAAGCTGGGTCTGTTCAGCCTGGAGAAAAGAAGGCTGAGAGGGGACCTGATCCATGTTTATAAGTATCTTAGTTGCAGGAGGCAAATGGAGGTGGGGAACCTCTTTTCAGTGGTCAGTGGGGACAGGACAAGGGGCAATGGCCTTAAGCTGGAGCACAGGAAGTTCCGCACCAACATGCGGAAGAACTTCTTCACAGTGCGGGTGACGGAGCACTGGAACAGGCTGCCCAGGGAGGTTGTGGAGTCTCCTTCCCTGGAGATATTCAAGACCCGCCTGGACGCCTACCTGTGCAACCTGCAGTAGGGAACCTGCTCTGGCAGGGGGGTTGGACTCGATGATCTCTTGAGGTCCCTTCCAACCCCTGCAATTCTGTGATTCTGTGATTCTGTGATTCTGTATAGCTTCCGAGGATATCTCCGAATGCCAGCCAAAGATTCTGTGAAAAGTCGTGGTCTGAGATAGACTACTACATGCTACCTACCCTACAACCTCTCCTCCCAGGACAGGTACAACTTCTAAACTCATCTGTGTTACAACTGATGTGAAAAACTGGAGTCTGTAACTGGCCACCCCTTGGCACATCCCATTTTGTTTTGGCACTACCCCCAAAGATGTTTTCTGCCATTCAGATGAATATGGCCTATTTATTTTTCTCTTATGCTTGTGATGAGTTATTTATTAGATCTCAATCCCAATGTGGGCAAAAGTGCTCAGACTTCAGTAGGTCAGTCTTCAGTCAGAAGCTAAATATCATGAATGATGGTTTTCCTCTCTCTTTTCATTTTCTGAGCTGTCCTTAAACATGCATACTCTTGACTCAAGGGTGAGCTGATCTTGGGGGAAGGCACAGCAGGGAACAGATTTGTGTGGGTTGGCTGTGTTGGTGGTATTGGATTTGGAATGGATAGGGCACAGCTGATTCCACTAGATCTGTGCTGGAGAAGTGAGATTTTACTGCCAGGGCACAAAGGCTGGGCTCCTTGCTGTGCTGTTGGTATCCCTGGTGTCCTGCTCCAGCAGAGTGTGGTGCCACAATCAGAGAAAGCGGGGAAATATTTTCCTCTCTTCATTTTTCCAGGTCACAGGTAGGTTTCTAGGGTGCACCTTTCTTCCATCCCCAGTGAGCAGCAAGGCCCAAGGCCCTGTCCATCTCTACTCTGGAATATCATGAAAGGTTTGAACAGTGTTACCCATCACTGCCAGAAAGCAGACCATTCACCCAAATGCAGGACTGTCAGGGCTGGTTCCTTGCTTTTAACTTATCATCTGGTAATTGCCCAATACATTTGAAGGGCTGACAAGCCATAGACTACAAGTAGGCACTTAAATCCATCCCTACTCAATGAAATGACAGGAATGAAGTACTTAGAGCTAAGTGTGTGCTTGAGTGCTTCACTGAAAGGCATAAACCTTGAACTGAGTTGGTTGTCTGAGGATAGGAGATAAGGGGAGTCGGGAACATTCACATGCAGTCATTAGTTCTGAAGGCACAGGATGGGCTCTACTGTCCAGCATGAGTGAAGCCAGATGCATTTGGGAAGCAACAGTCCAGGGGAGAAGATAGACTGGGCAACTTCACAGGTATTTGCCATTTAAGTAGTGCAGAGGAAGATCTTGCATACTTTCCCTGTGAAGATGCAAGTCACTTTAAGCAGTTAATAGGTTCATTGAGCAACCATCAACCCAGATAATTAGATCGAAAGTACCTGCTTCTCAGCATATTCTCTCCTTTTGATAGACATCTCCCAGAAGTCATGCATGATTTTCACAAGGCGAGATAATAAGCTGTCAGTCGTAGGAAGCCTAGAGTGAACCACACAGAAAATCAACACAGTCTGAAAACAAGAAACGTGTCGAAATGCAAAATCAGTTTCTTTAAAAATAAAATGAGAGAGTGATTTGAACAAGCAAGCTTTGGCTTATGGGGACTATTCTAGTCATCAACAAAATAGGAAAAAATTGATGTGAAACATGCTGAAATTAACACTTGGTGTGTATTTGCTCAGTGTCATCACTTACTTTCCAGGCTGCACAATTTCATCCACAGCTCCTCTTCTTCCCAGTAGACATCAAATTAGAGAGATGGAGAAAGAGAGATCACAGGACTGTGAGGAGGCAGGAAACCACAGAGGAACGATATGGAATGCTTTTAGATGTTGTATCCTATGTATCATACACACTTTGACTTTCAGTAAATATGTCTATTTACTTGGATTTTTACTTCCAAAAGTGACAGGGAAGACTTAGACTGTCATCTAGTTGTGTGAGCACAGGATGTCATCTTGTACAGAAGACGCTAAGAAAACTCAAGTAACACATGGAAATTGCCAGGGCGTCATGTAGGCCATGGAAACAAGGCTGTGGGAGCATGAGTGTGCCCAGCTCAGCCCATGGCTGATGTCTGGCTGGGCAGGGCTGTGGGGAGCTGGAGCCCAGCCCTGCTGATGGCCTTGGGGCTGAGGCAGGGCCCTGGCCAGCTGGGGTGCCCTAGAGAGTGGGCAGAAACATCAGGGCCTGGTAGTGCTCCCAGTGCCGTGGCAGCCATAGCCCAAGTGCCTACATGAAGACACAGTTTGTAGAGTCAGAGGCAATTGTGCTATCTCCAGCTGCATGGGGGCAAATCCAGTGGTGCTGATGAAGAGAGGATGTAAACTCCCTTGTTCCACATGATGGAGTTGTCTTAAGCAGGGAGAGGCTGTTACCCACAAAGCCGGTGTTAACCCAACACCTCCATTCCTAGCGATGGAAAATAACACGTTTTTCATGCCTTCAGTTGAAGAAAGGCACTCTCATCAGCCTCCACTGCTTTATTCCCTTCCCACTCTGGGACTGACTGCGATAGCTCTTCCCAAGAAGAGGAAAGAAGGAGGTTGGACAGCTGAGGTTATTGTTGCTTTCTCAGCAAAACAGTTACCTCAAAGAGGACCAGAAACCTGGGTTTATTCAGGAGGAATACTCTGCATGAGGTCTTTATGTTATTTTTCAGCAGCGAGAGTCAATTTTTCAGCAAGTGACAGTTTGGGTTGCTGGGCTTTAGTGGTTCTTATTTTTCTTCCCTCAGTGATTTATGCCAACTGTTACTTCATGCATATGGAATACACAACTTCTAGCCTTTCCTTACTGGTGTGAAGTAAGAGTTTGGCACGTGTTGAAAACAACAAGCAGAAATTAACTTGCTCTCTCCCATCTTCAATGTCAATAACCGCCAGTAATTATTTGGAGTATTAAACACAGTCATCTTGCCGTCACCTTAATTCTCCACATTAAAAAGGGATTATATAACAAATTAGCCTGATTCAGTTTGTCTTCCAGGGACTTAGTGGTTCACTCTTCTTTATTAAATTAACAGTTGAAGAAGCTTTTGGCTTACAGGCACGTTATGAAATCCTTGCCAAGTTCAGACCACCGGTGCTAGGAATTGCTCAAGTGCTTACTGCTCTGGAACCACCTCCTTGGTATTTGCAGAGCCTGAACTCCAGCTGACCCACCACGCAGTGAAAACACTCTGGTAGACACTTGTAATCTGATCTTTTGACATTCACCTTCCGATTTAGAACAACTGATACCCAGTTCACTGGGGTCTTTGAGTCTCTCAACTCTTTCCTGCGCTTGTTTAAATATAAACTAGGGTTCAGACTTGGGGTATGTGACAACAAAGTCTCTGCTAATTCTCTCTCTTGCGATGGCTTAGCAGGAAGTAGCAGTTGCAAAGCACAGCTAGATCCCTTTCCATCAGTTGTGCACGGACATCTCCATTGCCTTCAGTGGTGAGGATGTCTGCTCACAAGGAAAACACACAAACGCACAGTGCGAATACACAGAGCATTTTATTATTGCTCCTTGGCTGAATGAAGTCTGCTGATGGTTAGTCATCTGAAAGTCTGACACAATGTCCACTGAAGCCAAGGGCTGTTTTTCTTCTGCCTTTATAGGCTTTGGATCATTGCCTTACTCAAAACACTAAACCTGTGAGTATTTCAAGCTTTAGGGCCACTATTTTCTGCATTCTTTGCCGCTATCTGTAACTAGTTCATGTCACCATCACAATGCTAGATTTGATGGTAAGCAGACCTGTGAACCAGTGCAGAAACAATCACTTCTGTTTTTTTTTTTTTTTCTTTCTTCCTCTTCTCATTCACCTATCTCTTGAGGGTACAGAACCAACTGCTCCAGATAGGCCCTTCTCATATTCTTTGCTTGTGAAATGTGTTGGCCTGAAACTTGGGCTTACCAGTTCACCCATTCATCTGCTTTACATTTATAGTGCAGGCCGTGAAGGGCTGCCTGTCTTTGTGGCACTCACCTGAGGAAGTCCTCAAGGACTGATTGCTGATGACAGGTCTGAGTGCTGCCCACCTTAGGGGATTTCACCATGCAGACATGCGCTCATGTTTACCTCAGATGGGACTTTTCAGGGTGGTTTGGGGACTGTAGCTTTTGGTCACCACTGGTGGAGACTATGGGTAAGCCAGAGGTGGAGGTGTTCATGCCCTGCTAACAATCCACTTCCCATTCAGTCAACAAAACAGAATCTGAAGAAAAAAGAAATAGAAGAAATGTTGTCAGAGTCACTGGCGCATACAGCTATTGATTGCAACAAATAAATGTTCTGGTTAAATCTGGCTTATACTGCAGGAAACAGTTCTTAAGTGGCAAGGTTTGGGAAGGAGCACAGTGGCTTTAAAGAATCCTTCTTAGTTTTGATTTCTGTCATTTACTTATTTAGGCTGTATACCTTTTTTGCACATGCAGTCATCTCATAATCTGCGAACCTACATTGCTTTGGGAAAGCTCAGTTAAAGAAAATAAAATCACATTTTCTTCTGGTACTACCAGTTCCCTCATGAGCTGCCTACCACTGTTGAAAAGCATTGTCTTTATCCAGCTGCATGCATGATCATGACCTCAAAGTCTTTATGAGGAGAGGGTTTTCTGGGTGTATGTTTTTCTTTTTCTTTTTTATTTTTTTATGAAAACTTGATTTTGTCAGATGCTTTGTTACATTCCCAGTAGCCTCTGACTTAAGAACTGCTGAACGTTCTCATGGGAGGAACGTATTGTACTGTGCCTCAATATTCATCGCTCAAAGTAATTAAGTCACCCGATTAATTCGTCCTACAATTGCATACAATTATTCAACAATTAAGTAATATTTCATCTGAAGTTGTTCATAGTAAGAAAAAATTATGTACAAGCATGCTATCTGACATAGGAGCTCCATGTACTTGCCTAAGGAGTGATGGTGTAATGCAGACAGGCTGGAAAAATCAAAACCAAAGAAACAGCCTGACCTCAAGTGACAAACCACATGGGGAGCAATAGTGGTTCCTGCTGCCTTTGGGGATCTTCAAACCCAGAAATGGAAGAATTTGCAGTAGTCGTCCTTCCAACCATGTTATTATGTGTGGTGTGAAAACAACTTCTTTCAAAATCCCTCACACCAAAACCTAAAAACCTCTGCGCACTCAGAGTAGATGTATAAACAGGAGGTCTTACAGAAAGGGACAGGAATAAAGAATCTACTTCTATAAGGAAGGATTTCTAAAGATACTAAACTAATGACTCAATATTTCAATAATGTAATTTCGCCTCCTAGTTTTTACAATTTCAGGATTGTAAACACCTCCAATTCTGCAGACTGGCTTACTGTGATCTATATGTAAAACTAGTGATGTGAACTACACTCTCCTGTGCCAATATGAAAAGCTTTAGTTCAAAGTGCATCAGCTTGTACTTCTCCATCTAATACTTCTGCTTTGGTCCCCATTGTCAGGCAGTATTGTAATACAGAAATATATTGCAAATATTATTTGCAATATTTTCCTGTTCTATAAAATGCACTAATCCTGTGAAAGAGAAATCCTGATACCAAAACAACCAGACACTGGCAGTTTTTGTGAAGAATTTGTGACCATTTTTCAGCAGTATGGACAGGCTGGAATTACACTGGCCAGTTCACATACTTACCAAAAAAATTCAGCCCTCCTGGTACAGTTGCATGGGATTCAAAACATCACAAAACATTTCTGATCTCTCTGAGCAGTGGTCACCCCTAATCATGGCATTCTGCAAACTGGAAAAACAAACAGCAACTTAAGGAAATTGTTTGTTTTTACGAAACAACAGACAAAAAGAAACAAACATTTCAAAGGGAGAGACTGAGTCAAGCAGTTATACATTAGTACGTCTGCCTCAGAGAGACTTCCTACCCCACTCTCAAAAAAAAGAAAACCAAAAAAGCAAAAGCAAACCGTGTACATCTATCCACTTGAATTTATTTTCTGCAATATTTTGCTTTTAAAAGGAGAGGAAAAAGGAGATTAGGGGAAAAAAAAGAAATTGGACACAAAAAGAGGAAGAGGAAATTCCCATCCTAGATCTTTGAGGGACATACTGTTCAGTGAGGCATGCATTCAAAAAGGTTTCATAGAGTTCCTTACATTAATCCTGTTGGCAACTCGCGGAAATTGTGTTACAGAGATCCTGAGCTTGGGTCTACAGGACTGCTACCAAACACGAGCAATGCCTGCCGCCAGAATAGAAGAATAACACTAGATAGAGTACACAGGAATGAAACTAAAGAGAATAACATGCAGTGTTCAGAGTAACATGTTTGAGAAGAAGATGGGCAGTGAGAAATGGAAGAACAAAACCTCTCCAAAGCCATGAAGTGCTAAAAGACTCACTCAGTATTGTCTCCTCCACAGCAAAATATTCCTGTTGCCTAACTTCACTGACAACATCATTTCCATTGAGACTGCAATCTGATCTGACATCTAGTTTACAGAAACTTATAAAATTTCTTTACTGTGAGAGCACACGAACAATATTGTACTATGGATTTTACATGAGTCTTTTATTTTTCCACAGGAGTCAATAAAGTCATGCCGGCAGAAAGTTTGGCTTTACATTCGCACAAAATATTTTATCCTGAAGAGCTATAGAAACTCTAATCAGTCTGCATCATTCTATATTGTTACCAACTGCAATTAATCTGCTCAGACTGAGAAGCCATACCAGTTTTTGACTGAAAGGCATGTCATTAAGTTTCCGAGTTGTTTACATGTAATGCAACTTGACAGGATTTTGTGTAGAGATGGGAGAAAATGAGCTATTTGAAGTTAACTGTTTGGAATCCTGTCTATAGCTGTTTGCAGTCTGCAGTGAATTGGCAGGGCTGACTGTGCGTATTTCTCTGGGTTTTGTGAGAGGGTTCCTCGTATTCAGTTGTTCTTTGAGAAATGCTTGGTAAAAACTCCCTGTGCCTTTGGGTGTCCAGGTCTAGCGGGAGAGGAAGTCTGTGCTAACACCTGCAGTTTCTAACAAGAGTGAATAGTAAATCCAAAATATGGAAATATATGGATTATATTAAGCAGGAGAGCACACCAAGTAGCATGATCCGTACCTTGCATGTGAAGCACGGCACTTACCTCTCCCAGTCCCTTTCTTTCCAGTGGGACATGGAGGGAGACGATGGAGCCTGCAGAATGGCCGGGCACAACTGCAGCAGCTGGGCACAGCGCGGTCGCACGTGTGAGCACAGGAGATGCCATGCTGAAAGACAGAAAGGAGAAGATTAGATGAGTGCTGGCTGTACAGCAGCTTGTTGGTGTTAGTACAGATGCAGGGAGGTAAGGTGAACTCAGACCTTGGCTGAATTAATGTAGATATATCTCGTGCGGGAAAGCTCCTTCAGTTGTGCAATATTTTCTCTCTCCCTAGCCTTGCAGGTTAGGTAGGTGAGAAGGCAGGCAGGCAGGAAATCTTCTCTATCCCAAAGCGAAGAACAATTATGTTTCCACATGATTGTGCTCGGAAACATGAACCATGAAAGTTCAGAAAACAGGAAAAAATTTTAAAGATCCAAGTATTTGTTTATTATAAACCTCACAGTTGGCATCTTCCAGCTAACCTTCTAACCTGGGGAAGAAGTTTGGGAACAAGATTTTTGAATGTCTTATATCAGGTCTGGGCCAAAAATGATCTTTTTTGTTGATTCAGGATACCTCAAATAAATAGCATCAGGGATCAGAAGGAATGTACACAGCCTTTTCTGTCACTTTACAGTTTCAAACATAGTATTTGAAATATTGAGGACCCCTAAATCACCAGGCACTTCAGAAATCTTGATTTAAAACTCTTTCGGTGTCAGAGAAGAATCTTTTCCCTCCAGAGAAGAACCTCCCCATCATCTGGGAAAGTGTCTTTGGTGATGGGAAGAGGAGGAAAATTAATTAGACTAATCAAAAGGTGAGTGGAAAAATTGAATTAATTCTCAGCTGCTTGTGGGGGCAAGCATGGACTTGGAGAGAGCTGCAGCAGCCCTGGTGTCCCTCAGTTAGATAATTAGATCTGTAAAAGACTGAAAACACATACGCAATGATAAGAAGATGACTGTCTTCACCACGTCTCTGACACTGAAGGAAGGCAGGTTCTGTTTTAAAGCCATTGGAAAATTATTAATAAAAGAAATGTTTTATGTGCTACTCTTGTTTCTCTTTCTAAGTCATTCTTGTTGTTCAAGTGGTCTGAGTTACAGCAGCTGGATCTGTACGTATTAATATTGCATTTCTAGTCTCAATGCTTGCTTTGAAGTTTGAGCACAGTAAGTGAAGACTGGTGAATTTACAGAGCATATTCAAGTTAGTCTGTAGAAACAAGTTTATGAGACTCTGAACCTCTGGCAAGCATCTGCATCTGTTCTGTTTACTCAGGTAACATAAGAAAGGCCACAGTACTCAAACACAGCATAGATAAGTTTCTAAATCAGGTCATTTAGCCCAAGCATTTAGACTGGTAGTGACTATATATTGGTTTATTTTACTAATGCAGGCGGTTACCCCTCTAATGGGACTCAGATGTGCATGTTCCTGCTGGTAATGGGAGAAATAATAACATTTTTTATTTTTCAGTTCTTAATGTCTCCTTCTTTATCACCATGTATACGAAATGGCTGAAATCCAATGACTTCTGAAAAAGTAACCCTTAAAATAGTGCTTTTCTGAAACAACAACAACAAAGAGACCTTGAACCGTACATACAATACTGTGAAAATGATGAATACGGTAATGGAATATGAGTGCATTGAACCAAGTCTATCCCATGTTAATTATATCTCTTTTTCCCTTACGAGACAGTGTTGGGTATATGGCAGAACATAAACTGCTGAAAATTAAAATGTGCTGCAGAGCTGAAATCTTGTTAGTCTCTACTTAATGTTTAGCCTTTCACTCACAAGCTGGGAAGAGATGGCAGTTCGTTTAGGAAACACCATGTCTCTGCCAGGCTACGCACGACAGGAGTAATCAAACAGTCTGCAAACACTGCACACACATGCACTTTTTCACGCCAAGACAAAAAAAGTGCTTTGGGGTCACAAACATACAAGCAGCTGCTGCAGCAATCTGAGGTGCTATTGTTATTACCGCCAAACTCCCTCCTATACTATAGAGGCACAAAGGAAAAATACAACCCCATGAAATTCTGTATTTTGAATACAACTGAAACGTGGACTTTTGTCCAGATGAAGGTACATCTGCACTCCGCTATGGGCACTTGTCCAACTAGCTAATGAGAACTCCACGTCTTATTCTTTAGTTGTAGGAAACTGTTGTATATGCATTATGTTGATAACACAGCACATCTACAGCTGATCTTAATGCTTGAAGATGTTGCTCTCAGTTTTGAAATGCTGTGTTACAAACCAGAGTCTCAGTCATAATGTGCTATGAACTGTTGGCTTCTGTGACCATGTCCCCACACAAAGCAGATGAAATGCCAAATCTGTCCCTTGAGTTTTGCTTTTACAGAGAATATTGATACAAACAGTGGTTCATTCACTACAATCTAGAGCCTAACATTGCAAAGAAGAAGCAACAGACAGCATCCCTCAAGAGCAAGGTGTAGCTCAGAGCACTCTCTTTGATCTATCTGGATGCCCTGCAGGTAAAGTTCAGCGAGGGAATTGGAGGCTTTGAAAGTCTGGGTCAAAGCTTGTGTGGAAAAGCAGTTTTCAACGGAATCAATCTCCTACCATGGTCCAAAGCATCATGAAAGTGTCAAAGGGATCAGGTGCCGGTGCTGGACAGGATAAATATTCCAGCATTTATTAGTGATATGAGTCAGCAAACCATTTCTTGCCTTGAGGAGTCAAAAAGTTTGCAGCTGTCAGATCCCTGTAAAAATTGACAGTCATGAAATACACTGAATTCTTCAGTCACTCCAGCTTAGTCATAAGTCAGGGATTCACAGTGACCAATCCTCGGGCAAAATAGCCAAGGTCCTTCTGTCGCTGGTATTAGTATTTGGCTCAGTATCACAGAATAATTCAGGCTGGAAGGGACTTCTGCAGGTTATGTGAGACAGTCACTTGCCCAGCGATTGTTCGTTCAGGGCCTCGTCTAGTCAAGATTTGGGTATCTCCAACGTTGGAGGCACCACAATCTCTGGGCAGCTGTTCCAGTCCTGCATTACCCTCAGAGTGAGCAAAACCATCCCAATAACTAATGAGAATCTTTAACATTGCAACCTGTGCTTGTTGCTTCTTGTCCTGTCACTGTGCTCCTCACAGAAGCAGCTGGCTCCATTTCTGTATGTGGGCTTGTTCCTCTTGCTGCCCATTCCCCCTTAAACTCCCCTCACATTCTCCATCTTCAGACAAACTACTGCATCTCCAAAATGTTCAGTCAGGGTGATCAAGTTTCTCCTTGCTAGCTACCATACTGCTTCATGATTTGCAGTCTGCCCTCATCCTCCTTTGCAGCATCTCTCACTTCACTACCTTAATCACAGACGACTGAGTTCATCCCTAGAGCAGAGCCTTCATTTTTTTAATGAAACTAGGAAATCAACTTGCCTACAGCTAAGCAAGCTTTTCTGGAACAAATCCACGTGCTAGTCATTTGGCTAGTGGGATCCAAAGTTGCTTGAGCCAGAAAGCACAGGCCAAACTTGATTAAACCTCCAGCAGAAGAGGGCATATTGTCCTCTTGATGTTCACTCCTTCAGACATTTCAAATTCACTCTTTAGTCTTTTGCTCTCTCTGTTAACAGTTCCTCAGCCTGTTTCCTAGGCAGCTTGTGACAGTGGGAGTCATTTCTGCAATGCCAATGTTCCTTTTGTGAGTTGGCCTCAGCTCAAGGCAAAGGCGTATGGGCCTATTCAAGACTGTTATGCAGTTCTGCACCATGTTAGATCAAGAAGGCACAAATATTCTCATGTCTTGTTGTCTTTCAACATAATACAAGACTCCTACTCATTTCCTCTCCTTATGAAAAAGGTATATAAATATGAGGAAGCAAAAGTGTGCCTGGCAATATGAAAGAATTACAGAACATCCTCACTTTCTGCTTATTGACACTGCAGTCATGATCAGTTTTTGATGTACCCAACAGGAAATTCGTTTGTATCAGGATTTTTTTTTCTATGACAGAGTTAGTAGGATGAAGTTTGTATGTCCTGAGGTAAACAGCTACTGCAGTAACCTATTCTGAGACTGAAGTGTCAGGCATAGCATGTTCAGGCCTAACTGAGACATCAAAATGGCATGAGATAAGTAACACCTACCTAAAGGGCTGCTGCTAATCACTTTATCACAGACTTGTTCTGTGATAAAGAGTGGATCTTTGAGCCACTAAGATTATGTTCACTTGCCCAACCAAATTTTACACAATGTCTTCATATTTTTTTTTAATAAATATTCAGTATCTGAACATGGAATTTTCCACACACAACTTTTCAGGACTATACCAACTCATATTTTGGTCTCAGAATGGAGACACTTCTTTTATTTCCTTTCATTAGGTAAATAGTTGAAATATTTTTTCTCTATCATTTCTTGCAGCCAGGAATTGATGGCAGTAATTGATCAGCTTATTATTATTATTGGAACTAATAATTTTGGCAATAAGCCAAATCCTGCATTACAGCCTTAAGGATGATTCCATGCAGCAGAAGCTTTGGGAAGCATTTGGGTGGCTTTACTAGATTTCCATATGGCTGCAGAGAGCAGATATTAAGGGAACTCTGAAACCTTTTGAAAGAGCATAGTGTGTTCTCCTCCTTTCCTGGCGGCTCAAACCTATGAGGCTTCATGGTCAAAGCCACAGCTCACCCCAAGTCATAAAAGAATCGCAAGACCTTCTATCCTAACATCAGGGTCCTGTTTCTCACATAATTTTTGGCTGATGACGGGGGTGGAGGCACGGGAGTAAAGAGATGCTCACACAGCATTGCAGAAATCTAGTCCGAAGTTTTTCGCATTTAATTGAATCCCAAGGCCATTTGTCTGCTTTGCTGAACACTGAGTTCAGAGAACTTTTAGACTGGAAAGTACATGGAAACCAGCAGGACCTTAAACATCAGCTCACTATAAGCAACCACTGAGAAGCTCACAAAGGACTGGGGTTCACAGACTTTGTCTAGCACCTTCTAAGGTGCTTTGAAGACAAAGATCTCCAGCATCCGATGACCAGATTTTCTCAGCCTCAGCTCAGGCTGACTCAGACACAGCTCAGTCTGAGCTTCAGTAGGAAATGCCAGAACCCTTTGGAAAGGCCCAAGATCCTTGCAAGGTAGGACCTGGGTAATTCTTTCTACCAGACATTGTCAATCACAAGATCAAGGAGGATGGCTAGAAACTGTACAAAGTGCCAGGACCTCTCCATTCCTCATGGTGATCCTGCCCTTGGGAGGACACTGTGCAGCAGGCTCACCCACTGATCTTCTCAAAGAGTACCTACTGGTCATCAAAAGGCCATTGCTAAGGATCCTATCGTCAGACAACACAGGCAGGTGGCCACTCAGCCTTTTGGCGTCCTGGATGAACTTCACATAGCCACGTGAACAAGCTATTGAGTCCATGCTCTATTGCAAGCACAGTGTCCAGAAAGATTTGAGATTTTCTGCTCCAGCTCCACAGTAAAACCAGGCAGCTTTCTTCCCATTTCTTTTACTGGCTCTAGATTGTCATTGTTATGACAATTAGAAACTTTCTGCCAGGTTTTACACCACTTTCTTAAAAACATTCTCCTCCTCAGAGATTACCTAACATCTCTAAGATCACATGTTCTCTTAGAGGGCAACTGACCTTAAATTGGGCAGCTAGTCCCATTCTTCTCACTCTGCTGAAGGCAGACTAGGAATATCCCATTTCCCATGGTTTCCTTGATCTGTGATATTGACTCTGGCTCTGACTGCTGTTCTCCCCAGAGGAGGCATCCCTACAGGAAAAAAAGGTTCAAAGCAGGAGGTTATGGTGTTAGCAAAGGCCAAGATCTTCCTCTCCCCCAGCCCTGTTAGGCGGAGATGCTCATAGCAGTGCTATGGTGTTGCTGTGGTTGCTCTTCTCCCCCTCACGTGGGGAGCACTGTTTCTCGCTGGATTCTTTCTTCCTGCCTAAATAGAAGACACATCACCTATTGTTGTGACATATTCAGCGAAAATTATTATTATTCCTTTTATGTTAAACAGATCAATATAACACAGACCTGCATCAGCCACATGAGAAAGTAACAGAAAAATCTTAGGAAGATGAGGAGGAAAATCCCCTAAATTACAAATGAAAAAAAAAACCCTTCTTCCAACCTTATATTTAAGCCAACAAATATAATAAAACATGTTTTTAACTGCTAAGTATTGGCAAGCAAAGCCAATCCTAGAGCAATCACAAAGTAATAAAATAGCAGCCATAAAAAACAGATTGGATACTATTGAGATAAACTCCAGCACATCAATTTACACAACTAATAACTGCCAGAATAATTACAATTCATTTAGAAATTGGAATCAAATCATAAATCAGTCTCAACAATGTGTTAAATAACAAATACCAATTTTAATACAGAATTGCTGAGTATGGCATTAGCAATTGAAAGGAGTGTTGTAAATACGGATGCATATCCCCTAGTGTTGCTCACGGTATTATTTACACATTTCGTCCTAACATTTTGTCCCCAGAAGTGTCACATACCAGAGTATTTACTCCCAGTGTGGTGTATTATTTCTTTTGGATTCCCATGTAGCTACTTGCTACTTTGCTTATTGTTCAATGGCCTTCTGCTATATGTCTTGCCCAGAAATCATATATGTGCTTAGCAGACCTTCTTTAGTCATGTCAGAAAAAGAAGCATTTTTCAGGCTGCAGCAATGAGTTTCTGTGATGGTAGAACTGCTCCCAAATACACCTGATTATTGTAACCACGAAGCAAAACATGATTCCAGTGTGTAAACTATTGTTATAGGGCCTTAGTACAGGTATTTGTAAAGCACAACCATGATTAAAGCTTTAAAGTGCAATTCCTTGTACCCACAGCTTGCTCCAGAAGAGACAGAACATGTAGCACCCATGACAGATGTGCATTTTTCTGATGGCCTTTGATGGCTTGGTTCCCGTGAGCAGAAGTGGTGAGGATGAGGCAAAAAGGCACGTCCATCTCCCTCTGTTCTTCCTATGCTTGCTCATGGCAGGTACAGCAGAACAGCATCCTATCTTCCTCCTGTCTCACCACCCAATGTAAAGAGTCATACTGACTTCTTTGTCCCCTTGGATATGACTCTGGGGAATAATTTGGAAACCAACTTTTCCATCATATCTACCTTGAGAGGAAAAGCACCTCCTTCCTTCCTCTTATCCAACATAACCCTCGTGCAGAATAAGGCCGAGGTTTAGTGGAATTCTAGTGCCTCTGCGCTTGACATAATTGTGCTTCAAAAAAAGAAATTCCCGTAACACATGCAATATTCATGCGCTGTGGGAGATTTTCTTCAGCTTCACTGAGCTTTGGATCAAGCTTCATATCACCTTAAACTTCTCACAGTCTCAGACCGCATTATTGGACTCTCTACAAGACTGAAAGGGACCCAGCAGGCCTCCCCTAAGCAGGATTTCAATTAGCTCCGTCTCCATCTTAATTCAACAGTTGATCTAATGATGTTTTGAGTGAGGCCTGTTCCACATTTGCTCACCAATTGTATATCTCACATCTCAGCCCTAGAGATTTCTATATTTATCTTGCCTAGGATTACAGGGAGGACAGAAGGAGACTGTAAATAGTTTGCACCATTCTTCTTGACTTATCAAGGGCTTCTGGTATGGAAAAGTTTGCTGGCTGGTGTGGAACCAAATTACAAAACAAGTACGCTTACCAACAACCGCACCAAGTATCAATGAAATATAATAAATATAATATGGCTGAAATATGTTTTGCTTACGTTTGTTTACAGCTTATCTAGTTGTAAGACTCCTGTCCATGGAAAAGCAGGAACTGTATTTCTTCTAAGATTTTCCTGATAAAAATAGGTAGGTACATTGTCAGAGTACACACGCTGTGAGTAATGCTTTGTGCCTGCCATAAAACAGTCTGTATTTCAGGTGAAATACATAGGGCACTGCTGCGGGCTTGAAACACTCCACCTTCATTTCCTTTCAATCCGTTTTGGATTATGCTATCTTCTTATTTTTCCTTTATATGATACGATTTTTAAGCACTTATTTGGACAGCTATCAAGCATCCTTAAAGACTCCCACAGATGGAGAAGCAGATGCACTGTAACCATCTGGGGCCAGAACTATGATTAACTTTCAAGTTAATGTGCCTGTAAGAATGGACTGCGTATTAGAAATGTTTCTTCCATTTCAAACAGGAAAAAGAAAATAAGGTTTAAAAAGTAGCTTCTAGATTTGGGTGCCCAGCATGAGAATTTTTTTCTGTTAGGCATGCAAAGTCAATGATACCTCTGAAATGTCGGAAGCTGGTGGTCTCCTGTCCCTAAGCCAACAGAGATCATCTCTGCTCTGCACTGGTGACTGGAGTTGCATTCACAACTCCTACAGAAATGCCTCTTGGTTGCTGCAAAAGAACTGTGTCAAAAAATGACCCTAGCTTTCTATAATACCATAACCTACGTTCCCAGCAGAAGAGGAATGGCTCTTTTTGGTGTTGCTAACCTGCAGTTTTCAGTTTCATTAATTTTATCTGCTGTTTCAGTTTATGAAGGCGCCTCAATCAGTTGGAAAGATCAGGATGGATAATTGTTCCCCAACTGTCCGTGTACTTCTTTATCACCACAGTATATGAATATCTGGAGATCTGCAGGATGACTATTAAGATCTGCAAGCATTACCAATCCCAAAAGCTGACAGCTCCCTGACTCCAACAAAATATGATTTCCTCTTTGCTGGACAGAGAGCATCTCCTACAGTGGCAGCCTGCATCCTCTTTTACCCTTGAACACACCACCTGCTTTCACCTCACACATCCCTCTGGTCCTACCAACATACCAATACTTTCACCATCAGCAACCATATCCATGTTAGCAAAGCATCAAAGGAATCTCCTTCCTTCCTTCCCCCTGCCTGATTATTGTGTTTACTTATCTTTTAGCTCTCTGGTTCATATCAGATGAAATAATCTTCACAGATGGGTGATGAAGAATCTACAAATGAAATTATAGGTTGGACAAAGTCAGAGTAATGGCTTGCATATACGCAGGTAGACTGGCCCAAAGAAGAACAACCTTCGTAAGTGATCTCATACACAGCTGGTCATGCTTAGCATGGGAATAGACTTCCCTAGAATAGAATAGAGTTTCAAGAAATGAGAGACTGTGTCCGACATATCCCCATTTAGACCCCTGAACTCTTTCCTTTCTCCCTCCAGTCTAATTTCAGTCAGAGATTACCTGTGTGCAAACATGGACTGGGTGCTACTGGGCCAGGAGAGGGCATAGGGAAGCAATGCAACAATACAAACAGCCTTGTCATGGGGCTAACGGGGGAACCAAGGACTGTGCGTGCCAGGTGAGGTGTTGGTGTACAGATGTCCTCTAGTTGCTGGCAGCCAAGGATGCCCTCACCTTTGAAGACACTTAGACTGAGGGAGAGGGGAAGAGAGTTTCTTTGGACTATCTCTGATATGAATTTGGATGAAGAACTTCAGTAAATACCAAGCACACCAGCTTGTACAAACATAACATCTCTTGCAGCGACTCCTTTGAAAGTATCAGGGGATGTAAAGTGTCGTTATTGTCATGTTTAGATACAGCATTTTCAGACAGGAATATCAGTACTTCGTAATCTTTAGCTGATTAATTTGAACTATTTCTGTGAAGTACAAAGGCCACATGTATATGGCTCACTGCACTCCAGCTCTGAAGTGCAGTCACCACGAGGGTGGAGAACATCAGCTGCATTGTAACTTGCAGTGATATCTCACTCCAGTTTAAAAGGAAATAAAGACTATCATCTCTAGTTAAGTTTCATGAGGAGCGTGGGAGGTCAGGAAGCTGTCTGCAAGCCTGGCAGGGCTAAGAGCTGCTTTGTGAGACAGCTGTCACCCTGCCACAGCAACTTTGCTCAGGACTGATGGTGGTCGGGGCAGCAACATGGTTCAGAGTTCACCTGTTGCAAGAGCTCTGATTTCTCGTCACCAGCTGGATTGGCCTGGAAATAGATCTTCAGGAAAAATCCTCAGCACCCTGTTAGGCTGCTGACAGCCCGCACAGGATGAAGCAGTGGCTGTTTGCATCACGCTCCCTCCCCACCCACTCTCCCAGGGTAGGATCTATCTCTGGTAAGTCCTGCCTTATTCAGGGCACTGTGTGAGCTTGTGCTCACCTGGAAGCTAGTGCACGCTTGTTCCAATGCTTCCCCATCTCGGGTCAATAATTTCTGTAACAGCAACAGACACAAAGAAATTGATGAAACCAGCAACACCTCACATGAGTAAATGCTTCCTGTTCAACAGCCAGCAGGTGAAGAAACCCAGCAGTAAAATTCCTCTGCACATACAGAGCTGGACTATGACAACTTCTGCCTTAAGAAGAGAGCACACGTACTGAATCCATTCATTTCAGTGAAAGGCAGAAGAGAAAGTGTTAATTATTCTTTGTGCAATGAATGAATTGCACTGTACAATTAGCACCTTCTGTGCTCCCGTCTAATGACAGGCTTAACTTATGAGAATTCTCCATACTGTCCTACGTATCACCTTTCCTCTGACATTATCTTCCTTTTCTTGGCTCTCTACACAGAATTTTAATGAGACCTTAATTGTTTTTCCATCAGCTGCAAGGATTTCAAGCCCAAGTCATATGCTGGTTGTCATTTTGCAGAAGGTGGTATGGGGAGCTGAAGAGATGTTCTCTTGCTAAAAAGGAGCAGGAGGCAGCCCCCACACCTCCCACTGCATCCCAGAGAAGGGCTGTTTCTGTATTTCCAGTGCAGGCCTAGAGATTATAGCTGGATATTTCTGTGCACAAGGGGGACTGGAAAAGTCTGTCACACACATGACTGTCACCACCTCCCCCTGCAACTGCCCTGGCTACAGGGAGGCTTAAGGTGTTGGTTTCTGTGCCTTGGCCCGTGTGCTGAGCTTGGGCACATACCAGGGGGCTTGCGAGTGCTGAACGAGCTGTAGCAGTGTAGCTGTGAAGACATCCTGAAGTGTCATGGGGAAAAGAGGATGTTGCAAGAGCAGCTGGGTGCAGCTCACCATATGTACTGACTGCAGGGAGAGCGAAGGCGCCCGCAGTGCACTGCCAATATGCACAGAGATGCTGCATGTTAGGATGGCTCCTTGTGGTCATCAAACTGCTTGAAGACTAATTTGTTGTGGAGTGGTCACCCCAGAGTCTGTTACCAAGGCACTTGGGGCTGCCCGTGGGAGCCTGGCACTAGGCTGAGTGCACATACAGAATACTGATGATTGGGGTGAAGTGGGACAACTGCAGGCAGGTGAGCCCTGAGCTCTTGGCTTGCCTGAGACCTGCAGGACAAGTCCCAGGCACAGAAGGAGAAGCCTGGTCTCTGTATGGGCCGTAAAGTCTGCCATTTTGTTGCAAAGGGCAGGAGCATAAAACCAATGGTGACTGGTTACCATCCCTCACTACCATAGCTATTCATGATCCTATCATAACTTACAAGCAATATCTGACCATGGTCTGGGAGTTATGTCAGCCAACAGCACCATTTTAGAAATGCAGAAACTGAGGCACATATTGCTGGTCCAAAGGGAATGAAATCAGAGGAAAGTACAACTTGCCAAGGTTTTAGAGAAAACTAGTTTCAGGGCTAGGAGGAAAACCTCTGCTGCCCACTCTGAATCCTGTGTTCCCCAGCTGAACAATGCTGCACAGGCTAGCCAGCCATGTTTAACTAATGCTGAGATATTTTCGTTATTCATCCATGAACCTGATATTTATTAAAATATTTCTCACTGCCTTTTTCCTGCACACTTTTCCATTTCAGTGCATGAAGCATACAATGACAGCTTCCATTTAGCTGTCTCTCGTAATCACATCTTCTGCCCTCCAAAAATATCTCTCTCCCTTATGGGAAACAGTATGGAAGCAATAGCATCTTTTATGTCATAGCTGCTGTGTGACAACTATGTGGTTTCCATCCACACCTTACGCTCATTATAGACATTCACTTTTTGACAGCTAGATTCTTCCCTTTTGGGCCTCAGTGCCAATCCAAATCTCAGTGAAGTACAAGAAAACAAACTAATTAGCAGACACTGGAGAGTTTGAATGTTGCCCAGAGATAAACATTGAGAACTGAATAAGAGAAGCATATAATGCTTATTAAGTGACTTGAGCTTGCCTGGTTTTTATTAGCAGTGACACGTCTCCTGCGACTGGGAACGCTGGGCTGCTCTGCAGCTGGAAACCCAGTCAGAGCTCTGTAATCAGATGGGCCAGACTCTGCACATTAACATCCAAGGGCACTAGAAGTGAAATCCCCTTAGTGACAGACCATGACCCACTTTGCCATCCATGGAGCATCACAGCCATTCATACAAGAATGTGGTATTTTTGTCCACAAATAGGAAGGCAACACAAATAAACTGATAGGACCTGGGAAGCTTGCCTTGCTCCTTCCCTCTTAAACTATCTTTCATTAACTATGACAAATATTTAAATTAAAGCAAACACTGAAGATATGAGTGGATTTTTAATTCAGTGACAAGACACACTGCCTTCAGGACCTCTTTCATGTCCATTATAAATAGAAAGCCATAACACTGCAAAACTAAAATCAGCACTGACAGTCCAGTTCTTGCCTTCTTTAAAGAAATTGACAAAATGTGCAAAAATTTAAACATTCAGAGAGATAACACACTGCTCACTCAATGCACCTCATCTGTAATTTACAGATTGTTATTGCTGGCGTCGTTTGAACACTCTGTACTTTCTCAAAAAATGTGTCCCTTGCCTAAAGCTTTAGGCAGATCGTCCGATTTCCTAACAAGCCAGTAACGTGCAATTCAGTGCTGCTACTGGAGATGAACAAAATAGGCTCCTGTTGTATCATAAATGTGGGACTGCTGAGTCTGGAGCTGAGATGTCCATGCAGGGTTGATGCATGTGTTAGTCCTTATGTATCTGGGTGAACTCTTCTTTCAGAGCATAATCAAACCTCTGAGCATGGGAGATAGGCAAAAGGGCCCACTCTGCCAGACACTTTCCTCCCTGCTTCCACTAGGAAATGTGATATTCCTGTAAAAAGCACAATCTAAAATATTTCAATTTGGAAATTCTTCTGAAAGTTGTATGACAATTATGGCTTGGGTCCCTCAGGCTCCCCATTCCCCTTTGCCCACGTGGCTCCCTCCCTGAGCTGCATTTTCTGGTGCCATGCACCTTTTAAACATAGGGAAGCATGTTCAACCTTTCTCTACACCAAAAATCTCTCAACTGTTCTGTAAGCAGATGATCTTCACAGACAACTCCAAATTAAACTGGAAAATAGTCTCACTTGAAAAGAAAGCAAACAAGCAAAAACCCATAAAAGTCCCTGAACAAGCTCTATCCTGAGAAAGGATGACCCTGTGCTGGATTGGGGGCATGATTAAGTGGTGATATCCCCAGGGACTGGAAGGTTTCCCAGGGGATTAAAAACCCTTTAAACATAATTCCCTCTGTGACCGAAACCAAGATGAGGACGTAGCTCTTTGGAAGCGAAACTCTATTCACCCTGGTAACCTTGCATTGAGGCACCATGTGAAGTGCTTGGATCTTCAGCCAACGACCTTCTCCATCCCACGGCAGAGAGTTGCAGCACCGAGAAACCTGCAGCATCCCTGCTCAGCTGCCTGCTTTCCTTCCCAGGAAACATGTATCACTGATGCGTTTGATCACACATCCTAGAAATACATGCACATCTATAAGGCCCCTGACAAGGGAGGAGGGTGGCATATGTGAATCTCATGACCAAATGGAGCTTGCAAACGCAGATGAGTGTCAGCCATGCATTCTTCCACTCAGGGCTAATGGTGTGTGTGTGTCTTACCTGGCTTTAGGAAAGGCTGCATGGTGCAGTTTGGGAAAATACTTTGGATCCTGAACTTCAAAGGAAAGGAGAAAATCTCCAATGCAATTGGAACTCTGAAAAGCTGCTAGACCCACCCAAAATAAGATACAGAAAGAACATCATGAGACCCTGAACATCATATTTTTTCCCCATTATTTCTGAAAATGATAACTCATATCTTTGCCTGTGCTACATAAAACTCTGAGACAAATGTATCCTCAGGTCACAGGAAATAGTGACATTGCAGTGAAAAAAAACAGCTTTCCACTCAGTTCACATCTGTGCAGTTCCCACTGCTACAGCCAAGATTTTTTTTTGGTCTTTAATTTTAATCATGCATGCAGAAAATGAAAACTATGCAGCACACTCCCTCCAAGCCGGAGTGACAGACACTGTGTCTCCTCATTCCTACCGACGGTCTTTTGGGGCCACACCACTCCGGACTGTTTGAGAGCACAGCCTTACTGACAGCATACACAACTTGACAAGTAACAGCTACAGGATGGCGAAGGAATTTTCTTCTCTTTCCCGCTTTTTTTTTTTTCTTTTTAGTTGCACTGAATCTGTATAAACAAATTATATCTCTGACCTTGCCAGTAGATGAGCTTTTCCATCTGGGAATAATATTTACTTTAAAGTAAAGGATTGTGAGTCCTTTGCAAGAAACAGGCAAAACTAGCATGGACACATCATTCTCAAACGCACTGTAAAAGGAGAGAGAGGAGAGACTAAGGGACCTGCAAAGACTTTTCCATTTCTAGCTGCTATGGGCTTTCTTGGAGAGAAACCAGTTCCCTTCTCCCAGAAATGCTGAATGCCTGACTTCTTTGCCCTGGTATAGCTTGATGCTGGGAAAAACTAGATGACCTAATTAACTCAGAACAAGCACTGGTTCCTCTTCCCCTTATTTGAGGCAGATGCTCCCCAGCATCCTCCACAAGGTGATGTGGGGAGACATGACCCCACCTTGCCTCAGGAAGAAAATGCTTTTCATCACCCTCTCAGCATAACAGTGAAACTTTCCACTGAGGCAGAACATACGAGTCTTTTCAGATGCTCCCCAAACTAACCATCTTCCTCAGATTTTTTTGCTTCAGAATGGTACCATAAGCTACAGGCAAAATCACAGTTTTTTTCAATTGGTGCTGGGGGAGCAGTTACCTCAGTGCATCCCCACCACAAACCCTCTGTAAATCCCACGAAAATCACTCTGTTGTTTCCCAATGATGGCATAAAACCAGGACGTTACACAATCAGTACATTACCACATGTAGTAAGCTTCCCAAGGTATTCACTTGTATGATTTGTGACAAGTTCCCACAGATAACACTTATAAGTCCACTGCAGAGCCCTTCCACATCTGTTTGGATGCAATAGTCTCAGAGTCATGCATGGGCCATCTAAGGCTGACCATGGACTGGGGAAATCAAGAGAAGTCCACAGTATCATTTACAAGCCAATAACTGTTTGTTTTTACTTTTTTTTTTTTTTTTTTTTTTTTTTTTTTTTTTTTTTTCCCCGTTTCCCCCAAGATACACTGACTAAGTAGTCTCACCTTGTTAGGATTACTTTGATGGTGAATAATCTATACTATTCTTCCTTTGTAAGATACTGTTCTCTTGCACAGCACACACATCTATTACAAAATTTTCTGTTGAGATAAACTTCCAGAAAAGTTCAGCAAAAAAATTCATGTCAGGGCCAATCAGTGCCCTGGGGATAGGGGGGAAGGGGTATTCATTTTTTCCATCTAAGTACTTTGTATAAATTCAGCAGAACTTTACTTTCAGTCAATATACAAGTTCTTTGTATGTTTTGGTTTGGGGGGAGGACTGAAATTGCTTAATTTCACTGAATCAGTGCATATTCTGTCAGTCAACAAGGGCTTTCAGCTTAGACAAAGACGGAAATATAGCATACCAAATAAAAAACATGGACATATAATTGTCATTTCCCAAAACCTTCTTTCAGTCCCAGCTTCTCAGAAAACTACCCAAGCATTAAAGCTGCTGCCTCTCAGGGAAACTAATTACAACTCAAAAAAAAAAAAAAAAGAAAAGGAGAAAAAATTCAACCCACACATCTAACTGAATACATAAAGGATAATTATGTCATTAAAACTAACAACATTTCAGACGGCAAAAAAATCACAAGGCAAGAATGGATGTGTTGGACACCATCAGGCTCCCATCAGATTATTCACAATAAAAATGCAACCGTCACCAAAAGAATCTAATCCTTGTGTGTTTCCATTGATAGGGCTCAGACGTGTGCACTGGTGTTTTTTAGCCCCAGAAGAGCTGAAAGTGTCAGCAATTCATTGTTTACTGTCTGGACTGAATTGACTTTTCGAGCTCCTTAATGATACACAGACGGCCAATGCTTCATCTACCAAGGCATGTTGACTGCCATCCAAGCGAGTGTAAGCTTTCACATAGCTGTAAAGAAGGCTCCTCCTCATACAGTACAAGGAACACTCAGAAAGCCTCTATTTAATCAGTACAGCTCCATCTCAGTGGCGTGGGCACAGCAAAACAATCATCCTTTTACGAAAAACGAGGTCCTGGAATCGAAGAAACCCGATGGGTGCTGCAAGTTACGCGAGAGGTAGGCATGTTTTCTGACCATAACATATCATGAAAAAGAGCTGTTATCTCTATGAGCATAATTGCAAAGCCCAAAAGAAATCATGAGAGCATATTTTCTGAATAAGTTCAATCATTCCCTACTCTAACCTTGCCAACAAAGGGCTTGATAAAGCAAGTTCTGTGAGCAGCTGAGATAACACAACTCAGAGTCCAATGGATTGCTGCTATGCTTCTCACACTACAGCTGGCCTTAGCACGCTTTCTTCCCGACACCTTTTCCCTTCGGTTTCAGGATCATTCCACATCCCTCAGTCCCCACAACACTCCCAGTTTTTCTGGTGTTTGCTTCTCCTTCAAACAACCACATCCCTGCAGAGCACTCAGTGTGTGGTACCTTCTAAATCCCCCCGTGTTGCCATCGCCACTTCGCCGTGGTGCTCTCACTTATTTCTATTTCCCATCTGACACCTCACAGTTCCTCATATTCCTTGCAAGTCTCCAGCCACATCTCCCACAAAACCTTCACTTCCCCATTGCTTTGGGGTGAGCAGGAAGCAGCACATGTAGTAGATGGTTTAAAGGCACTCGCACACCAGGGGGGCAGATGGTTTCTGTACATTGGCTAGTTGGGACAAACAGCAAGGGCAATGGCTGAGTGATCACAGCTTTGCCTTGAGGGGACATTTATTGAGTCTTTGGCAAATTTCCAGCAGTCCTCATGAAATTCATAAACATTGCAATGTCTCTGAGATGCTTCCTTGTCTTTCCAGATTGGCTGAAATTTGCCGACAGTTTGAAAGTAATGGGGAGGAGCAGGGGGACCAACAGATGGACAGACAGCCACTGTGACTGCATAAGCCTCAGTTCCCTGGAAAACCAGACTAAAAATAGATGGAAAATACAGGAGCTGACAGATTTAATTACCATAAGCAGGCAAGGTTTCTGACTGCAAATGCAAGTCCATTAACTTTCTTACCAGTCTAGGTGTCACACACAAGGCTCTGGTCCCTTTGGGCAGGAACAAGCACACCAATGTGGTGTTCTGGCTGTGAGAGTCCTGCAGACTCCCATTTCCAAGACAAAAGACACCCCTTCCTGCTGCTTCTTGGCATTGGTGAAGATTTGCCTCTAACAAACACGCAGAAATCTCTTTAACTTGTCTTGTGGTTTGTGTTTTTTCCCCCCTTCTCTCTCTCTGTTTATTCATACTTGACTTGGAGAGCTGCAGGCTTGATGAAGGCATTAAGACTCACATTTGAAACAATGCGTTATGTATTAAGGGTATAAATCACAGCCATGATGTCAGTGGAAAGACTCTTGTTAAATTCAATTGGTTTAGAGTGTCAATTAACAGAACTTCGAAACCGCTGGTGAGTATCAGAGCATCTCCTTGGGCTCAGGGCCTCCCGAAAGCACAGCTGGGCCACCCTTCATGTGCTGGGGACAAGCAAAAGAATATATACACTGTGCAGCACAGTGACTCGCAGCAATACTAACACTGGGCCCTCTGGTAATAGAGCTGCTTCCAGCATTAGTGCAGACTGTGGTAGCTTTGCTTACAAGGGGTGCAATCTGAAAAGAGTGTGTATCGTGGCATGAGAAAAATTAATAAAAGTCCTCCTCTGTTCCATCTCCGATTTTGGAATTAAAGTTTCTTGCTTTATCCATTTAGCCCAAGTGGCAGCTAGGATACTTGTCTGAATGCTGCCTTGGATTTACCATGCCTTGACAACAGATCAGATGCATTTTTTTCCAGTAATACAACATGCAACCTTTATGATGCTCCCTTGCCCATTGAATGAACTGCTGGAGGAAGTGAATCTACCCAGTGGAAAAAGCCAGCACAAGTCTCATCTAAAAATTACCACAAAATGTCCCTGATAACTGGTGACCAGACCTTGTTTGTGGCACGTGTGTGATTTTAATTCCAAATAAATATCAGAAACACTCATTCTGTGGGCTACTGGCATACCTCACACACACAAGATCTAGCAATTTGTAGCTGAACCATTATTAACCTCTTGGGCTCTGTGATGGTAGCGGGGCAACTGAGACACTGCACAGATAATTACAATGATATGCAAGGACAGCAAAAACTAAAATCACTATAATTCATTTAAAAGTGCTTAATCTTCTGCCCAAAGAAATTAATGTCATAGAAGATCATCTGAGATAGCAAACTGCTGCGAGAGATCAAATCTTTTTTCGATCTGCTGCTCTGCTCCATGCTTTTTGTCAGCCCATGCCGTGCAGTCACACTGAGGCATTCTTCAACTTTTTGTGACCCTAAAAATTGTCCCATTTTATTGTTTTGCAGACATAATCACCTTACAAGCGCCCAAAGCCTTCCCCAGGGGCCTGGGCAGACCCCACGGCCCTGCAGAAACTGTGAGATTTGCCCTTGCAGCCTCGCTGGCCTGGCTTAGCACCTCCATCCAGCCTTCTGCTGTGAGTACTTCAGTGCCATGATAGCTTCAGAAAGGATTTTTGCTTTCCTCTCATGATATTTTTCTCATCAATCTGACATAAAATTTCATTACTATGAACTACTTGATGCAGACAGGGAGAAAACACAAGCAGCTTAAATTCTTGTGAGATCTGCCTGGAGGATGAGACGAAGGAAAACTAAGAGCTAAACTTAGGTAGGGAAAAGGAAACAGACTATAAAAACTGTTGTCAGGTGCAAAGAACTCTTGGGAGCTGCAGGGGTTTAGTCTTTCTAAAAGGAGAAGTGCAAGAAACTAGAAAAATGGCAATAGCATTATCTTTTTTCCAGGGAAATGGATAAATCCTCAGTTTTCCAGGTTGCAGAGATGTGGGAAAAAGACGGCTGCATGTTTCAGAACTTGAAACATATGCTGTGAGAGAAAGTAAGATGTGTCAGTGTGCTAGCATGAAACCGGTGCTCCCAAAGGTGTCCCATCCCAAAAGCACCCTGATAAAATTCCCTAATGATTCAGCAGCAGGAACATATCAAAGATGGGTGCAAAGCCAAGGAAGAAGAGGGTGCAGGAGGAAGGAGACATTTCCACGAAGTGTGAGTGCACACTGGATGAGCCTTTCACCAGAAATCTCACTCCATCTCTCCCTGATGAATGCTCAGATCAGCTCTACAGGAAATGCTACAAGATGAGGCTGCCTCCACTATAAAAGTCTTTTACATCAAAATCCCAGGTAACACCAGCAGTGCTACAAAGCCCCTTTGAGAGGCCTCACTGAGGCAGAAATTTTCATCTCCAGAGAGAGCCAGGAGTGCAAGTTCCAGAAAAATCAAGTCAGAAGTAGTTTCCTTAGAAATAGCAGCAATATCAGAAAGCCTCCTGGACCTCAGAGAGAAACCAGTGGGCCAAGGATGTGGCCGCTGTGCTGCACCAGTCCAGGGGATCGCAGCTCAGGATATGAATCATGGAAGCAAGGCAGTCACATCCTGTTATGCGAACGCTGTTTGTTTTTCCTGCTCCTTCAGCCCTGGAGCTCTGAGTTGTGTCTGGCACCGAGGCAGCCAGCCAGCCACAGAGGTTGCAAGGTGGATGCCTGTCATTCAGGAACTGGGCTCACTCACTGGCTCACTTCCCAGTGGCTCCTACAGCAGCCATCACCTGGCAGCATGGTCAGAGAGCAGCCAGGGACCTGTAGGTCAGAAGCTTCTCCTGGTGCCGACTTTTATTTTTTTTCTGTAGAAGAGAGTATAAAGCATCAGAATGTACTGTTCTCATTTGGTTACCTCTCCATAGCCACTGGCCTTAACTAAAGATGAATAGTTGGCCTAAAACAGCAGCTGAGGAAAACTGGGCTCCCTAGCTGGTACACACCAGCCCTCAGGTAGCTTTGGTACATAAAATTGGTCAAAAGAGAGGGGTGACTGCCTCCAGGTCAGTTTCTAAGGTGGCACGATAGACTCTGGAGCAACAGACATATTCATTTTACACTCAGAAATTCTGTAGGTGACTTTTTGTTTGAAGACCACAGGACAGCAGCAACCACAGTATTCAGCCTGCATGAGACCAGGCAAGAAGTGAAGCCCTCACTTGTCCGTGCATCCCTTACACTCCCCCAAAGACCATACAAGGAAGCCCTGGCAAATCGAAGCAAGATAGGAACTTCATCAGCGCCTTCCACAGGCCAAGGTTTCCTGGCACAGCCACACCAACACCTTCCCAACCCCTGCTGCTCTGCAGGGAGCCAGCAGACCCGACACGGGTGATGCTATTTTTCCAATGAGTGCCCTTATTAACAGTGACACCGTGGCTCATCCAGACAACACAGCTGTGCAAAGGTCACCTTGAAAGGAATTGTACAGAAGATCCCAGTGCCTCTCTCAACTAGAAGATGCAATTAAAAATATATTACTTTAAATAACTCCCAAGGCCGTGTCCTCACCACTGCACGAAGGCAGACATTTAAAGGACTCTTGTTTCTTTGTCAAGATCTTCTACAAAAATCCTACTAAAGCTTAAAAAGTTCTCTTTTGTGAAATTAGCCACGTCAAGCAGAAAGGTAGTGGGACTTGTACAAGCAAGCAAGCTCTGTCAGAAGTAAGCCTTAGGTTAATTGGCACACCTAGCAGAGCACTGGATAAGGCCAGGGTTTCCGTAAGGAAAAAACCATGCAATATCTCCACTCTAAAATGCATGAAGGCCAAGTTTTCCCACCATGGACATAATTTCCCCTGACCTCAGCGAGATGAGCCCAGAGGATGCATGCCTTGCACAGCCCTTCTGCTGCCCTCACTCCACCACAGCAGGCTCAGGTGTTCAGGGACCCCCTAGGACCTGCCATTGCTCACCCAAAATCTTCCTTTGGGCGGCACAGATGTGTCAGTCCTCTGGGGACATCCTGCCCTTCCCAGGGGGAGACCATAACACAAGCCCAGCTGGTAAACTGGTAGCACTAAGAAAAGCATTATTTACCCTCAGAGTTCTGACCATGAGTAAGGGCTGAACAACAGTTTCTAAAACTAAAGGGATGCCTGCACCAGGAGAAGAACCTTTACCCATGCTGCCTAATTTCTTAGGCCAGAGAAGTTTTGTAACTCTGTGAGAAGAGCAGTGAGAGTGTTCTAGCCCTGCCCATATTGCATCAAGAAGTCCCAGTGAATTACACCAGGTCACCTACAAGTCACTGGAAGGGCTGGCCCAGGTGGCATGAGACACTTCTTCCCCAGGCACTGAGCACAGTTCCAGTCATTCCCAAATTTGGGGTCATGACCCCATGTGGCTTGTAGGGATTATGAGAATATTTACAAGGCTGACTAAAACTCGTTTTCATCCAATATCTACGTTAGTGCTGCAGATCCACAGTTATCCACCCACACTGGAAAACTTCTGCTCCCCGTCCCACTCCAGCAGTGCTTCCTCCTCTCCTATGATCCTGTTCTTGTTCTTTAAGCAAGATAAAGAAGCAGGCAGCATAAGGTGACATTTCTAGTAGTTTCTGTAAAATTGTGTTATTATGAAAAAAATCCCCAGAGTTACTCCAGATTCGTATCAGTGTTTCACCTCAGCAAGTGCTTTACCTAAGCAAAGAGGGTGAATATGAGAAAATGTGGCTCCCTTAGCACTGTTAATATTGCTGAAGAATTTGGAAAACTAATACCGTGTAAATGGTTTTATGAGTAAAACAATCTCCCTCAAACAAATTAAAAGGGCATTGATGTTATTAGAAACAAACAGAAGCACATATAACTTCCCTACCAAGGAGCTGTAGATCTCCTCTGCGAAGCAGCTCTCCAGGGCCGCATGACAGCAATCTGCTTGCATACTAGCAATGTGCTCTGGTAGGGAGACAACAAGACAAATATTAGATAAAGGATAATTCCCTGTAGGAATTTACAGATTCAGGCAGAAATTCGCTATGTGCCAGGCCTGCTAGGAAAACACTCTTTTTGAAAACCTGTTCTGTTAACAGCTTGACATTAAATAATCCCAGAGCTTGTAGACTTGCCTTCTACTCTCTGGTTTGCCTTGGTAAAGTCCCAGCATTCAGCTTGTTCCGTAGAGATGGATGGTATAGAGAAAAGAGGAAATGGAAACAAATAGAAAAAGTGGGGAAGAAAAAGATATTTGTGCTAGTGGTCTCTCCTGTTCCCTAGGAATAAGGGAGCAGAAGTGCTCCAGGAAGAGCAAGAGGACCCCAAACCCTTCTTGCTTTTGCTGAGTGCTTTAAAATGTTGTCACAAATGCAGCTCCAAATTGTTCAGATAAAACCTACCCCAAAAGTGGTTACCTACTTTTCTGTGTCAGTTACATACCTGTATGCTGGTTAATTCATTTCACATAAGGATTTCCCTGCAAGATAGAGAAGTGTGATAGCACTTGCTTCCTGGGTAACCAAAACTAGCAGCATGTTTCCATGTGATCTTGCTAAAAAGAGATGAAATTGTTCATAGCAAATGATAAATCCTAGGCAGTTTCCACCATGCTCATCATTTAAAATCATTTCAAGCACGTAAATAACTGACATTAATTCAGAAAATGGATGAATGCTACGGTGGAATAAAGGCTCGTGCTGCTCAGACAGGCAAGATCTACCTTCACCAACACCACCAACCCAAAGTGACACACCCAGTCCCTCGCCTGCTACAAACACGGATTCAACAAAAGCGTAGGACGAGTGCATGGTACTCAGCTTGTACACCAGCACAAGGTCCAGCCACAGCACTAACATTTCTCTAGGTTTTAGAACTCACTCAGAGTCAAGACAGAATCATAGAATCACAGCCTTTTCTAGAAGATGTAGAACAAGCCCTCACCAAATTACCCTGGAGACAACAGGTTGCTGCATACCAAGCCAGGACAGGCAACAGCTTAATGGTACTAACTGGTCCAAAAAGGAAAATATTGAAGATACAAATCAAAGATCAGTGACAGCTTTGGAAAGCAGCTAGTCTGCTGCACCCTGCCAGCCTGAAAATCTGTATCTCCTCAAACCCAGAGGAGTTGTCAAAGTCACTGAAGAAAAACTAAGAACAAAATACTGACTTCAAGTCCTTTGTGCTCTTAAATCAGAGGATTCCTTTTATTTGTACAAGCTGCAACAGTTTCCCTGCTTATAAGAGTGCGTGCTCAGAAAGTCTTTCCCCACCAGTTTGTTCATATTTGAGATCATTCTGGAGGCCATAGAAAGTGTTCATACTGCATAACACTCTTTTGACAATAACGTGCATATATATATATATATATATATTTCTTAACTGTTGTATCCATCAAAAAAAATCAATTAAAGCAATTTTTTTCCCCTTCATTTTGTTTCATTCTGGTCTTCACACACTTCTGCCACAAGCACACAAAATGAACAGATGATGACAAACTGTTTAAAATCCAGGATCACATGAACACTGGAGTAAATCTTGGGCACGAAGGCTGAAGCATTGCTCCAGCAAAATCCTCCTGGGCTTCGGTTTCCAGTTCGAACTACAACCCGCGGCACAAGGATGACAACATTAGTAGTGGAGACTTGGACAGAATTTATCTGTGAGGAAGCACAGATGTAATTTTGCTGATGTAAACAGATCTTCGTGTATTAATGGCAAATTTAATCCCTGATGCTGATTACATTCCCCTTGGAGGTCCAGATAACCATCTGGTATAAATCAGTCTGGTTCCTTTGACTTCAGTAGGATTATAACGCTCAAATCCAGTTAAAGATCTCACCCAATGTCTAAGGAATACTTATTCATTTTCACTTAAAGCTGGCAAAGACTCTCAGCTTTAAGTTTCCAACCAAAGGCAGAGGCTCTGTCAGAACAAAAATTATTTTTTTCTAAACAATGTAAAAAGGAAGAGCAATTAAAGGAAAAGGAATTAAATGTCTCAGCTCAGCCTGAAACATTTAACTCAAAGTAAAAGGGTTAGAATTCCAAGTGCTTCTAAGTTTCCTTAAAAAAAAAAAAAAAGAAAGAAAGAAAAGAAAAAAAGCGAATCTATATGCTTAACAGCACAGTGACAAAACAGAAGGGTAAAGGATTTTTTTGAAAACATTGAAAGGAGTTATTCTATTTGGGGAACAACAAAGGAAACTTTTTTAAAGAACAGGGTACATTCTACTCCATGCGATGTGCAATTCTTCAAAAACTCCTTTTTCGAGGCATTCGGATATGAACTGGAAAGGGTGGAAGAGCATTCCTCCAGACAGTAGCATTTTTGGGGACAATAACAGCGACAAGACAACCTCACAACCCCATTCATTTCAGTTGCTCTCTGCTGGAGTCTGTTCTGTGCCTTTGATCACTTGGTAGCATGAAATAGTCTTGTAGCAATCAAATATTAGTAAATCTGGTAACTGAGAGAGAACCTGGTTTCCCACAGCTGAGCCGTGTTTAGTAACAACACGGTGTGATTGCGTACGAGTGCGTGCGTTAGCTGTTGCACTCCCCTCCTACACCACCAGCCGTATCACTAGGAATTGACGCACGCTGCCCTCGATACATCCATAGGACACAAGTGCCATGGCACCGAGCGTGCAGCTGCACCTCTCTCCAGATCGGGTCACCTGGGTGTGCGGGGACAGCCAGCACCAAACATTGACTCCCTGCCCTACCAGCCAATTCCCAGAGGTCACCATGTCCCTGTACATCATGCTCAATGCATTTTGTCAATATGAAGGAGCAATGATTGCAGGCATTTGAAATGAGGGGAAATATGGGTAAATCTCACCTTCTAGAGACCACCGTGGATTCACTTGTGGAGTTGTGAGCTTTTGTCTTCAAGGAAAATATTTCCACTGCCCAGGGGACTTTTGGCTGCTCGTTGGTATTGCTTGACAAAGGCTTTGCTTCTAAGGAAAAAAAAAAAAAA
>WBMW01005244.1:96868-175149 GCA_013396635.1 Penelope pileata | reverse complement strand
AAAAAAAAAAAAAGCTTTATTTTGGTACATGTTACGTGCTGTAATGGCAATCAGGAGGAGGATACTCACACCAGGGACTGTGCGCAGACCCTGGATGTGTGTGGCCCTACAAACCAGTTGAGCGCTGCAGAAACAAAACCCCAAAGTGCAGCAATAGCAGCTTGGCACTGCTGAATTCTTCCTAAAAGCAGATTTTATTACCTCCTCACAGCTGGTGCCTGGGTGGTATCAGCCATCTGGAATTTGAGTTTCTTTCTAGGAACCTCATTTCTCTAGGTACATTTTCATTTGCTCTTCAGAGGGGAAAGCAAGCAGAAACCGAGTGAAGCCTGGTGCAGGGTCCTCTGCATGGCCACCCTTTCCTCTCCGAATTTGTTGCAGGTGTTTATCTTCCTCAGAACAGATTGATTTGCCATTGCCTTTCCAGATCTGCTTTCAGACATGGAATTTTAATGTGAGGTGACTTGTGCAGGCCTGATGCTGAGAAGTGCTCAGTACGGGCTTAGTCAGCTCTCCTGTAAGAGCAGGCCCATCATTTTTAATCTGGGAGGGGACAAAACCAAAAGCAACAGCCATTTGACCCCACGAGACTCTTAGTTTCAGTGTGGAAAACAAGCAAAACTTGGCACCAGATTTGGGATGTAACTGTAACATATTCATTTATTAAATACATTCCACATTAAACAAAAGGGGAATCACCCAATCCAAGGAGCACAGATTTTTGTTACCTGGACAGTCAGGATAGAGCCTAAATATCCCTCTTTCTTTTTTCTTTTTTTTTTTCTTTTAAATCAACAAAATTTAGAGAATGACTCGGCTGTGGCACAAGCCATTTTATGACTGTTTCCCAATACAAAGAGATATTCCAAGTCCCGAATGTGGGAACTGGAAAGGAAAAGAAAAATTAGAGAGCCTTTGGAGAGCACTAGAACAAAATACATGAGAGGGTTATCACCCTCCAAAGCTTCCAGATAGATAAACAGGCTTCAAGAGCAATACAGATTGAGTGTCAGTTCTAGCTCCATAAAATAATCATGGGCTGGGAGCATCAGTTTTACGACCCAGTCTTCAGACATGGGTGGCCATTCCAGCAGAGTGCAAAGATGACCGGGCAAATGCCTGTGTGACCAGGGAACAGCATCCTCAGGTACGCATGATCGCCACGTGCCTTGTGCATCAAAAGCTGAACGGCTGCAGAACCGATCATTTTCCAAAAGGCTAGAGCAATGGAAATCACTGTCTGCTTGTTGTTTCTTCACAGATCCCATGTCTGTAGGGTGTCTGGACTTTTTTTTAACCACAGTCTTACACTTTTCTTCTCCTGTGAAGATCGCCTTGTATGTGCTCTTACCACCCCCTTTCCACACATTTATGCAAAGGAGGCAAATGACATTTACGTGTGGTTTGAATAATCTCATCCGAATCTATAGCTTCAGGAATTCTGACGTAAATCTTTCCCTTCCCTTCTCTCCTTTCCTTTCCTTTTCCCAATACAAAGACCCTGTAAGGAAAGGAGTCGCACAGAATGTCTATAGTGACTCGCATTTATTTTTGAGCTATCCAGACTTCTCTTATATAACGCGGAATTACTCATTAGCTGAACCTTTGCAAAGAAAGAAGAAAATATTTTTTCAACATTTGTTCAGGTCTCACTTTTCTCTGTTACAGCAATACAGGCCATGGCTTCACTAGAATTTTGACTTAATTCCCTGTGACTTCTCTATTTTTTTTTTTAGTATTTCCTTTATCCATTAGCATCCTTTGGGCCAGCATTTGCCTTTTCACTTTGACTTGTTTAAAATAGGAAAAGTTATGTAACTGGAAATTTGCTAACCTGAAAAACTCACAGCAGCAGACAGAGGCAGCAGTGACATTTCAGCCATGCCACTGAGCCAGTTTAGGTTTGGAGCTGCCACCTGGTACCTGTTTAGACAAAATTCATTCTCTTGAAATACTTTCTTTCGTTTCACATGTTCCAAGTATTTCACATCTACTTTCCAAAGCCTGCACAAAACATATGTCACTGAGATGTATTTTTCTTCCTGCGCATGTAAGCTGTGTTGTTTGAAAGTTTATTGCTAATTTGTATCTCTGACTCACACTGTCTCATACACAGCTGTCACCCCTTTAGCTGCCCAGCCTGCCTGATTTGGGGAAACTGGAGGGGTGTGTGCACCTGCTCTTTTCCTGTGAACATCTACAAGCTGACCAGGGCTGCTGTTCCAGCAGCACTCCTCTCCAAATCTTTCCTGCTGCACTCTACAAATGCAACATGTTTGAAATGAAACACTAGGGCACCCTTGTTTCTGATCAAACCTCATTGTGGTCAATCATTTTATGTGGAGTTAGAGGAATCGTAGAATCGTTAAGGTTGGAAAAGACCACTAAGATCATCCAGTCCAACTGTCAACTGATGACCATCACACTCACTAAACCATATCCCTAAGAACCACATCTACACGTTTCTTGAACACCTCCAGGGACGATGACTCCACCACCTCCCCGGGCAGCCTGTTCCAACACGTTACCACTCTTTCTGAGAAGAATTTTTTCCTAATACCCAGCCTAATATCCACCATCTTTACAGCACCCCTAATATTTTTTCGTCTTTTAGGTTCAAAGAACACATTTTCCCTAGAGAAAAGAAAATTATGCTGCACATCATAATTCCCTAGGCTTCATTGGCAAACCTTGTCTGTGATGTTAGTGGGTATTGTCTAGATGGCAAAAACTAAATCAGATTTTCCCAAGAACAGAATTTAGGAACCCATGTGACTTCAACAACCCATAGAAAGATGATCAAGAATAACAATCTGCTAGTTAGGTGACTGGCAATAAAATTATACGTGGCGAAGTGTAATTTCTGTCTTGCAAGGATTTTGCGCCTGTGTTTGTACATGCATGCCCCTTCCCTGCTCAGCAGACAGCAGTATAGCTGTCTGTGCAAGCTCCAGTGTGCGGCAGCTGCCAACACTCTTCACATCTGTTTGGAGGGGAAGGTCTCCGGGGTTAAGCAGAGAGTTCAAGCCTCACATTTAGCTTGAACCTCATCCTGCAGCTGACTCCCACACCTCTGAGATTTCCATCTATCACTATGTCCCTGGACAAAAAGCTGCCCCTAAGTGGCAAATCGCTGTCACATCTGCTCCATCAAAAGCCAGTCAGCAATTATGTACATCTAACGCTCTTAGACAATTGCATCAAGTATCTCTGTTGATAAAAACATATGGACACCAAATATTTGGCTCCCAATGAGGAGACGCTTCAGGTAGAAATGCTCACAGCGAGGCCATAATTTCAGAGACATTAAGTCAGGATGGAACTGCTGTTCTACCCTACTCTCACCTGCCCTTTTGCTGGTGTCAACTCAAGCATTTGTGCAGCCTCACGATCCACAAGGTGAAAAAAGTGATCCAGTGAAAGACAGCCTGTCAACAGCAAAACATAAAGGTAATCCTCAGCACAAACAGATAGCCTAACCCCTACCACTGTGCAACCCCACCAGCATGCCCAAGGTCACCATGGTGGATGTGGCAAAGCCCCCAGGGAGGGGTGAGTTAGGAGAGCACCAGCAGAGGGCACAGCAAGGTGAGATCTCAGAGGTCCAAGCACACTTGCTTGTTTTTCCAGTTGCAGTTGGACTTGATATTTCAAGGTCCTTTACAACTGAATTATTCTATTCTATTCTGTTCTCATATGAGTATCTGTGATTGTTTTGCCTGTGTATGCTGTAAATAAATACTTCAGATGTATTTTACTTTAACCTAACAGAAGCAGCAATGATTTCACAGCAACTCACAGACAGTTCTTTTCCAAAGAGTGCAGTGAAGTGTAGCGAATCTGCATGCTCGAGCTATAGATATCTTCAGAAGTGGCCAAGCCCTGCAGGGTGTTTTCCAAAGCATTCAAAGAGTAAAGAAGTTTGCCCAAAGAAGTTGCATGAGACAGTTTGAGACATGGCATTGGGGGTCAGAAGAAGAAGAAATGTGTGTAGTGCCTGCCTGGACCCTGCATATCCCAGAGAATTTGACTGGTCAACACTCCTTACACAGATGCAAGCTGCCGGAGCAGGGCCTTCAGCCTCTCAGCATCAACATGTAGAGTTGAGCTGAAAGAAGAAAGAATTCACCGAATGCCTATTTTGAAAATGAATTCTGATCTGCCCACAGCCAGTTTTGCACTTGCTTTTCTATTGACAGAAGAGGGTCAATATTTGCTATTCTCTGGTTCCTATGGGCTTGCCACCAATGCATACTGGCATGAAGCTCAGCACTGCACAGACTTTTTGACAGCAAGCCAGAAGAGCAAACATGTGCTCAGAGGTTTTATAAATGACTAGGGACCCCCTCCCCAGACTACTAATTCTCACAGGCAATTGTTTTGAGGTACTCACCTCACTTAGGCACTGTGTAAATATGACGTTCAAGAAAAAAAAGTCCAGTTTTAGCTCTAGATCATCTTGAGCATCAGAACAAACTTCTGAGAAGATCCCCCTGCACCAAATTCTGCCAAGCAACGTTGGTACTGCAGGCCAGGATCAACTGAGGAAATGTGGATTACGTCTGCCTCACTGAATCCTGTTATCACCGTCATTACTTCCCAGCTCATTTTTCCTTCCCAGTATGAGGTTTTCTGAGCGCAGGAGTTTGCTGAGCTCCTGGTAACTTGCCATACACGTGGACAGATTTGGCATTTGTCTGGCTTTGTCAGAGGTGCGTTGCAGCCTCTGTGCTTGCAGTTCCAGCTCACACATGATACATTTACGTGATGTTAATGTTTAATCAAGCAGTACAGCTTCTTGAAAGCTTCACCAGCCGGCTCCTTAGTTCATTTTTCCATTTATGAAACATATGTTTTTAAAAGGTCATATTATCACAGGCTTTTGGCGTCAGCAGCACGTCTAATTCCACAGAGATGGTATTTTTGCTTTGGCTGCCCATCACAGAATTTGCTAATCCTTTTACTTTCTCCTCGTGGTATTAATGAGCTAATGGCTCACCTTCATGTTTCTGGTGCCCTTGCATTAACGTACTTTGGAATGAACTACACAGCTCCAAAAAAGTGCTAAAGAGACCCAAACTGGTCATAAAAGAGGTTAGACATTCAAAACCAAATTATTCTTTCATTTGTCTCCTCAGGAGCTTCTTCAACATCTGAAGAAAAGGCAATGCCTTCCACTAACTTGCCACCCAATGTGTTTCAGTTTTTAAGCATCCAATACTGGAGAACAAACACTCAAAACTGCCATGTCCTGCCACCCAGCTTCTCTGTTCATCTGTACAGAAAAGTGAAGTGTGAGCAACAACAATAATTACTACTATAGCTGACTCTATACAAGGATTAAGATTTATTAATTCTCATGAGAGTAAAGCATGACTCCAAAGAGTAACTATTCCTAGTTTTTTTCATGCATGTTAAATGAAGATTGAGCAACATATGTAAGGAAAGTGCTCTTCTCTTTGTCCCTTATTCTAGCTCTCATTAAGCATTATTGCTGAAGATGCTCGGACTGCAAGTCTCTCTGCCCACTGGCCCTTTGGGGATGCACCTGTGGCATTAGCTCTTGTTTTGGAGGTGCTCTTGCCAAGTAGAAAGGCATGAATGTCTCCATGCCAGGACAGCCTCTGCACTCCTCTCGTTGGCAGTGGCTGGGGCCACTGGCAGTGGTGAGGGAGTCTGCAGCTCTGAGTTCATCCAGGGGAAATCTGTCATAAATACAGTAAAGAGCAGGCTGGTTTCAGCCTGACAGGCATTAACAGAGCCTAAGGTATCTAGAACAACAGTTTTTGTCTCTTTCAGGCAACAGAGGACCTAACAAATGTCAATTAAGCTACATCTCCAACTCATTAAGCAAGTCCACCTCAATATTCATCCTCTTCCAGCAATAACATTTGTTCTGAGAACTGAAAATTGCTTTTAGACTTTTATCCTTCACAGACTGCTGTGTTTATAGGTTTTTCTTTTCATCATGAACTTAACTATCTTACTAGGCTCCTGTATTTTTGACGTGTCTGTTCATTACATTGAATGAAGCAACATTGCTGACTACACATCCCAGTAATCAATACGTAGCATGCATGTGACTTAAAAACAAAACAAAAAAGCACCACCACCACCACAAAAATCAGAAATACTAATATTATTAGTGCCATAAGTTCTTGGGGAATTTGCCCATACTCTGTGAACTTAGACAAGGGATGTGCTGATAGGTTAAACAGTTAAAAGCTGAGGAACTTAAAGAAAGAAGTCCACATCCAGTCTGACATATTTAGGACATATTTAATTTAGAGGCTTACAATTGACTTCAGAGACATGCTGTTCATCTCAGCAGCGACTGGTCATACCTCACACCCACCCCTGCCTTTGACCATTTTGTAACCTGTGACTGGAAAAGTTGAAGTTCTAACAAATCTCCTGCTGGGAAGGCAGAAGACTAAATTGGACCTAGGGGGTGAAATTTAATACAATACTTTTAGCTCTGACAGTCCTTCAGAAACACCAAAGCTGGAAAACACTGCTCTCAGCTCTCTGATGCTCAGATTCTTCCCTCTATGAAATGGGATTAATAGTACTTACCTACCCCACAGACATGTTGAAACAATGATTACCACATTTTGAAGTCCTCATCTGAGAGATGCTTCAGCAAAGCAGATTATTATTAAGAATGTAGTTATTTTGGAAAAGCAGTTTAAAATAATACATTATATATTCAAGTGTATTCTGTACTCTTTTTTCCACTGCTGGTCCTCATTGTATATTTCTTGTGTATTTTAAGAACAGCATGGCTGCAAACAAATAACATCTGCCTGAGAACATTTCTTTCAAACGATGCCAAAAAATTGGACAGATGAAACAGAGGGAGCTCTCTGCTGTCTCCTGAGTCTTTCCTTTCTCATCAGGTACAAGCCCAGAGAACAATAACATGGAGCACCACAACAGACAGAAATCTGCACACCATTGTCTCATTCGACATTTACTGCAGAGAACATACATTGCATGGTTCTCATTCATCTTCTTTGCATGAGTAATGATCCATTTTGTTTCAAAGGATCTCTACTGATGGCAAATTAATGTGCATGGATTCATTAAACATGTTTTCTTTGGAATATGTGGTCGTTTTGCTTCCCTCTCCTCAGAAGGCAAACAAATGCTGCTGTGCCTCACTGCAGTGTGAATCAGTAGGATCTTCCAATCTTGTCGGCACAACCAGAAAACAAAAAATGACACAGATTTTTCACACAAGCTAAAAATACCTCAAAACAAACCTCTTTGTCACACAAGGCTGCATTCTGATCTTAGAAAATGCATGAAAAAGGAACAATTCTACGGCAGAGAAGGAAATTGTTTTTGTACTTCTCCTAGCAGTGAGGACTTTGGTCCTCTGAGGACATTAAATATGTATAATGGTCCCTTAGCTTCCATCTCTTCACCGTAGTGCCTCACTGCCAGCCCAGAATCCGCAGGATGCCACTTCTTGCTTTTCCAAACCACAGCTGCCTCTCAGCTGCCTCCTCCTCTCTGGCACCTTTTCACCTCGTTTTCCCTGGCGACAAGCGCACACTCAGGGAGAGTCTTTACTTGGTGTTATACAACTGCAGGATGCCTCTTCTCCAAAAATAATTACATTGGTATATTTGAAACTCCCCCCAAAACAATTCATTTAATATTTAAAACATCTTTCAAATAACCTCATGATACAAGCCAAAGAAACCCCTCCCGAGCAAATGAAATTTCTGATATGTATTTTACTTTTTTAAGTGGTAAGGCAAACCATGACAATAAGCTGATAATACATGGTGAAGCATAACTTTATCGGTGTAAACAAAAAGGAAAAAAGAAGAAAGAAAAAGCCCTCTGTCCTATAAATCTTGCAGAGCTTACCCTGAAGATCAGAACAGCTCCTTGTGTAAATACATAATTGAGAAATTTTACAAAATGCATTTAATTTACTTCAGAGACAGAAACAACCCCACCAGAGCCTTTCTAGTCCATCAGCTACATAAATACCCGCAATTAGATTTTTTTCTTTTTACTAATCAAGACATGTTATGAATCTACTGGAAAAGAGCAGTCCCAGCCCCAGTCAATATATTCATTTGATGCTTATGTAGCATTTCATTAATATTTTGAAATTATTGGATCTCAGATCTTTTTATGAACAAAAGACAAATGACATCTCCCCATCGGAATCAAAGTGAGACATCACGCTTTTAAAATACTGTTATTCCCCCATCCTCTGTTTCTTAGAATATCTTAACAGTGACAAGGCTGATGCATTTAAAATTACTAGGGAAAAATCCCTTCTCAGCTGTCACTTTGCCAAGTTTCACTGTGAAATGTGTTCTTATAACTCCATTATGGAACTCTGAAAGTAGGGAGCAAAGACCAAGCAACACTGAGAGGGATGCTGGACTGCAGCCCCAGCCCAGTGGTCCTTTGTGGTGATGGCTCACCTGGGCCTGGGCGCACGGGTGCCAACTGAGGGACCATGAAAGAACCACTATGGAGACTTTCGTGGCACAGCCACTAAGCACCTGTGCTCTGCAACTGCAACAAGGATCTCAAACAGCCAGAACTGCAATTTGGATAGAATGCTCTACGACACAGCCGTTTCACACTTAATTCAGTCTGAAGTAAGGTGCTGAAGAGTCAGCAACTAAGATATCGAGTCGCAAGTTACACGTATGGTTTTACAAATGTCACTGTCACTAATCCATATATGTATTCGCGAAAAGAAAACCATTTTACCGTGAAAATCATCCTGGAATTGTTGGATTTCAGATTTTTTATACAAGAAAGATAAATGACACCTCCCCATCAGTGGTCAGAGAAGCCACTGTTCACCTCAACTCTATTATATTTAACTGAAAACTTCAAAAAACAGTCTGCTGTCGTAGAATCTGATTGACATGTTACAATGAGACGGACAGGTAGTTACGAAAAATTTACTGTTTCTTGCTATATGCCATTGCTTCATTATTTCTAGCTGTTGAACTTGGACCGATTTGGTGGAGTGAACAGATTTTCCAACAGGTAATTGGCTTCAAGAGAATGCCTGAAATAATTCTAGCTGGCTGGTACACTGAGAATGAGTCTCCTTCCATAATTAATCACTTTGGGGGGAAATTTTCTTCCTGAATAAACTCATTATTTTTGAACACATGACATTTGGCTGTATAAATAAGCTCTAGAACTGTGATGTAAAACATGTGCTTACTTCAGGCATGGCATGCACAGCCTCCTCGGCATTTTCTGAAGTGGCTTCATGTTCTGATTACAAGGAAAAGAAGGAAGGGAAACGAATCAACTTGTGATTTCACCCACATATTATCAGGATTTAGTTACTTGCGTGACTGTTGCATCTAAAGATGCACACAAAGGGACATTGACTCTGTACCCAGGGAGGCAGAACGTTCTTCACACAGAACAGAATCATACCCAGAGGACAAAACTCAAGCAAATCCAAAACAAGATACAACAAATCAGTCTTCTCTGACACAGAGGTATTCCCTCAGGTTCCACTGCACAAGTTCAGTGACAGTCATTCAAAATTTACTTCATTTTAAGCTGGTTTTCACAGTACGAGGCTTGGGCAGATGTTCTCTTCCAAATCTGGTTTTACCATCTGAGGATATTATTACTACCCATGTTGCTAACAAGAGGTTATAATCTCCCAGCTAATTTTATCTGAAGTAGACTGAGATTTCTCATCAGCAGAGCTGGGTGGAAATCTGTCTCCAATGGAGAAGCTGATTTAACTGCATCATTATTTTTTTTAGAAAAAAAAATTTGTTTTGCTAGTAAAATAACACCATTGAGTGTCAAGTAACCATTTCTGGCTGCAAGTCTAAAAAAAGGCCAAAGAAAATAATTTTCCCCAGAACGACCTATCAAATGAGCATCTACCTGACATGGGGAACGGGATCAGTACTGGCACTCGTTGCCACAAAATGCAATGGTTTGCAAAAAGTTTACACTGAGTTCAAGAGATAAAATATGTTGAGGGAGTGTGGGTCCATTTTTTGCTGGACCATGATGGCCCAGATGCTGGAGTTAAAACCTCTGACAATTGAAAGGACATACACCTTCTGCAAACATTTCCTCCTTGCCACAACCACTTATAGGGCATTAGCTTGATCACAGAATCATAAAATGCGCTGGGTTGGAAGGGACCTTAGAGATCATCTTGCTCCAACCCCCCTGCCATGGGCAAGGACACCTCCCACTAGGCCAGGTTGCCCAAAGCCCTATATCCAGCCTAGCCTTGAACACTTCAGGGAGGAGGCATCCACAACTTCTCTGGGCAACCTGATCCAGCAGGGCCATTTTTTATCCTGCCAGAGTTGCTCCATATTAGTTTTTCAGAAATATCTGTAAGCAAGTAGTGGCTTTGGACTCAGCCTGAACCACTTGGCTTCCGTCTTTTCTCTCTCTCCTTTTCCATAGTCTTCCTACAAAGGAGGAGTTCATACTGAAATGGGCCCCAACACCAGGCAAATTCAACTCCAAGTACTATGTTCCAAAAAGCCATCCCTGCCACTTCTACAGAGAAGAAACACCATCAGTCCCAGAAGTGTCAGTGCTTCACTGGAAGCATTCAAAGTCACATGGGTACCTTCCCTGCCTGGTGTGCCAGCCCACAACAGGCAGTAGTGAGTGCGGATGGCTGTGCATTCAGCCCCTGCAGGGACTAGGGGACAGGCAGAGCTCTTGATCTACCAGCTGCAAACAGGCATGAAAACATTAAAAACAGAAAACCAAACCACAACAAAAAACAGCCTTTTCTTCATCAAATATTAACACAATGCTCTTGAGTGTACAATTGGAGCAAACACTAAGATAATTCTATTTTTAGGGGCCCCATATCACCCTATGGTGCTTTAGGGGCAGCATTTTTCTAGCCACACCACCCCAGCACCTCTCTCACAGTCAGCTGCCCACGAGCATTGCCCCGAGCCCAAGGCAGCAGCAGCAGCGGAGCCATCCCACCAGCAGCCCACAAGCCAACAAACAGTGCACATAGGAAGAGCTGCAGCTGCAGCTTTGGCTGCACTTCACTCAGGGGGTACGCACTCACCACTCCAAAATACCAACTGCTTTATTGACCTTCTTAAAGCTAAAAGAGAAAAAAAAAATAAAAAAGAGGAAAAAAGAAAGAAACCAAAATTCATTAAGTTCATTTAAACTTTTTTCAGTCAACTGGGAAGCTCCAGCCTGCACAAAAGCAACACATCCAACAGATTTGCCACATAATTTGAGTGTGTCTGCACAAGACAAAAATTCAAACCTTTTCTACTTGAGCTATCAATCAAAGTGAAGCTAAAATTACAGCTTAACAAGCAGGTATACATGTTTTACTTAGCAAATGAGGCAAGCAGGGCACATTATTTTTAGTCACAGTTATGAGGAAAAAAGTGAAAAATAGAAGGGGAAAGAAGGAAAAATTGTGTCTCTTTGTTCAGCTCAGGATTCTGAAGTTTCAGCCAACATTGGCAGCATTTGGGTGCGATTCTAATGGCATTCAAGCTGTTCCTTGGACTATTGCTGTACATCTAATTATAACGTTATTTAAATACATATATATGAGCTAGAAAAGAGTGATTGAAACCACTCCAAAACTTACAAATTGAGCCCAGAGGGCCAGGATGACCAGAAAACACAGCTTTTTCAAGCACATGCTCACCAAAATCCAATGTACATCAAAATGCCTTTCAGATTTTTTGAATTCTTGAATTACTGAGAATTTTGAATTACAAAATCTGGATCAACAGTGAGCTACTTTTATCTCTCAAACTGTGGAAACAATTTGCCCAAATGTAGCCATCGTTCACCTCCCCTAATACCACACAATAACATGCCAGTCTCAGCACTTCTGATCTGACTCTGTAGTCTGAGCCCTTGGACCTGCAGTCAGTCAAGTTTTCATTCTCTGCATTGTATCAGCAAAACAGCTTCCCATAATGCTAGGTGATGGAAGGAGACATCTAATTTATCTTGCAGGTGTGCTGAACTCATTGCTGAACATATTCATGAAAGTCACAAATACATTGGAGGATACCACAAAGTGTTTGTGGGTCTCGAACAACTTGCCTGCTTGCAAGGGAGCTCATGGCCAAGTGTCTGTGCTCACTGACAAAAGCCCCAGCTCCGGCAGAGGCATGATTGCTGCTATACGTCTTTTCCCAAGGCTGCTTGACAAAAGTAGGCCCTCCTTCCCCAGGCTTCATGCCCTTTTACTCCTCCGCTTTCAAAGATGGAAGATCTGGGGCTTCGTCTTTAGGGTCTGGCACAGCATGAGAAGGATCAGCAGCTTTGGCTACAGCATTCCTGGAAACACTCAAAGTAGACCTTCCAGCTGTGTCCTGGATGTTAATTTGGGGCTTAATTCAGAAGCAGAAGACTTTTCCTTAGCTTTATTACATGCAAACACACAAAGACAAGTGCAGTCACAGTTGCACTAGAAATAAATGAGCTAATCCTGACACTTCTTGCAGTGAAGACCATGACTGTGGATGCCAGAACTCTGCCATGACCTCATCTTGTGGCACACTTTCTCCCAAGTCCCAGTCCTCTGCCTTAGCTAAGGTCCATCCATGGCAGCACTGAATTCCAGTCACAAAAGCTGGACATTTTTGCTAGAATTTGATTTCAACTAAAGTTGTCCCGGTAAATATCATAAATAATGCAAGACTCTCTTCTCAAAAAGATGCGACCAAACCTGTTTGCCAAAACCAGAAAGTCACCTCTGAAATATAAGCCATTTTTCATAGTAAAATAGATCATTTGCTAATATGCAGTGGGCAAAGAAGAAAAAATAACCTCAAAGGTGTTGTTTACTCAATTTTCAGAATAATCAGCTCAAGTTTGAAGCAAGTGCTAGTGAGTTTCACAATATTAGAATTTTCTGAATGTTATTCTTGCTGGTTTGATGAATATCAGGGCTGAGTTTCTCTTTTCCTATTTTTTTCTCCAAAAAGAATCATTTATCAAAAGGAATCATCTCATCCAAAATGGCAGAGAGCAGCCCAGTGATGAGGGAAAAGAAACCAGTCGGTAGTGAAGAGTCAACTTTCTGGCCCCAGCAGGGGACTGAAACAAGGAGCTTTTTTGTATTACTCTTCAGCCCATCCTGTGATGTGACTCATTAGTGCCTTCGTGCCTCATTGAGATATTTTGGTCAGTCTTTTAGTTTTAAGAACAGTCTGATCTGTTTTTCCATTTCTTCCAGGGTACACACTGCATCTTCTTGCAGCTTCTATCACTCTTCTGTGTGCTGGAGTGGCTTTGGGTTCAAGACAGAAATTAGTGGGGAAAAAGATTGCTGAACCAAAATGAATAGCTTTGATGAGCTTTTACCCTCCAACAGAAGTCATCACCAAATTCTATTGAATTTTGAATTTCTGAGTGGCTGTGGAGACATAGGCATGAGCAGGATGACAAGCAGGGCATGAGGATCCAACTATCGAGGGTCTGGGGTACACCTCAGCTGTCACCCTGAGCACGGGATGGTGGGGCCCATGAAGGACGGAAACATGGGTGGGTTGAACCTCAGGTCAGACGAGACAATTTTGCTGGAGTGCGATGCATGCAGGAGGGTGCATACTGATCTAGGGTTTTTTTTTGTTTTTTTTTTTTAAGCTCAGGACAACAGTGGTGGAGAGTTTTCAGCCACAACTGGCAAGTCTCCTGGAAAAAAGCAACTTGTCTAGTGGGTGCTAGTAAAAACAGGTCCTCTCCCCAACCAAAGCAACTCAGCAAGCAAACACAGGCAAAATGGAAAACATTGAGAATAAAGTCAGAGGTAGGAGTTGCTAGGGAATGGAAAAGTAGAACCTGAGAGCAGAGTAAACCATCTGAAATAAAGTCAAATCCAGAGCAACCTCTGATCTATTCAAGCATCATATTTTAAATCACCCATTATTTTCTGAAATGTGGTGAGTTCATAGCCTGGATAACAACTTTGGCAGCAATTCTCACAGCTTCATGAGCTTTTTTTCCTATGTTTTCTTTGTGAGGGAACAAAGTGACCGTAAGCAGGATCTGGGCATGAAGAAGAATGAGGCTGGGATTTCTGGTAGCTTGAAGATAAGCAAGACTTGGTGGTCAGATGAAAGAAAGGTTTGATGTGGAAGAAAAGCGAAAGCAGAATAAGAGCAGGCTGTTGGACACAAGGATACCCCAAGGTGTACGCACACAAGATTCACAAGTGCTGGCTGAGGGCTGTGCTGGTGGATATGTGTTTGACCCAGGTTTTGGAGGTAGATCAGCCCAGGACACAACTGCCAGAGGGAAGCACTCCCCATAGAGCACCTGTGCTGATGCAAAGACCAACACGGAGGCTGCCTTGGGATTTTCTGGTTGAACTGAGCCTTCATGGTTGCAGGGAAATTCTGTATCTAAGCTGTTCCAACCACAAACTTTAATATTAATTGTGTGTGTGCATTTCCTCTACCATGTTTATCAGCCTGGAAAATTAAGAGATGAGGAAAACAAGTAATGCCATGCCATGCTCCACTGGCTCTTCCCACTTAACATGGAGTGTCACCAAAGCCAGCTGCAATGAACTCAGAAAAATTGGGCCTCTGCTATTTCCACTGCAACCGGGCTCATTTGTGCCCACTAAAAATACTACCTCTGATACCACGTGAGCAGTTTACATGAACTCATCTCAGCTGGAAAGTGATCTGTCCCTCAGGAAACAAGACTACCACAGAAAAGGTTTTTTTGCCTTTCTGCCCTAGCTGGGTTGTCACCATTGGATGTTTGCACACACGCCAGAATAAGCACTGTTGTAACCAGTTTCTTTCATATAATGGACCGTCTCCTTTTCTCTGCCCTTCTTTCGTTGTATTCCTTTTGCCAAGCTGTAATCACTTGTTCTGAATTCATCCTGATGGTTCTGTAAAGTCTAAAGATTTTGGAATATTTTGACCAAAATTTTTGGTCTGTTTCCAAACAGAAGCTGTTGTTTAAGATTTTACGTTTATAACATCTTTGCATGAGCAACATTAAACCACATGCTCTGGAGCATGGACCTGATATTTGTTACCATGATGGCCCTTATACCTAAAGAGTTATAATTCCCACAAAGATATCCCCAAAATATTAAGCATCTGGGGGGGAAAAAGAGGGGAAAAGAGGAAGAAAAAGAAACTGTACAACCAAGAATCCTTCTTTAATAGTTTAAACATGCTCAGTAGAAGGTTCTAGCACAAATCCATCTCCCAAAACCTCATCCGCATTCAGCAAGTTCTCACTTTCTCTGATACTCTGGTGGAAAAACAGAGAAGACTCTGGGAGGTCTGTGGCCAACAGACAGCTAGAAAGAAAGAAAAGAGATACCCTTGGAAGCTGTTAAAGGCAAAGAGCACAAATGTTGGCTAAACGAGAAGGTAGGGACAACCTCTCAACACACTGCAGGAATGCGTTAAGCATACACCAGCTTTTACAAGCACACATAAAGCCAGCATCTCAATTACGCTATGAAGCAGTTAAGAGCACGTAACTCTGACCAGTTCCACACTGTACTTCCAGCAACATAGGATTTAAACCGGCAGGGATGGAGCCAAGAACAGGTACCAGCTGTTGGGATGCAAGGCAACAGGCTACAGAGGGATATTTTTATGCCCAAAACCTGGGCTTGGAAAGAGTGCCAGAAAGAAAACAAAAGAAAATACAATGAATGGTGGTACTTCAGGCTTTTTGAACGTGGTACAAACGTTAAATGATGGCATTATCTTGAAAGCAAATTCCAGACGATGACAGTGTAGGCAAAGAAATGAGCTGAGAGAAATATGCAGCCAGCAAAACGAGAAAGGAATTTGCTCTTGACAGAGAGTGCTGGTCATGCGGGGTCAACCAGCTCTGGTGCATGCCTTCTGGGAACCTGCTGAAGAGTTCAGCACAGAAGTGGCAGCTTATGGGGCAATTAGTCAGCCTCCTTTGTCACCCACTGGAACTAGCAGGCTTCACATTTTGCTTTAAAAGTAAGCAGAAGGTACTGAACAAGGAAGGTTATGAAGCTTTGATGTGCCATAATAGTATAGACAAATGACCCATTTGGTCTGCTGTCCTGTGAGTATCTATCCTGAGATGCGTGTTGAAATAATTTGACATCATTAATACTGGGTTTTTTTTTTTCTTAACAGAAGAAAAGTTCTTACCTTGGGGTGCTGATGTAGTGAAGAGCATCACTGTCCTCAGCTCCCCATCACAAGCAGGTTCCTATACAGTGCTGGTGTTTCTTTCTACAGCAAATCTCTCTTTCTCCTCCCTTTTCTCTGACCTAACAATTTCCGATTAGATTAACAGCACTTCAGTGGAGTGTGAATAATTGGTTTGCACACTACATTGTCAAAAGAGGTATGTGCAGGTCAGAGGAAGGGAGGAACAATACTCACAGAATGATAATCTCAACACCAACAGGAAGGAAGAGTAGATTAATCTGTTAAAACAATATATTTGGAGCTGTACTCAGTAAAAAAAATGTATATATATATATGCTTTGACTTACTCTCACTAATTCCATGGTTTCACAGGCAAAAGTCCACTTTTTGTAGAGGTGTCTGCAAAAAGTACTTCCACACCCATTTTGTGATGGCTATGAAGGAAGGTAGGGTGATGGAGAGCGGGCTGGTGGGAACTGCAGATTTACACAGAGTGTAATAGGGATTGCTGCGCAGTAACTGATCTGTCAGCCAGACAGCAGTCCTGGAAAAGCAGAATGGGAGAAAGATGCGTTTCAGGTTGGCCTAAACTTATTTTCAGTTTTTCTTGCCAAAAGGAAATAAAAATATAAAACTCTGAAAAATATGAGAAATTCAGTCAGGAATAGAAGCCTGGAGCTGTGCTCCAAACTGTGACTGCTGAGCAGAGCTGCCACACTGTCAGTTTTTGGCTTCTTGCCTAATGGTCATAAGAAAGATTTTATATGGAAAATCATTGCTAATACAAATCATACTTTAAATGTTTGATCAGCAATTAAATTTTGACTTCTCAAGAACTGACAACTAATTCACGCTCTGTACCAACAAACTTGATGTTATTAAAAACATTCCAGGCCAACAATATTAATAATGTCACCAACATGGTTTCTGTTGTGCCAAGAATTATATTAAAAAGAAACCCATGCATAGCAAGGAACAAGAAACATATGTAGGTAATTTAGACACATGCAACTGTTTAGAGGAGGTTTGTTTTCTTTCGTGATGTTTTCAGTTGTGAGTCCATGGGATTAGCACAAGTATCAAAATTATAACAAAACATTTAACTTCCTAGCTGGTCCATGCAGCAATCTCAACAAGAAGATGGCTCAAGAGACATGGTGAGAAGGAGCCATGTTCAAGATTCTCCCCAAGCCCAGGGTACAGCTATGAGTACAGGAGAGGTAAACCTTTCTGCTATGGTGATAAAGCCTGGTTTTGTTGCTCCTCATTCTGTAAAGCCTGTGGAGCAACACAGCAGAGATGCTGGGAGCCCAGGGTCAGCTTTCACAGCCCAAATCTCACTCCTAAAACCCAGACCAAATTACAGAAACCATTAAAAGCTACAACAGCTTTTCTACTTGCACAAAGGACTTAAAACATATCCAGAAACAGGACATACTACTTGAAAATGTCACTGAGATCACTTCATAAATGTCTGCCTTTGCTCTCTGATCCAAGCAGAGCACGCAGTAAGCTTCTGAAGCCTTTGGCGAATACAGCATCTCTGACTGGACACTGGCACCATGAGTGCTACTTGTGACGGATAGAAAGACCCCAGGCACTGCCTTTGTCCTGCCCAGTGCTGCTTTTGCAAGGCTTTTGTCAGCTTCACAAAGGACTGCTGGTACGTTATCAGGTCCTTTTAGTCTGGGCATGTGTTTTGTAAAAGCCTCTGGCCCAATTCTGCTTCCACCGATCACTTCCTTGTTGCAGGAAAAGGGATTCCTTCACTGCCCTTAGCTCCTCCTGCTCTGTGCCATGGGCTTTCCCCATTCCCTCAGGAAAATTCAGCACCACTCCTGTGTTCAAATGCAGTCAGGGATTTCTTCATCTTCGCTTACCTTAGCTTTCATGTACCAGAGTCCTTATTTGGAAAAGCAGAGGCAGAGGAGAAATTGGTACAATGCAGGTGCACCCAACACCCTGACTGCCTCCCATTAAATGCAACTTCTCCTGTGTGTGACACTTAGGTCCTTGCTGGCTGCTGCCCCTCTCTTAGAATCACAGAATATCCCAAGTTGGAAGGGACCCACAAGGACCATGGAGTCCAGCTCCTGGCACCATCCAAAAAGCAAACCCTACGTCTGAGAGCATTGTCCAAACACTCCTTGAACTCCAGCAGCTTGGGGCCATGACCACTGCCCTCGGGAGCTTGTTCCAGGGCCCGACCACTCTCTGGTGAAGAACCTTTTCCTAACACCCAACCCTGACCCTCCCCTGACACAGCTCCATGCCATTCCCTCGGGTCCTGTCGCTGTCACCAGAGAGCAGAGACCAGCGCTGCCCCTCCACTCCCCTCATGAGGAAGCTGTAGGCCACCATGAGGCCTCCCCTCAGCCTCCTCTGCTCTGGGCTGAACAAACCAAGGGACCTCAGCCGTTCCCCACACATCTTGCCCTCCAGACCTTCATCTTTATAACCCTCCTTTGGATGCTATCTAATAGTTTTACATCCTCCTTATGTTGTGGTGCCCAAACATGCACACAGTGCTCTAGGCAAGGCCACACCAATGTTTCCGTTTGGCAGCGAGAGTGGAGAGGTTCTTCAGGAAAGGAAGGCTCTGTGGTCCTGGAGACACAGGAGACAGCACAGGACAGAACACAGCAAGACTTGTCCATGAACCTGCTAAACAACAAAGGAAACAAGCATGAAACAGCAAAGAGCAGAGGCTTTATAAAGAGCCATGTAGCTGTAAAGATGTCTGCATTTTGTTGATATTAGTGGTAAATAAACCTTAGAAAACATGACAACAGATTTTAAAGAATAATCTGTAATCTATCCCTCTACACATTCACTAGGCATAGACTAAAGCTCAAGATTAAGCACTTGCTTAACATTAAGATGATGAATCAGTTAACTTAGCAGAAATGCAAAAGAAGCACACAGCAAATCAGACGAATAATGTATATTGTATTCAGGTGACATTGGGTAAGACTCAAAGGTAATAAGCCCTCAGCTGCTGATTGGAGGGAAACAAAGCTCCAGGTGCTGCTGGGGAGATAAGAGGGGAGTGTCACAGTCTGACATGGGGAAATTATTATGAGGGTAGGATAAATAACAGTACAGGAAACTTGTTCCAGTACCCTTCCGTATGCTTCCCACCACTGCTGGTGATGCTGGTGGCATGCTTCATAGCCAGATGTATGCTTCTGCTGAGCTGAAGGGCCCGAGCTGCCATCTGAACAATTTCCAGCAGAATGTGCAGATGCCGGAGGACATGTCTTAATAAATAAATAATTCATTATCTTTGACTAATGCAATCAGATAGGTGGTTCAGCAAGCCCTTTGTTTGCAATTAATATGACATGGCACCTGTTTTAATGACTTACATCAGAGATCACATCCCCATACATTGCTAAACCAACTGCACTCTAATGTAACTCTTAAGGCCAAATTTTCCACACGAGATGAAGTGAAGAGTGAGGGGGAAAAAATCTGCATTCTTCCCATGAGCAATTAAAGATTTAGATCATCTCCAAAGGAGGTACCTGTTTGTGGCTGGAGGAGCACAGCCTGAAGCCCACTTCATTCAGGTTACAAAATGGGGAAGTGCTGCTTTTACACAGTAAAAGAACTTATAACGTTGACGCTTACTGTTATTTTGATCTCTTTAGGTCCTACGAGTTCCTGAGCTGATCTGCTCACTCTGAATTCACTTGCTGGCTGGTTAAGCAAAAGCAGGAGAGCAAACCACATACCTTCTCTGCAAAAAGAAAAAGTAAACTCCCAGTTTGTCCAGTGCAACTGAAGTGGTGTGATTCAGTGCAGAAGTATGCTGCTAATACTTTGTACCCAATCAGTGCTAAAATTTCTACAGCTGAAGTATGTCATTCTTATTTTTAAGAAGAGAAGTGCAGTTTTATTATTTCCAGTATCCACTTAAATACACAGCACACAAACTTCTCGATAAACAATAACATTAGAGTTCTTCCAAGTCTAGCACCTGCCCACCTAGAGTGAAAAATACCTTTTTCATGTACACCTCTACACCTGTTCTCCCTCCGCTTCACCAGAATAACAAAAAAAACCCACCTGTTCAGTTTGCTGTGCACGGTGTATGACAGATGTTTGGAGGAAAAAACAAAATGACCTCATATGTGCTAGTCCTTCCAAGCAGCACCTACACTGTGTCAGCTTCATATGGTGGCAAGCTACATATTCTTCCAAGCCACAGATGGAGAGAACACATCTGCAATCTTCAATGGTTTTGCTTTTTGAATATTTTAGGACAGCTTTGGTTCCCCCATGTCTGGGGTTCACGTCTAGGATAATGGTCTCACGCATAGTGATACACAGCATCTGACCAGCCTTGCCTCTTTACCCCAGACAAACACCCAACAGGTGGTACCAAACCAGACTCAAGCAGCATTTGGTCCACAGGGTTTGCGTTGTGGTGGAAGAATCCTTCAGGCAGACTTTCTGAAGTCGGAGCTGTAAAGTAAAGCCATAATGGACTCAGGGAGCTGCTTTGTAAATTTAGTAGCAGAGACCATGGACTTCACAACAGTAAGAAGTGAAGAGGCTCAGGATCTTAAGCAAGCATCTATCAAACCATCTTGTCACGTAGCAGCTGATAAGTGCCAATCTAAAAGCAGCTCATGCAACACTATCTCATGGATGTAGTCACTTTGGATTTGTGCTGTTTTAATTGCAGTATTCCTCAGAGTCACGTACAATTTTCCTTTATGAGTTGAAAGGCCAAGGTAAAAATTAATATACAGAATCATAACGAGTTTCCTTTCCATAATTTTGCATTCACAATGAGTTTGAAAAGGTCAAGGCAAGGTAGGATTTTAGGAAATAATTGTTTAAAGTAGTCTCCAAATGTGTTTCATTTGTATAAGATGATGTGGACACCAAACAAATACCTAGCTCCTTGTGTAATCAATATTTTCATGATTATCTTCTTTTCAGCTGCTGTGTTATGTATACATTTACACACTTTATTCCAGCAAATATTCTTCCATTATTGTGAGACCATTTTAAAGTCACTTTTATTGTTATTCCCAGCCGAAGCCTGCAAATCAGTGTCCCAGGAAACGATCCAATTTGCGTTCCCTGTGTTGATGTTGTCCCCATTTCTGCTCCTCACAGGATGTCAATAACTTTAGGTCTTCAAATACTCAGTATTTGCACTAGAATTTTGAATACATACTTGAATATAGAGTTCACTGCACAATATGTTGTGCATGCTTTTACACTGACTGTGTAAAAGTCAGTTTCTGCCTGGCCTAAGGCAGAAAGCTGACTGCAGTACCTAAGCTCTGTTTCACAAAAACCTGAAGTCCCTTTTTATTCTTGGGTTTGAATGGATGAATTCTACCTCTAGTGCAGTTTGATAAATCTTCTAGTGTCCTCAGATCAGGGTTTTTCATTCTGTACTAAAAATGATGCATCCTACTTTTCTCCTCAAGACTCATAACTGCAGTATGGAACAGATTATTCACTTTGATGATTTTCTTTCAAAAAAATCCCAGGCAGTGGAACAGAAAACAACAGAAGCAAGCCAATGAAAGCATGACTTCATTCATCTTTAGCCAAATAGCCTTTAGACCCAAACTACTAAGGAATGCCCAGTCAATGATCCCCTGGCACTGCAAAAAGGAAGTCATTAAATGAGAGCCATTAAAAGGATCAATAACAACATACGGAGAAGGGAATGGAGTTAGTCATCATTTTATCAAAATGATCATGTGCTTGTCTCTAGGGCTTCTAAGAGATACCTATTTTTCTGCTACTGAAGACCATAAGGAAGATGTCATTACGAAAAATGTTATAATAAGAATCCTGAAAAATCTCTTCTCATCACTTGTCACAGGCAGGAAACATCTGAACTCCAGTAAAATCCATAGGACAAAAGCTTTTGTATATTTCATCACATACATCAGCTGCATATTGTTCTTGTCAGGGGAGCCTGCCATTGCCTCTAATCTGTCACTGTGTTCAATTTATTCAGCAAGGGGTCACTTTGGCTCATTTTCTTGGTTTTCATCATCTTTCCTTATTTGATGAAACTAAAGCAAATTGACAGGCACATAGATTCTAAACATGACTGAGCTGGACCTCCAAGACTCAGGCCTTCTGATAATGTTCTTTTTGTTTAGTTTTGTTCATTTAAAGATGCAGTCGCTTGAGAAGAATCCTCTGAATTTTTTAATACGTGTGTCCTTGGAGATGGCACAGCCTATGCAGTTTCACAGTCCTGAGCAGGAATCCGTACAAAGTGATGCTATAGGAAACAAAGTTTTCCTCCAGTACCTGCAAGACCTCATCAGTTTGGTGACCTCACCTGGCTGCAGCACCAGGCTTGGAATGGGAAGTTGGTTCTCAGGCCTGGGACAATACTGCCTGGTGAGGACATCTCCTTGTGGCCTAGAGGCCAAGCACAACACCAGGTGTCTAGTGGGAAGGCCATGTCTCGTTCTACTTATGTTACGAGGTTCTCCCAGTTCAACACCTGTAGGGTTCAGAGGTCTGTATTAAGAGCATCTCTTTTTGTCTCTGCCATGTGTAAAGATTTTAGAACTGCTTTTCACCAAATTGCCGCAAATGAGTTCTATAAAGACACCAGGTACTTGAGCTGGGAAAGAAACATCCCTGTGGTTACACAGCTTCCTAAACTCCCTCAGACTGTGGCTGGGAAGAACTGCACAGATGCTCATTTGCTGCTAACAGTTATCTCCTCACCTGCAATTACAAGCCATTTTTAGAAGCTTACTTTACACAGACAAATATAGAACCCAAAAACTAAAATCCACCCCACTTACCTGTGCTGTTTAGAGCTTCCCTAAATCTGTTCACTCTTGCTGGATGGGTAAGCCATGAGTGACTTTGGTACACACTTGGATATTTCATAAGGTGCTAATGTGGATAATAACAATAAGGGCCATTTCTCAAGTAAATCCAAGCAAGACCAGACACTTTGCTGCTGCAAATTGAGGTAGAGCCAGAGATTTCAGTCAGTAGCGCTCAGCCAACAGACACGGAGTAATGCATTGCCACTGGTGTTCAGCCCATGAGTCATCTGCCTTTATCCCTCAGGCCTGCACTGAGCTGAAAATAGATATAACAATATGGAGGAAGCAATATAGGAAGAGAGACAGAAAAATAGGATATATAATTGCTTGTGTTATATTACATATGTTCATGTTGACTTCAAGGTCACTCAGTGAAGCTCTGGCTGGGTAGGTCTCTGACTCCATCAATAGTTCTCCTTCAATATTAAGAACAATGCAGAGCCCATTATACCACAGACTCTTGCATATATATTTAATCCACTACCTTATCCCAGGTCGAAGTGACTCCTAACAGATATTAAAAAGTATTTTATGACCAAAGCATATATGCTGCTCCATAGCCTGTCTGCCAGCTCACGCTTTGCCCCTTCTGTCAGCTTTGAGCTTAGTTCCCAGCCCTTGCTCATGAGTCCCACAACTCTACATTTTCCAGCGCACCATGAACATTAATTTTACAAGAGCTCTGCATAGGTCTGAAAGTTAGTCTTTCTAACTTACATTAAAAGAGCCAACAATACTTCTTTATTTATTTGCAATTAAATTAAGAAGCAAGGCCTCCTGAGTCCCAGCACTGCGATGTTGACTGCAGAGCTGGGCTACACTGACTTCATTGGCTTGCTCTGGTGTATGACCATGAAGGTCAACTCATCTGCTCCAGGATTTCAGTCTGAAACCTTGATACTTTGTTCCTTACCACATTCACTTACATGATATTTAAAATTACAAATGTGAATGAAAAAACATGTTTTGAGACCCTTGAAGTAGCTGAACTATACTTGACAGGCAGCAAACATTGTTTGCAGGAAGGAAAACCAAGAAACTTGGACAGACATTTGGCAGTCTTCTGTCCAGTAATCAGGCACTGGCATATTGTATACAAAATACCCATCTGAGTTGAATTTCATTTATTGGTGAGCTTTGCTTTTACTGAAGAGGAAAAAGGGAATCTGAGAAAGAGTTAAGAATTTCCTCTAGTCTGATTACATCTGACCTTCCATTAGTCACTGAAAATGAAATGGCTTGTAATGGAATCTTGCGGTTTCTATTCCTCTAGGAAAGCCATTTTTATGAGGTCGCAACTTGATGACTCTGATGAATCACACCTCATGAAAAAAAATAATGCAGATTTGTGAGTGGCCAGCTCTGGTGGTCAGGGGATGTGAAGGGTCCCCTGGGGCCTCCCTCACAGGGAAACACTGCCAAGGGCTGGTGAGCTGGATCTGTGCTGCTCTCAAGGCCAGTTCAGCGCTGCTGGGGAGGCTGGCCTGCTCACAGGGGATGATCAAGGCTCACGCATTCCATGTTGGGGAGCACAAATGGAGCCATATATGCAAAAGGATGAGGAGCAACAGGGGAGCTGCTTCCTAGCATGTGCTTGGATTTACTTGCTAGCAAGCATGTTAGCACAGTAGCACATTGCAAAATGATGTTTTCCTGCATTGTCCTATAGCCTACTACGGCATCCAAAGTAAATTTTCCTAATGCTCAGAAGAATCACATGCTACCTAAAGGGCTTGTACAAGCAATACCACTTATATTGAATTTATTGCATGCATCAGAGTAACCAAAAGCAAACGTTGTCACAAAGTAGAACATGGTATCCACATCTTGTGTACACATCAGTTTTTTTAAAAATAAGTTTCTTTTCCCACTTAATTTTGGTAACATATATTAAAAAGGTGTATTTTTATGGTGAAATGTAATATATTAACACTTCAAAGATCAGCCTGAAAGAGGCCTTGAGCTATTTAACTCTTAAAGAAAATTTCAATTATTTTTTATAAGTGTTAGCCACTTGAATTCAACCAATTTGTGATGGTGACTAAAGAATCAAATCCAAGGTCATAGGTGCTGGTACACAGTCATGTAAAGTAAGTGGTAGAGGAATTGCTTGAGGCATTAATAATAATTATTATACATTTAATCTAACATTTGTTAATGGATCATTAACAAATTGACCTCTTTTTTCTTTTTATGTGCATTTATTCTTAACAAACATTTACTAAAAATCTTTCAAGAAAAGAAAAAAAAAAACAAAAAAAAAAAAACAGCCTGAACTCTCTACTGCTAAAACCTTAAGAGCCATGATGTGTGGTGACTCACCTGTTGTGCGGTATCTGTTCTGTAAACTGATGATTATTTAAACAGGAGAGAAGCAAATCACAGAGCTGCAGAATTGTTGAGGTTGGAAAGGAGGTCATCTGGTCCAACCCTCCTCATCTTACTGTAGATGATTATCTGGTTGGTAAAGCATGGCTGCCTCTTCATAAATCCCTTATGATTACTCCTGCTCACATTCTTGTCCTTCATGTGTTTGGCAATAGCGAAATTTTCAGGACAATTTTCTCCATCACCTTCCCAGGCACTGAGGTGAGGCTGACTGGCTGATAATACCTCAGATTTTCCTTCTTGCCCTTCTTGAAGATAGGAGGGATATTTTCTCTGCTCCATTCATCAGGAATCTCTGCCAGTCATCATGGTCACTCAAAAGATAATTGAGAATGCACGCATAATGACATCATTCAGCGCCTTCAGCACTCATTGGTACAACCTGTCAGGACACACAGATATCCAATTTAAATGCTCCCTAGCTTGGTCCTCTTCCACCACCACCAAGTCTTCCTTCATCTAGATTTTTTCTCTCTTCTCAGTGCCCTGGGATTCCTGGAGGCTGATTTTACTCGTAAAGAATAAGAAGGGAATGCACTGAGTACCATGGTCTTTCCACGTCATTTGTTCCCCGCCCCATCCAGCAATGGGCCCAAGTTTCCCCTAGTCATCCTTTTACTGTTTATATCCTCGTAGAACCTTTTCTTGTTGCCCCTCACATCTCTTACCAGATTCAACTCCAGGTCAGCCTTGGCTTTCCAAAATCCCATTTCTACCCCGCTCCTAGGTCACCTGCCCCTGCTTCCACCTCACATGCTTCCTTTGTACATCCAAATTCACTTTGGCACTCCACACTCATCCACACAGGCCACTTGCCTGTTCTTTTCAGGACGGACCTTTCCTGAGAAGCCAGCCCTCCCAAATCCCTTTTCTCTCCAGGGCCATATCCCATAGGATTCTTCCAAGAAGGTTGAAGTCTGCTCTCCCAAAATCCATGGCTGTGGTCCTGCTTTTTGTCTTTCTCCCACCCTTTACTCCACAATCTCATGGTCCCTGCAGCCAAGACTACCTCCAGCTGTCATGTCCCCAACCATATTTTGTGTCTTCCTTGTTTGCAGCATCAGCAACCTGTTTGCTCCTTGTTTGCTCTTCAGTCACTCGATTTGCACAGGATCACACCTTTGCTCTACACCTTGTGCAGCAACGCTTCTCTGTGTCGATGAATATCTCCTTGTGAACACTGTTTTGAGTTTGCAGCACTGACAGCAAAAGCTGTTCTCACTAGGTATGAATGCCAGAAAAACACATGCTGCATCATTTTGTTTCCTGACTGCACCGACATAACTCTTAAAATGAGACTTTTGGCACAAATCATCACTATTGCACTGACAGGATATTCTATCATCACTGTTTAAAATGTGGTGTTTAGTAAAAACTCTGCCTGGTGAATCATTATTCACAGGAAAAAAAAAAGGCAAGTAAAAAGTAGTTAAGGCCCTCGTTCCAAAAAGCACTGAAAATTCCCTTTAAAGCTTCTTTTTTATACTCATCTAAGTGTAGCAAAGTATTAAAATTAATATGCTCAAGGTCTCTGTCTAATGTAAAGTTAATTCTCATAAAAGCTAAGATGAATGTCTGCAAACACCAAACATTCAGTGAGAGACTGAATACTCTTTTAACATATCAGCTCTGCAACATTATTGACAGAAAGCAAGGATTTGGCTGCCTGAACCAAAATAGCTAACAGAGCTAAACTAAGGTTTCCAGGAATGGGTGCTCAAACGTCTCTGAATATGAGATGTTTTTAAAGGCATCTGAACTTGGCTTCCCAAAAAACAAAGGCAATGGAAGTCACTAAATAGCTTTGAAAAGCAGCATGTAACTTCAGTGTTGCCATATTTTTAACTGTTGAAAATTGGAACCTCAATGTTATACTAACACGTTTTTACATTTTCCCTAGAAACAGATGGAATAATGTTGCTCATGCTATGCCAACACCACGTTGTTACATAGTCTTTATTAAAATTGCTTCAAGGCAAAAAGATGTATGCACAAAGGCAAGGGGTAGGTAAAGTTGGCAACTCATTAAGATTTTCAGACTTGAGTTGTTTAACCCTCAGCCAGCTCTGTGCATCATAAAGAAATATCTATAGCTTCATAACAGGTAGGGAAGCCAGGTACATTGGCTGTTTACTGGGTGAACTGAGTCCACGAGACCCTTGCCATGCAGAAGGCAGCCAATACTGACAACAAACAAAAAGGAAGAAAATGGAAAGGGGGATGCGTACAAAATGAAGAATAAACTTGGCAAATAAAGAGAACTATGAGAAAAAATGAGATTTAAAGGAAATAATAGAACTGAGAACTTAACATAAACTTTTCTTTAAATCCAGGAAAAAATGTCCTTCCTTGTCTTGCTGAGAGATTAATTCCAGTTTTGACAAACTGCACATGGATCAGATAGGCATCTGTGTGCGTGTGTGTATACATACATAAATACATCTTGAATATCTACATCTAAAGCATGATCCAAAGCCACTAAACTAGATGAAACTTCCCATTCAGCTTCAGTGGGTTTTGGACCAAGTCTTCAAACTTTACAGATTCAGCTTTAAAAGAAAAGGACAATAAAATGCCAGATTAATTCTCATTTCGAAAAAGCTGAACTAAGTTACTACCCCCAACAAAAACGAAATAAAATAACAACAAAAGAGCTTTTAATCTTCCAACCATGTAAATGCCTTCAATTAACTACCATTGATTTCCCTTTGCCTATGTTCAGAATTTTTATGTCCCTAAAGGAAGCACTAAAAACATTTCCATGATAACCATAAAAATCACTCGAGAGAAAATAAAGTTTTCTGTTTCATTACCTTTTCTGTCTGGTAATCAATTACAAAGGAAGAACAGTGAAGGTTCAATTAAGTAACTAAATCAAAAGGAATTAAAAGCCACAGGGGATCTTTATTTTACTTATGTTAAAGTAGGGTCCAACTCCAGGCCTCATTGACTTGTTTGTAGCATATAACGGGGTTTAGTTCCTCTGAACCAGTCTGTCAGCGTTAGCTGATCATAATGAGGAAAATGGGGTTAGAGAAAACAGAGCTACTGAAAATAGCTTTCCCAAGTGTAGCCTTCCCTCCTCCCTGCTTCCCTCCAAATGGGATTATCCTGAGCTCTCAGCACGTTTCAATATATAAATGAACCATTTGGCAAGACAAAGGCCCCTCCTTTGAAACATAAAACACAATTCAGGAAAACAGTGGATGCTCTGTCCCAATTCAGCAAGTGTGTGAATACATGCTTACCTTTAAACACTTGCTTAGGTCTTCCACTGTCTTCAGGATTAGTATGCGCTGAAAAAAGCCCTTAGTGTCTCACAGAACTGCAAGCTCCTATTAAGTGGTGAGAGATTCATTTAAAAAGGAAATACGTTTATTTTTTTTAGAACTTGAAAAAATAGCTGTCGGTTTGGTTTTGGGTTTCTTTTTTTGAAGTCTTCATTCTTATTTTAGTCAAGCAACTACCATGACTTCATTACAGCCAGTTAACTCCACGTGGGCTAAAACAAGACTCTTGGAGACATGTGCAACACAGAATTTGTGCAGATAGCTGAAAGGAAAACTTAAGACAAACTGTGGGATGCTTTGCCAATGAAAAGCCGTTGCATGTGGCTCTTGGATTCATGTATACACATATAGCAATGCATACACTCATGTAAAAATCATCACAGGAAAATTGGGGATTCCACTGAAATCAAAAGCAAAAGTCTTACAGACTTCAGTGAAGCTATGGTTTCATCCTTACACAGGCCAGCTGGGACTCACCACCTCTTACTCCAGCCATCCCACGGTCACAAGGCCCAGGCTACACCAGTCACGGTGCATGCATGTTTATGGGAACACCTAGAGAGGGAGCCACCCAATCAGTACGATGGGGTGGGCTGTCCATCTGGCAGTGTGTGCCAAGTCACAGCCACCAAAATTTCTCTTGGTCTCCCCTGGGATCTTAAACACCTCCATCCTGTAATTCATCACCCATTCTCTCAGCAGGGCTTGCCAGGGCTCCATGCTCCTGCAGCCAGCCCTTGCTCCCTCCACATCCACCAGCCAAGGAAGGCTCAAGAGCAGAAAAGCACCAGCATCCCTCTTATGGCAGCTGGCAGTCCACCAAGTACTCCATCTGGCCATATAAAGAGAGAGACATGTCCCATCACATTCCAGAAGGAAGAGGTACACTGTACATCTCACCGAGAGCTGCCCCTCCAAAGGGCACAGATTTAAAATCACTCTCACAAATCTGCTTGTGGAAGGATAACTTGGTATTTCTCATAAATTAGGCCACTTGATTTCACTGCCAAGAAATTCAACAGATTTCTTTTTCAGGCTGCTCATTTTTCATGCCTTCAGGCTACATTTAACCAAATAATCTTACCATAAATCCAGGCTCCCGCTGCCATTCGTTATGAAGTGAGCCTTGTTTAGAAGTTCTTAGAATTGGTACATTCCTGCTGAATGACAATCCTTAAACATCTTTCATTTCAAAAGGAGCAAAATGGAAATCGGTTCTTCTCCAAGTTTACCAGAGGGGCAGCCAAGCGCTGATGTGATACAGTAAGATCTCGAACTGGGAACCAGGCAGCTATTTTAATCGGTGGACTTATTTCACATCTGTCAAGGACAGTATATTTAGAACTGGACAAGCTGTTTCTTCACTGCACCCACAATCTAAAAAAATGACCCAAGCACAGCATTTCTCAGATGACCTCTTTTGCACTTTGCCAAATCCTCGTGAAAGAGCATTTAGATAACAATTCAGCTATCAGCAGGGCTGGGATTTAAAAACCACGAAGAAGTGTCCACCCAACGCGGAGCTGGAGCCATCGTTGTTTATTCAACCATAGCTACTTCATCAAGTCTTGTGGGTGCCATCGGATTATTTGAGTGAATCACTCAGGTCAAGGCACAAAAATAAAACAAGTTCCCTTATCATCGCTTATCCACCCAGAGTAAAGCTGTGTCAAAGTGATGTAAGTGAGATCTCTGAGAAACTGAAACAGCAAGCAGATGCCACTTCCCAGCCACCCTGTGCAGCAGGCTGCTAGCATTTTCAGCCCCTTTTGTCTGGGCATCAGAAAAAGCAGCAGGGTTTTGGAAAGATGTTGGCTCCAAGCTAGCCATCCTTACTGCAGCGCAAAGGTGAGAATAACTGGGTGGGGACGTGCGCTGTTCAAAATCAGACTTTTGTTCAGCTGTGAAAACTGGAGTGCAGCAGATTTGTAAACAGGACCCTTAGTGGAGACTCTGTGGAAACCATTGCCTTTTGTCCAGTTCTAGCTGAGGTAATGAGGAGAGTTATCCTATGGCTCACTGCTTGGTCAGAAACACTAGACAAGTGAATTGGGCCACCAGAATCAAGCTGCTGGTACAGCACTTGATTGTCAGCAGTTTTATTTCTTTTTAATCAGTCATTTGTATAACAAAGATCAGAGATGAAGGCATCACTGGGGAGCACGTTCCAATCATGTCAATGACACCAGCAATGTCATACCGCATCTCACCCAGCCTGTCACCAGCGTCACCAGCAGAAGCTGTGGGCTACAGCAGAAAAAGAAACTGCCTCTGTTATGATCAGCACAGGTCCCTGCAGCTTGGATCACAGAGCTGGATTCAAAAGTCATAGAGAAAAGGCAGGCACTTAGCACTATACCCTCTTCTTTACCCCATCACCAGTAGTTGGGGAGCTTGGTTTTGGGACCTCCTGCAACCAAAATGCAGAGTCTCAGAGCCTTTTGGACTTGTATCCTATAGTTAGAGCAAGGGTCTGGATATGTCAGCTGACTCTGCCCCTTAGAAGACTTCTCTGCATGCCTTTACAATTGTAGGACTAACAAGAAAACACTGGAGTATGACAAAAATCTCTACAAGACAGGAACCTGCAAGGACTTCAGTGTACTTTCTACTTCTCCCGTCTTCTTGTATTTTTTTAAGATTTCAAGGAAGAAAAAAACCCTTACTTTGGAGTTTGGATTTGCGATGCGCCAGTGAACTAAGTGCTTATAGGGCTGAAGTGAAATTACCTGCTCTCCATGCCAAACCACAGCCCAGGGACTGCTCCAGGCTTTTCCCAACAGCCCTTCACGGTGCCCCACAGCACAGGGACCACTGCCGAGGGACCATTACAGGTAACCACCAAACAGACAAGAGAATCCAAAAACCAAGCATCTGTGCCTCCAGCTCCCATCACAAGTCACCACATCCTCTTTAGAGCATTGGGAGAGTGCTCTAAGGATCCTTAGGAGATGGCCTTGCTCCAGAGTGCTGAGAACAACAGTCCTGCCCACCACCCTGAGGTGAGGAGGAAATCCCACTGTGACCCACGATCACTTGACCAGTTTCACTGGCAGCACGACAACCTCACATGCTGGGAAAACACCCTCGCTGCCCTTTCCTATGCAGTCTCCTCCCCACACTTCCCCCAAAGAGGACATGCAGCATCACCCCTCGCCAGCCCTTTGTCTTGCCTGCACAGCTTTCTGCCCCAGATTGTCACTGGAATATGTTTAACAGTGCCCAGCACAGCAGAGCCCTGGCTCTGGCCTTCTGGAGGGCTGCAGTGCAAATTCATACCGTTCCTGCTGTTTTAACTTCCTTCCATTCCCCTTCTCCCTCTCCTCTTTCTGGCCAGCAGCTCCAATTCTCCCACCATATTTTTCTAGCTTCACAGTTCTGCCTTTTCCTAATCACCCTTCCCATACCCTACATTGATTTTGCCCTCCTTGCCTGAACCAGGCACAGCTCTGTAATAACAGACACTGCCTTCCACCGCCAGATCCTCTCCATATGGAAGTCCACCACGGAGCAACACCAACATTTCAACACCAACCATTTCAAGGTTAAGAACTGAGGTCCAAATCCCTTTCTCCAACACCCACCAAACCTGAAGTTATTTTGAAGTATTTCACTGGAAAGAGCTATAACACTGACAACACTTGCACGCTAGCAAAACGCCATTTCCTCCATTAATGCCTGTAGAGTTATAACATTCTTGCCATCATTTGCATGCAGATGTGCCACAGGTACTGAGAAAGAGATCAGAGACTCAGAAGAGGCAGGAAATGACCGCTTTCTAGGGTACAGAGTCAGCTTGTTTTGTACAAACTGTCTGGCTCACTAAGACCAACTTGTCTTAGACTTGCCAGCCAAGCAATATGAGCTACTGATGTACATCTGGAAAATATTTATGTTAAAAATTATGGTTGCAAAAAGAATAGCAAGTAAGTAGCTGATCCAGCTGGCATGCAAATTGGGCACAATGTTTATCAGCACAAATGTTCATCAGCAGTACCACCTAGTTCTTCTGGAGAACAGTAGGTACTCAGAGATCTTCATAACCACTGAAGAGTTGAGTTTCCTACAGCTCAACTCCTTCTTCAGCTCTTGATCAGAAATATGATTCCCACCTTATGCGACACTGGAGGGGGTGTTTAACCACTAGGGTTTAACCATCAAGGCTTTCGCCTTGACTTGATCTCAGATAGGAAAGAAGGCCTTTGACTCCAGCAGGTATGTGACAGACAGACCAACACCATGCAATCAGACAAACTTACATTTCCTTAGAAAGCCAGGCTAGTAGCAGCCTGGTAAGGACCCATAGTCTTCCCTGGCAATTAGTAAAATAATTAATCTAGAAATCACTGTACTGGAGCATACCTTAATGTTAGTGAGAGAGGAGAAACCATCTCCCAGCCATCTTCCGTATTACCAAGTAAAAATTGAAGGCAACGCTTGGTGAGATCTAAACTAGTTGGGGTCTGTCTCAACATCTGACCTCTCCAGCAACACCCTGAGACCCCCTCTGCCAGCGAAGCCCAGTACAGTGCACCTCCAGAGCATCTGTGCTCCCTCACTAACCCAAGAGACACCATCCACACCAGTCTTTCCCTACAGGTTTTCCAGCCCAGTGGTGATGTTACATTAGACGGATTTTAAAAGGGCCAGATCGACGCATATGATATCACCAAAAAGTACAATTTGGCTCTAGATCTATAAATGCTGTCTTCATTTACTTGATGGGCAAGATCTGTTAATGTGACCTGGTTCCTTGCAACCACAACCATTCCTGTAATATGATCAAATGCAAAGCTCCCTGGCTATCTGATTTCAGACAAATGTTACTTCTTTGTCTCAGCACAGCTTGGGCAGCTTCAGGATCCAAGACCGGCTTTGTGCCTGAACTGCTCAGGCTTTCTAGAAATGACTTTGTTCCAACGTGGGTCATTCAGACTGTGGGATAACTGGAAAATTCAGTGTTTATTAGTTTTCATTTTCAGCACTGAGTGCATTTTCAGTGTTGACTCACAGAAGTGATTTTAAAGGAATAAGTGCTTCCAGATGTCATGCATATTTTACTCTGAAGGAATACTGCAATCTTTGTTCAGGTTACAGAGTTAGAAAGACTTTTTCCCCTATTTGAGTGGCTCTTTTGAGAGGAATTGGAACACTGTCTTGCCCCATGTGGTTCCTACAAATGCAGGTAAGAGTTAGAACCAGGATCGCTGACAAACACGTTGTTTGGTATGACACGCTTCATAAAGCTGAAATGTTGAGCACGCACCCATGGTTCAACTTTCGGTTTGCTTTGCAGTGAGAACGTTGTGTTGGAGTGTTCCAGTGAGGCTCATGCAAAGACCTAGAAAACAGGTCTTCCTAGCAGACCTAGATCTCTAATTTTACACTAGTACTAGACGCAAGCACACTACTGCTGATGCCAAGCCCACACTGAGAGCATGCTCTAAGCTATTCCTGAGCAGCTTCAAAGTTGCACGTTTGGGTGTTGCGCTTTCAAGAACTGTGCTCTTATACTCATTTTAACTTGATAACAGAGTTTTAGTAAGATTTAAATACTCATTTTCAAGCTTTCTTCAATGGAAAAATCCATTTTCTATTTTGAAAATGTTTTTAAAAGATTCTATGAAATAATACAATAAAATCCACTATGCATCATTTGATCAGCAAGATTTATGAATCTTTTTGTTGTTGTTTTTTTCCCCATCTTTTACCAAGAAAAAAATTGGAATTGCAAATCTTCCCACAAAATGAGAAATTAAATGATCTCATTGCTTTACAACTAAGAGTGGGTGGTGTTGAAAACTGCTGTCCTAATGACACAGGACAAGACTGACGGCACTAAAAAAAAGGGCTAGAAAAAATACAGCTAGAAATAAACTGTCCTCTGCACCAGAACACTCCATAATAGGTAGGAAAATATGTTTCTTTCCAACAGAAATAGATTACATGGAACACAATAATTTTGTATACAACACCTACGCAGAAAAGGCCCAAGAAGCTATAACACCCAACATTAGAAAACAAAACAGAACTAAACTAGAGTCCATGTTCAACACAACTCTGAATTTAATTCTAATACTACAGCATGTGGACAGCTAGGAAGAGCGTTTAAAAATGCACTGGAGAATGCGAGGGAACATAGGTTTAAGTTAAAGTCTTAACTAAGTCCCAAAGACACGCACGAAGATTTAAGCCTGTGTGTAAGTGATCTCTTGAGCAGGGCACTGATTTTCTGAACCAAAATGACATTGGCCAAAGCCATAACCACACAGAAAGCTGAAGCTCCCCAGAAGCTATAACATTGATGGCAGCTGGGTACAGCCAGCAGGTCTGCACCTCTAAATGCACTTGGCATTTGTCTCTCCAAACACTGAACAACTAACTTATTAATGGGTGTGAGAGACGATACGTTAAGCATTCAACGAGTCGATTGTATCAAAGAAGATGGCGATGGAGCCCTGATGTGGTCCCACAAGCTGCCTGATGTGTCTCATCGCATTCTCCTGTTTTCAGTTCTTTATAACTTTGCCAAGACACAGTCAAAATTGCTATACTATGTCTGATGCAATTAGATATTTATTTACAGTCAGGTAAGACCCCTCAGCAATCATAAAAAATGAGATCCAAAACGTACTGTTTTGCCCAGGCTGAAGAAGTCCCCTTTCTTGTCTCTTTTTTTGGAAAATCCTATTGCCTCCAAAATCTTCAAGCTCAGGACTGGAATCTGGCACAAGCTACCACAGCGAGGAATGTGCTTTTTGGCATTCCCACAGATATTCTCCCAGAGCTGATCAGGCCATGAGCCCGACAAAATATAATCACATTTCATACAAGACCAACAGGCCCTTGGCTCGTGGCGCAGGCCTAAATCCCGTGAAGTCCAGCAGCGCTGACTCACTGCACAGACCTTCTCTCCGTTGGGCACAGCCACGGTGCACCTTGCAATGCACAGCACAAGGAACTAAATTTACACAGGTCACAATTTAATCCAATTCCTTTCATTCCGATACTCCCTAATGCTTGCATGTTTAACTTTCTGATCTTGAAGTTCATTAAATTATGCTCAAACATTGTATGAAGTACATCAAGCCACTCAGAGAGCCTTCACACAAAAGTATATGAAAAATAAAACCCTGTACCACTGAAATGCTCCTCTAAATATCTACATTTTAACTAAAAGTAGTATAAACAGGCTGCAAAGAGAACTTTTAGGAAAAAGGAGTTTCTGAAGGAGCTAGGCATTAGGACAGCCCATGTTGACCACAGCTCACACTGGCATAAGAGGCACTTGCTCCATACTAGAGACGCTTCCATAGGTCCCACAAGCACAGGTGGTGCCTGGAGAGGCTACGCTGTGCATCAGTACCGGGTATATGCACTGCTTTTGCACTTTCTAAATGACTACTCATTATTTGTAGCTGCATTAACGGGCATTACTGCAGCAGCTGGGAGAGGTGCTGTATAAAGATCCAATTCAAACCAACGGCTGGGTTTGTTTTAGAAGTGTGTCTTCACTTTAAAATAGGACTAAGTCTTGACAGTGCCAAAGTCTTGCAATATGACTAATTTCAAATGGCAGAAATCCTACAAGATCTGATATTTTGCAAGATTTCCCATCCACATGCCTTCTAGCTTGAGAAGCAATTCAGAACCACAGCTATGGGCACACATCCAGTTTCAAAGATATGACATGGACTAATATCTATTTTAAACTCCTCTTCCATTTGGTACTCTGTTATGAAACATATTTTTGGCTTTGAAGCTTCTGACTTTACCACTTAGTGTTCAGAGCCGGTACCTCTTAGTTCAGTTGGGAATGAAACTCTGGTTGATCTTTCTAGCTAGCAATGAGCTTTCCCTGCTTGTCTGGTTTCCCTGAAGAATGGGGCATTCCTCTGCCCAGCCCGCTCGGATCAGTGGGGCTGGCAGCTGGCCAAGGAGAGATTGCTTCCTTGGTGAAGTGCCTCAGGGACCTCCTATCTCCAGCTGCGGCCTCTGGAGTCCTCACTGTAGCAGAGAACTTCTGAGATCTTTTGCTAAGTCTTTGCTAAGACTTCTGTGGTTTGAGCACTGCAAGACCACCAGCTTGAGCCATTAACAATGCCAACACTCAAACACCTTTTAAAATGAGCAATACTGAATAACAGCAGCTTGTTTGGACAGAGTTCATTTGGTGTGGAGATTAGATCTTTTTGTACGATGCTGGACACAACAGGATTTCAAAACCCATTGAAGCCTCTAAGCTTTTCTGCAGCACAGTAGATCAAATTGCAGATGAGTGTAACAGTCCCAAGGATGTGTCAGTGATTCAGTGCATCATGCTCTGAGCAAACACGCCTGGGGCATGATGCATTCCAGTGGTCTGACAATACCCATGCAGCCACATGGCTCATTTTCCTGAGGACGTGGCCAATGACATTTCCTGGAAGATTCCCCTCCATGCAAGGACCACTTCTAGTGCATCTCCTGTGATAGACAGAGCCCTGTTTTTTTCTGCTGTGTGATTTTTTGTACTCTGGCCTACCTGCACCGCCTAGCAAGTTTGGCTTCCCCAAGTTATTTAGCAGCCCTAATATCTGATATTTCCTCAGATTTTAAGTCTTGGAACTTGCAGACAAACTTACTCAAAGTTCAGTTTTGTATGTACAATTTGTAAGATTATTTGCATTTTCTTGCTGCTGGAGAGTGAACATGACGTACTTAGATCCTGCTGCACATACACCATTAAGGGCAAAGCAGAAGAACTTCTTGACCATCTGCTGCTGCCTGCCCTAGGGCTAATTTCCAACCCTTCCCAGGACAGTTGCACAAGTTGTTAACACACAAAACTATTCCAACCCATATTTCGTAAGACCTCAGCTGCCACTGGGGCAGCAGGATGTGGTCCAGCCCTGATCCAGCTGCCAGAGCCCCTGTGCCAGCCTGCCGGGAAGACCAGCTCCACCTGGTGCCAGTGCCCACACTGGCAGCTCAGGAAGGTAGAAGAATGTGAACGCTCACCCACCTGTCTCCAGGGAGGGAGCAGGAGGCACAACGTGGAGGCCTCCTTTTCCTTCGCTGTTCTCCAGATCAATCCTTTCCCTTCATCTGCTTCAAATCAAATGTGCCAAATAAAATCATTGCAAAACTTTTTTTTTTTTTCTAGAGCAAATTAAGCAGCTGGAGGTTACAACTCTTTTGAAAACTGACAACCCATTACCAGGCATAATGCAAAGCAGTTGGCTGCACACACAGCCATGCAATGTTTCACTGGGCTGATGCAGCAAAATCAAGGAACTCGTGCCTTGCACCCAGCTGCAAATGCCAGTGAGACTCCAGAATGACACCAATTTCACGGTGGCTGTCACACCAGAGGAGCTTATTCTCCCAGACAGCGGAAGTGCACAATTAGGTCACGTTAAACACTGAGAAAACACCACTGTGGTTCCACATGACAACTGAAAGGGAGTGACAATGGAAAACAGCTCCTAGCTGGCAAAAGCAGGCCCGGCACTGGCACGTACTTTCCATTAAGCATTTGCAGACGAAGGATGTGGGTGCAGGGGAATCACTGAGGGAGGCAGAATACTTTCCCACCGGGCAGGGAGAACAGGCAGCCAACCACAGCATGGACACTTCGTCCCCAGCAAGTCACCGCTACCTTCACAGAAACAGAGAGGCCAGATCCAGCAGAGGGCCACAAAGATGATGAGGGGCCTGGAGCTCCTCCCTTACGAGGAAATGCTGTGACCTGGGGCTGTTCAGTCTGGAGAAGAGAAGACTGAGAGAGAGTCTTATCACTGTTTATTAAAGTGCAGGAGTCAAATGGACGAGCCCAGACTCTTTTCAGTCATTCCCAGTGATAGGACAACGGGCAAAATCCAGACACTGGAACGCAAGAAGTTCCATATGAACAGGAGGGAAAAGTTCTTTACCATAAGGGTGACAGAGCTCTCGAACAGGCTGCACACAGAGGTTACGGAGTCTTCTTCTCTAGTCAAGACCTGCCTGGACGCTTTCCTGTGCAACCTACTGTAGGGACCCTGCTTTAGCAGACGGTTGGACTAGATGATCTCCACAGGTCCCTTCCAATCCCTATGAGTCTGTGATTCCTGCCTCTTCCTGCACATTTTGGTACACCCTCCAGTTCCTCCAGGAGGGTCACTGCAGGGTCAGAACAAACAAGCTGAGGCTGAGGCCTCATGCTGAGTGATGCTCATGGCTGGGCCTCCAGTTTTGGGCAGGGTTCCTGTGTGCACTAAGTGCAGTAACTGGAGCTCCCAGTCCTACCACAGGAGGAAAAGTATTTGCAATGCCTTTATCACCACACCTACATGCTACATGGCCTGTCCTTGGCCAGAGGTGGAGCAGTGAGACAAACACAGCCCATTCTGCTCTCAGAAAGCCACTTGTTTCCTGCCAGCATCACCTAATTACCCTTGGCTGATTTCAGCTTTGCAAAGACGAAATGAAAGGTGGTCATTGTGCTGGCTCGGTGCTGTCACAGGTGACAGACACCCTGCTGCACCACGTTTGGCGTTCCCCACAAAGTAAAAGGGCTGAAAGGTCCCTATTCCACTGCCACACTGGAGCTAATTATTAAAAACATAAATAAAAAAGTTCCATGAGGGACTTCAAAAAGACAGTGATTCCGTACAGGGGGGAACACAGCAAAAACTACAAACACCTTCAACACCATGGAAAATGCCGGCCTGTCTACGTACCTCCTGTGCACCATGAAGTTACTTGTGGGGCGTGCGGATTAGAAAAATATGTTTAATTTTACCTGTGATCAAACACATGCCCACAATGCAGGAAGCAGCATGCCTCTGAGATGCCACATGGGCAGCACAGCTCTCTCAGCACCTGAACTAACAACGTTTCTTGAAGAAATAGAAATATGGAAACTTTTTGCCATGTTATTTTCAAAGGAAATACTAGAGGTTGTGAGTGGCATTCCTGTTGCAACATTTCCTCTGTATGTGAGTCTCCACAGAGCATCCCAGTGGTTCACTCCCAAACACGAGTGGGACTGTTCTCTCACTTCTAGGCCAATGGAAAAGCCTTCAGCACTGGTCAGAAGCAGCAGCGCATCCCAAGAGAAGTCACTGTAGAGCTGCAGAGGCACTGGGTGTGGGTACGGGGCTCACCCGGAGCGCAGCCAGCAGCGCTGCGGAGCGCGGCATCGGGTCGCCGCGGGGGCTCCCTGCCGCGGGTCGCGCGCCGCCGCCGGGTCGCAGCGCGGCAGGGCTCCCTCTCGCGGCGGCTCCGCGCTTTTCCAAGGAAGGAGCGCGGGGCCCCCCTCTGCTCTTGCCCTCGGCCAAGGGGCAGAGCCGGCGGCGGGGGAATGAAACTGCTCGGGAGACAGCCGCGTTCTCCTCTCCGTCCCCGTCCGCAGCAACTACAGTAAATGCAGTGATAACCGATGTCTGGGTTCTGATATATTCAGTAGACACCAAGCTGGGCAAATAAAAAAAATTGAAACAGAAAACTCTCCGTCAGGTTCCAGGCTAGTGTACATAGACTAAGACTATCAAGAACTGCGGTCCAGAAAATAACTCATTTCAGCTTAAAACATCCATCCTAACCTTGAGCTGAGGGAGACTTCAGACAATGGAGCCTGAAGACCTGATACCTTCCAATACGACAAAGAACGAGGCTTGCATGGTTGTGCTCATTTCTCTTTGCTGTAACTCCTTCCTTTCTAACTCACTGTGGCACCCTTTAGCTTCAGCCTGCTTTGTATTTCCTGCAGAAATTTAATGTTCTGTGTTTCTGGTCAGAACCCACCCACTGCAAATGCTGTGCTACCTTAGTGAAACACAGTGAGTTAAGACTGGAAAGCCTTCAGCCCACAGGCACCCAAGGAAAATTTAAGATTTCTTTGATGTTCATGCAGTTTTCTCAGACTGTTTGACAAAAGTTATTGGTGGCTATTTTTTAAATGAAAGAGATAGTGAGAAAATAACTTTGCGGCATATTGGGCTAGCAGATTGTTCAGACATTGTACAACAACAATAAAGCCTTTAGGATTCTTTGACTGACATATATAATGAATGTAGCTGTCAAACTTTTCTGTGGCAATTTTATCTTGCATTGATGAGCTATTTCACTGGACAGGTTTTGCATAAAAGGAATAATTCACTTTGTTGTGATGCTATTTACAGAGCGTGGAGGACAGCAGAGTTGCTACAATATAAATATTAATCTACAAATTTCTTCTGGACTACGTAATTCTGTATGCAACATACACCACGCGTGTATCTTGACACAAGGAAAGAGGCATTGTTCTGCAGTGAGAAGGGGGGTCTGGAGCTGCCGGGGTTTGTTGTTCATTCACTGATTCATTATGTGGCCTTTGAAAAAGGCACTTAGTCATTCTGCAGTTTAATTTTTCTCTCTGTAGAACAGGGAACAATGCATCAACACAAACTGTTCCATGATTTTTGCACTCGCTGTTATCAGTCTGAGTTGTTGAGGTCACAGCGATGGCTCAGGGTCAAGGGGCTCACCTGAGCCTCCCTCATGCGCAAGAAGCCCAGAGGCACAGAACAATTTGGCCCTTCTCAGACATCTTCCTTCTCCTACCACAGCAGTGGCAGGGTAAGTGTGGAGCACCCATCACAGCAGTTGCTCTGTGCCCATCACCTTGCTTTGGTTATGAACAATGACTTGCCATGGACAGACAGAACACACGCTGAAATCACTAGCATTGGAGAAAATGGGCAGAAAACAACTGAGCAGGCAAAGCAGAACATGGCGGGGGGGGAGGGGGAGAGTATAAGAAGGGATGAATCTCACACTGCATTCACTATGCAGTCAAGCCTACAAGCAGGTTGTATATCTGAGGCAGGAAATCACAAAGACATCTCTTGTTCCCTGGAGAAAGGTAAGCAACTTCTGAAATTGCCTTCATAAGCTACTATTAGAACTGCACCAAGGCTGAAGTACCCTGTGCCCAAAGCCATATCATGCAAACACTGCCTACATTAAAAGGAATACTCACAGCTCTGCAGCTATTAAAAATGTTGGGCCCTTGCTATGGTACCCGTATCATTTGAGAAATCTGCTGAACACAAGTTCTGGAAAGAACTTGCACAGCACAAGCTTGGAAAGGGCACAATAATCCAGCTTGGGGATGAGGTCAGAAAGCACACAGTTTTGTTGTTGTGTTGTTTTTCAAGAGCATAACTGGCTTTCTTTGTTACTTCCCTTATTTATTCATTTTCCTCTTAAATTGAAATATCAAGGAATTCTAGAGATGGGAATTTCATCTCTGCTCCCAAAATGATGATACTTTTTCTGACCAGAAAAACCAATTTGGCAAAGGGTGTCACAGTCCACTTATGTACCAAAGGTCTCTATAAAACCAGGAAGGAGAACAGGTGCTGTGTGTCACTGTGCCACCAGTTCTCAAAATGGAGGAAGGAGAGAAGTGGTAAGGAGCCTTCTCCTCCATCCCTCAGCCCTACAGGGTTTTAACAGAAAGATAAGGGACAGATTTAAGCACTTTGGGACAGCTGGAAGCAGAACTGATCCTCACAAGTTGCTGTCTATTTAAGACGAAGGCAACAACTGCACGGCGAATGGGGTGCACACACACAGGGATGTTCCTTGCTTGCTGTGAGCCGACCATTTCTTGAAAGCAACGTTTGTGGCTGGAGTTGGTTTTCCAACAGGTAGTGTTGCCTCTCCTCCCTACTGTGCTCAATTGTCCTCAGTGTGTCTGGCAGAGAATGGCATAGTCCTGGGCTTCGCTAAATTTTTACCGCTGAGAATTTGATTCCAAACAGTTCAGCATCTGCTTTAACTAAAACAGTCCAGCCATTTCCAGGAATATTATTACAGGAAAAATATATTGCTTGGCACATGTTAAATAAATCCCAACAACCTTTCATATGAAGAACTCCACCTCCAGAAGGGGAATTTTGCAATCTGGCAGAGAGGGGGCCATTGTGGCAGAAATGTGTCTATCTGGATTAAAATCTCCCCACATTTGGCCGGATTACAGAACAAGGGAAAACTGCATGAATCTCCACAGGTCAGCTTTTGAGAACAGCAGTTACCTGCTATTTTCCTGTGGGCAAGAAGCCCCTTACCTCCTGCATAAGTGCGGGAACATAGCTGGCACCTCCTGATTTTGAAAGCTTGATTGTGCAGTCTCAGTAAAACTCTGCAAATGGGGTTTATGTGCAGTATAGCAATTTTCTGGAGGAAAAAAAACAGGCCCTAATTCTGCAGGCAGCTTCATGGACCCAGGCCCCTGCACTCAGATAGCATCTTGCTGAGACCTGGACAAAACCAAGACCATTATCTTTAAAGCACACACAAGAACAAGTGATGCAGTTGTGACTGTTCTTATGTCATGGAAATACAATCTGAGGAGTGGCAGATATGCTCTTGCATGTAAAAGAGAGAAATCAGTATTTAACATTGTATTTGTGTTACGAATGGACCAATGGTCTAAGAGAAATGTGCTTGCAAGGCTTCCACTCATCTTGTACAAATAGGGATTAAGAGGATTTAAGGATTCACAATGAAAGCACTCACCCACTTGATAACATTGCAGCATTTCAGTCTTGACTCCTGGAAAAAGTACAAAGCCAATCCACCTCGATCTGAATAAGCACGTTTAGTAGAGTTTATCTAGACCATGCTGTTCCTCCATCACCGCCTGCAGGGAATCACAGCCCAAGGCAAACACAAAGTTCTGTGGAAGAAAGATGAAGTAAACCCTTGCATGAAATAATCCCATTTTTTCCATGATCTCTAACAGACCATGCAGTCCTTCCCGAATCTTAAAAGTTGTTTTGCATGCATGGAGAGCTGGCACGTTAGCATCATGCTAGAGGACAGTTTCAGTTCATTAACTGCTTCTGGGAAAAAGACTATCATTCCTCTTAACAAAACAAAACAAACAGAAAAAGGTAAGGAGTGGCTCTGAAGGAGGAAACAAAGGAAAAGTTAACATACCTCTTAATTCCTTTCTCCAGGATACACCCACTGTTCCTTTTTCTCATCTCAAATCAGAAGCAACTCCAACCCATCGCGCAGGGGAGGTGCAGTGCCTGGCAGAAGCCGGGCAGCAAGCAGACCCGGCAGTGCTGCTGCTGCTGCTCCTGGGGGAGAGCAGAGCCATTCCTCCTGCAGAAGGCCACAATCCCACGCCGTCTGCAAAAGACACTGACAAACATTTTTACTTTGCCATACTTAAGTGCTTGGTTAATGATTCACCCTAAGCAACCAGGCAGGGAATTTAGGCAAGGAATAGGCAAGCTTGTTCTCCTTCCACGTGTTGGCTGCATTAAGGAGAAAGGGCTCAAGGAGAAGCCAATGCAAACCCTGAAGTGCTGCAGTAAATTCTCAGGAGCATGAATCAAGTTTGTGTGTCACAAAAGTAGGAATGGCTGGAAATAAAGAGTCAGCCCAATAATACGTGGACTTGGTGTGACATATTTTTACTAGCAGAACTCAGGTACTTAACACAGTCATTGTTTCACAAATGCAGATGAAGATGGAGGCATAGAAAGCACTTTTGGTGACCTCTCAATGGTCAACTGAAGGGCCACAGGCACAGCTAAGTTCTCTCCTAGCCCCAGCCTTGGAGAGACTACAAAATCCTTCTTTTCGCTTATATCTCTGAAAACTGCCTGCATGGTTAAGGCAACACAGCTAGCCATTTATTTTCAGCAGATTTTAAGAAAGTGACATGTTTGTTATTTACATGGTTTTGCCCATGAGGCAACTTTGATATGCCTTGTGAAACGCGTTCTCACAGAAATCTGAGGAGGAAAACCACATAACAGAGCATTCAGTAAAATATCTCTTTGTCTGGAGCAGACAACTTCAGTAAGATGGGTTTAATGGCATGAGGATTTGGTAGATATTTTTGCATGTTGGCCGCAGTTTTTAGACATTTTTAATACATCATTTATTGTATAGACTGCTACTCTACTGGAATGAATCATTCAAGACCCAGCAAAGGGTCTCAAAGAGATGGTACAGAAGTCCTATGGTTTCCCATAGACAGTTCGGGAGACAGCGGCATGAGGTCAGGCCAGTCCTGAGCAAAAGGTCTCCGCAGCACTCAGTTCTTCCAGGTCACATACACCTCACCAGGTGGCTCTTTGAAGGACAACTTAAGCTATTACACTGTTTCCACAAAGGGTTGTGCAAAATGACGAGGCTCTCATTCCCTTTTGATTTAGGAGTTGCATAAGTACATAAGTGGTTCCACGTTCAATAACTAAAATTAAAATTCCCTTTGCCCATCGTCTCCTGCAAGAATGCAGCTATTCTGCTTGAGAAACCACATCCTGTCATGCATCATATTCAGATGGCTTTCTGTCAAAAGACAGAGCCCAAGTTCAACAACCTTCCAGGGCTGCTGCTGGTCCCTTGGAGTCCACAGCAAACATTTATTTGCAGCCCAACAGCTGGGTCAGATCTCATGAACTACAGAATTTCACATCACCCAGGACTAACTTTCTAACCCAAGCAGATGCAGGACTGTGTTTATGGGCCAAATATACTCAGGATCCCCTAGGAAAAAGATAATCTTTTTCACATTCAGAACCTTTGTCCAGATGGACAACAATTGTCCATGTTCTCTTCTGCAAGTCCAACAGTGGTTGGAAGCATCATGCAGTAAATCCACTCAGGCTTACCAGCCAGCTGGGAATCCAATGCATACATCATAGTGCATATACTCTGCCTCCCCGGAGGATCTCAGCTCTTCTGGAAAGTCCTACTCCACATGTAGTTCAAGACCTCATCATGGATTAGCATAAGTCTGATCCTCAGGGAAGCCGGAGCTTTCTGAGCAGGTGATGATTCACACATATTTGTGTCAAGGACCTCCCAGAGCATCAGATAATCCACGTGGTATCAGAACTATGCTCCCAAATCAGGCAAGGGAGATTTGACATTTCTTGGACAAAGACCTGTACTTGCAAATTCAAAGAGATATTTGTACAAACAGTAGCACAATAGAGTCCATTATCTGACCTGACTGCTTGGGACACCTTCAAAAGTTTTCCCTCCTACCCCGTCAATTAGCATGTAAGAAAATGAGACTGAAGTGCCTAACTTCTGCCTTCGGCAGCTGGTTTGCGCAGACCCAATGCTTTGCAACTGAGCACCTTCACGAGGGCTATCAGATGGCCTCCAGCATTGCTACCATGGACAGGCAGGCAGGGTGGGCAGTCATGTTGTCATCACAGTGCTGGAGGACCCCTTGGTCCCACCACACTTCACTGAGGGGTATTATGTGGATATTCTGACTCAAAAGTGACCTTCATCCTACCTGATGAGGCCAGCAACTGACTGAAGGTCCAGCTCAGCTCCCAGGACTGTGCAAACATCTGCCAGGAATCAGGTACATGGGATTTTGCTGCAGAAAAGGAGCCTGGCTTTGAGGTCTGCCCTACCTGTCAGTAGGAGGCAGAGCTTTTGATGCACAGGCTGCGGCAGCCATCACAAGCAGCCTCAGCCGAACGTGTCTATTTATGGTGGCAAGCTAAAGGTGCTATGACTCAGGTGCCAGAACGGGGATCTCTAATAATACCTTCCAACTACATGTAATATGTAAATACACTCTGTGGGCAGGAAATGTATGAAATAAAAAGGCATTTGTTATAATTACTTTAAAGGAACTTTTAAAATATTTAAGTACTTAACATTTATTTACAGCATGACAAAAGCTGCTGGGAAGAGAGCCGGATGAGCTTTTCCCTTGGTTTCTTACCTGGGCCACCTGACAACATGAAGTGAATTCCATTTTCCTGCCTCAGTTCCTATATTTTTAGTTACATCATGCAATACTTAGCTGCTTAGCAGGGTGAGTTGAGTTGATGGAAAGGAATTTACAAAGCCTGATGTAACTTACAACAATGTAATACAGGGGTGTTCAAACTCTGGCTTCTTCCAACAAAGCAGACAAATTCCAGGATTTTTAGCTTGGTGTTTATAGCACTTGAGCCCATGAGGAACAACACTGGAGTGACAGCAGAGATGAGCAGGGAGGCAGAGCAGCTCAGCACCAGCACACGTGGCCCCAGCCATGAAGCAGTGGTCACATGCCCTCAGGAAAGGGTCTGGGATGGACAGCGGTGACAGCAGCATTATGCGACTTGGGTACCTGTTTGGGTGGGATTGACGCCCATGTCTGCCGCTGGCCAGGCCAAAGCTCCTTGGGGACACCCCACTCTCCTCTCCCCTGTTCCTACAATACAGGACAGAAGACATCAGGAGATCCTCCATCCAGAACAGTCACAGCACGGCTGCTCAACAGAAGGGGACTTCCTGGTAGAGCAGGGAACATTTGGGGATATTTGAGAGTTGGCTCTTTTAAGAAGGGTTTGAACCTAAGGGATGGTTTCGGACAGTGACTCACAGTGCCCAGTGCACAGCTGGAGTAGGACTGCACATACAGTTACCCTGATTAAAGTCAGTCTGCTATAAACAATCGCTGCTTCAAAGTGGGATCTGAGAAACCACAATTATTTCCCATTCAAACTGTAAAAGAAAAACATGGTATCTTTTTGGTACCAGGATGCAGCCGTGTTTGCAACAGCTGTACATGTTCAACTGAAAGGGAAATGATGTTTTTCTGACAAATTTCGTCTCTGATACTAAAAATGTGCTCAGCACTAGAAAACCCATCAGCCATGACACAGATGCCTTGCAGATGCAACTTCCAGGCCCTTGCTCTCAGGGCAAGCTTTGGACTGGTGATGCAGTCATACAAAGCACCATTTAGCAAATTCCAGAGTCATCTGTCCCCTGCCTTCTAACTTGGAGAGAGAATAAAAGTCACTGATAGAATCCTAACTTTCTAAAGAACAAAATAAATCAATGAAAGTTGGGGAAAGCAAAGGATGTTGAGGTAAATTCTCAGAGACAAGAGAACCCTAGACAGCAGCCGTGGACTCAAATTCCCAAAAATAAGTAAATAAATAAGATAAAATAAAAGAGGAGCAAAGTGAAGCAAACAGTCTGGCACCTGGCTCCTTTCCAGACACACATCTGGGAGATTCCTTGGATGGGGATGGCACAAAAGGTTCACTGCAGAGCTTCCACTCGGGGGCCTTCCAGCAGGCACACCGCAGGCTGCCCCATACACGTCCCTTGGGCTGGGCAGAGCCATCAGCCAAAAGAAGACATCAAGGAAGAGAATTATAAGCAAGGAGTGATCACACCCAATGTCCCTGGACCAGCTAAGCCGAGGTGCTTCTCACCCAGTTGGTAACTGCCCCAACACTTGGGCTTTTAGAAGTCTTAAACGGTCGGTGGAGCTGAGGTGGGGCAGGGCGGAGCAGTCTGGGATAGCAGTTGCGCCTGCATCATTCCCTCCAGTTTGGTAGCAAAATAATATCTTTTGGATGGCTTAGTACTATTTCTACTAGCTTAAAAACCTGGCTTGGTAACAGCTTGTCCTAGTTTCTAACAGAAGCTACACGTCTCGTAGTGTCTAGTATGAATTTATCTTGTACCTCCGAGATACTGATAACATCCTGGCAGTGTTGAGCGGAGCCGAGAACATAACTCACTTCCGCATTCCTCTGCCAGTGANAACAGCTACTGAGCAGGACCTCTTACCCCACTAAATTAGCCCAGGATCTGACTTTGTCTTGCTGCAGAACGCATAAAGACCAAGAGCAGCCCCTGTGAAATGACCTGGAGGGAACAACAGCACTGCAGAAAGTCTCCTAGGCAAAGCTGGCAGAGCTCTCAGCTCAGAGTACAAGTTGCTAACAGTATGGGTGCAGAGACATTACCGCTACACTATGAAGGGCAGCCCGAAGAGAGTCGTGTTCAATCACCCTTAAAGAAGGCAGCTGAGCAGAATTTCTCATTTTGCCCGTGACAAGGGGGATGCCAGAATCCACTCCACTAGGGCAGAGGGATTTGGTCTGCAAGATCACTCATGGAGAGGCCAAGCCAGGTTTTTTCCTGTGAACTGGCTACAGCAGGACTGGAAAAGCTCCATAATTGCAGGGGATGAAATGCAGGGCTGGCCCCTACATCCATTCTCTGCCACAACTACATTAAATCTTGTGATGGCCCGTTGGTCTCCTCAGGAAGCAGAAGATGGTCCAACCCCACTGAAAGCTGCAGACAATCATAGCCTGCTTCATTAGGTGGCACGGGACCTGACAGACGTACACGGATTTAGGAACAGGATCTGTTAAAGTGGCTAAATGGCTGGGAACTAGGACACAAGGCAAGCTCTGGAGGGCACCAGTGTCTAAGTTCATCGTGCCGTAAGCGATGACCTGCTGGAAAGTGACTTCCAAGGCATCTACCAAGAGCAGCAGCCAAGTGGTGTTTCAGGGCACTACTTAACTTTTCTGGACAACTGTATCTCTGGAGCTGGTGCCAGCCTTAAATTCCCATGAGAGCTACCAGACGGAGGAGAAATTCAGGTCTTAAAGTGACAGACACCAGCCCCGGAAATGGCGCTTTTGAAACTTGTGCGGGAATTATTTGCAAGTACCTTTTCCTTTTACCTCCAAAGTAAAATAATTTTGTTGAGACCTGGCATAAGGATTGACACTTTGAAGTACGGAATCAAGATGAAGCTAAAATCTTCCAGAAAAAAAAAAATAATGAAAAAAAAAAGCTGAAGCTGTTGATGCTTCTTATAAGACCTTGGCTTAAAAACCCTAGTTACAGAATGCTCCCAACATGCTTTTACCTGAGTAACAAATACCGGCAAGATTCACTTGGTGGTCAGAGATGGCTGTGACATCAGGAATAGTTCAAAGCCACAGCCTTCATGCAAAGCCATGCCCATAGAGACGAGAAGGCAGATTTTCATTTTAAAAGAAAAGTTCGATAACCCCAACTCAGCCGGACAGTTAGAAGAACCAAGGGTGAAGGCATCCCCCAGCCAAGAGCACACAACACGCTTGCCAGACTGGGGCGCAGGGAAGGAGAGTACCTTCACAAACACTGCTGGGGCAAAAGCATTCGGCCTAAACACCAGGCACAAGCATGCCCACAGCACAAATGGTTATACTAGGGCTGCACTGAAGGTAATGCCTCCTATTTCATGATGTTGGCCCATGACGTCAGAGGCGGATGTTGGTGGTATGGCAGCAGAGGCTGAACCTTCCCACCAATATTGTCACATTTTGTTGCCGCGTGACAGATGGCAGCAGAGGAGCAGTCTGACAAAACTGTTTTGTAAAAATGTTCTGACACTGAGAATTTGCTCTATCAAACAGCATTACTGTGCTCAGTAGTTTCCAAGGAAATAAATAGGAGGCACTACTTTCAGAGTGACCTACATACAAGTAATCGCTTGAAAGAAAAGTCTGGCTTTTCTCTTCCTGGCACATAATGAAACTGAAGACAAACGGTGTATAAATAAAACTGTGTGCTTCAGTAGTACAGAACGATAACAATCTCAGCAATTCATTGGCTCATGCCAGGAAATGCTCCACACACACACTGCTTGCAGGTTATCAGCTTTATCAGATTGGGTATAAAAAATAAAATGACAGAATCGAGGAGTCATATATAGCGTCTCCACAACAGAGAATGTGAAGAGAGAAAAACACTTTACATGGGGAAAACCCACCCTCTGGTTTGCCAGAAGGCAGGGTTAGGAAATAGCATGCAGCATATAACCCCATGTACCCACGTACCGTGGGTACCACGTCCGCAGCAGTCAGTTACCGCTTGAGCAAAAACATTCACACAGGCACAGAGTGGACACACACCTACCTCAGATCTGCCAGACAGTGATGGATGGGTGCCAGACATTCCCAGATAACAAAGTCTAGTTCTATTATGCTGCTTACCGCTAGAGCTCCGAGTCTTCCACCAATGGATCAAGTATCGCCATCGTTCCTCCTTTACCAAAGGGAAACCTGTGACAGCGAGCCGCACTGTGTCCAGCATTCCCCACACCCAGCAAGTCCCATCTTCAGCAGCTCCTTGTGGCCTTACAAAGTCTGTTTCCAGCTGTTACAATTGAGATGAATCTACATATTCCTCCTTGGCAACAGGTGAGAGCTACAAGCAAAGCTACTCTGAAGATTAGAGACCCTATGAATACTACTTACTATTCACTTTAATTACAAAGAGACTACAAAAATCCTACCGCAGGTTTATAACCTTGACTTCCCAGATTCCCCAGGACATCTGCTGGGACAGCAAAGTGAGAGCATTCACAAACGGGTCTTGTTAACACTATTTTGCTCACACCTAAGGTATCACCATCAGCTTTTGGGAAGCTCGGATGTGGAGTCATTTTAATGCTTTTCGCACCACCAGCTGCTTCAAAAGTGAAGCAACACCATGAACCCTTCTTAGGAGCTCATCTGTCTGAGCACTCTGGGCTCAGCAGCAGTATGTTGCATGAGGAACCTGCTTATGTGGACAACTGGAAGCCCCAGAAACATTCCATGCAGGTACACGGTCTCTTGCCTGTATGTTCCATTCAATGCAACTAACGGCCTTGTGACATCCTGCACAGGCACATGGACAGCTGGGGTGGACTCCTGAAATCCCCTCCTCTAGGGAAAACGACACAGAATGGGCTGCAGAAGGCTCAGCTTCAGATCACCCGTGTTCCAAACCCTTCTGGAATGTTTCTGCTCATTTTCAATGCGGCACTTAAACACTCAGAAGATTTAATCTATGAAGAGTAATTCTCTCTGCACTAAGTTTAACAGAATTGTAGCCTCATATTTTAAACATGTCACTGTAAGAGGCAAGCTAATTTCTGTAACTTTCATTTATTAATCAATTATTGACTCATTTTAGCAGGGTTTTAGACAATTAACCTTCTGCATGTTTTAATGAAGCTAACACCACAAAGGCAGTCGCTATATAAAGCAATCTCTATGTAAACAGTTTTGCTTTCAGGGTTTTGTTTTCTAGGAGCTCACTAGTGATGACAAACTGTCTGACGTGTAAAGGGGCCTAGAAAAAACAGACTTTCAGGAGCAACGCTCTAGAAAAGAATACGATCAAATGGAGAAGCCTGCAATATTTCACAGAACATCATGCTGTCTTTGTTGCGTCCAGCTACAGCTCCACACAGAAGCACTTTGCTCAGTTCTCAGCATCAGGCACAAAGGAGAAGCCGTCCCAGCAGGCAGGCAGGCAGCACGGAGCGGTCCTTCGTGCCAGCTGGGGCTGCATGCACATGCACATGTCCCAGAATCACGCATACACAAGCCCACAACTGGAGGGGGAAGATCTTGAAATCTGAGTGAAAATTCACTAAATTAAGAGCTTGCTGAGATCTCTGAATGGGATAAAACTTCTGAAGAGGATAATTATTGTTCTCAATCTGTTCACTCGATTATTTCAGATCCAACACAAGCAGGCCGACATAAACATGAGTTACTGATCATTTTAATCTAACAACTACTTACGCCTTTGACACGTACAGCAACTAAATATTTGCAGAGGTGTCTATTTACAGTAGAGATTTGAAGTAAACTCATTAAAACCACAACTTTTTGCTCCCAAACAAATATAAAAGGAAAACAGTATGGTGGTTTATACCCCATTTATTAAGACAGAGCCATCTGTTACTTAATACACCAATCGGGTAGCCATAAATCACATTATTTCTCACTAGTAAGATGCAAGACAGTTTGGCAACCAGTTAACAAAGACAAGTTCGGCAGGGTGGAGACGCACTGAAGCTGCAGCGGGTTGAGAACCACCTACGCCCACGCGCCCCAGAGCAGTGCCGTGACGCGGGGTGCTGGCCGGGTGCTGCTGGCACGCTCGGGAGCCAACTCCTCGAGTGCCCCGTGGGCCTGCCAGGGCCCCTTCAGCTGGAATGTCGGGAGCGGGTCCAAGGGACCGTCCTGGTGCCGCTCTCCTGGATGCCTACCAACAACCGCATCACCAAAGCTACAGTTCCTCCGTGCACAGATCGCATAGTTTTGTAAGAATGAAGGCTTCTGGTAAGAAAGTTTATAGTGCAATCTGAATTACTTTGTGCCCACAGTGTCATTGTTCATTCTCCCAAAACAGTTTAAATATAATCACGTAAGAATTTTGCCATCTCCATAAAGATATTACAAAGTAGTGCTTATACAGCTAGTGACTACACATATCACTTTTAATAAATCTCTCTCATCATGCTTTTGCAAAACTATAATAGGAAAGCAAGAAGAGACAGAGCAGCCAAGTACTTTTTATCTTTCAAAAACTAACAAAATTCTCAGGACTCTAAAAAGTTAACAAACCATACCAAACAGGAAGCACACGCAGTGCTCAACTCAACAGCTTCCCAAAGAAGAACACAACCCAATTCTGCTTCCTCTTGGCCAATGTGCCACCAAGCTGTAACTCCCTCTGAGAAATCAGAGCTTGCTTTGCTCCAGACAAGCAAGTTCAGATACGTTTCTGCTTGTCAGTGTAGCTGTGTGCTTAAGAAGTTTGTGACATGACCTACATCGCACACACACAATTACTTGTTTTTTTCCTTTGTGCTGAAGATGGGAGGAAAAAAAAAAAAAAAAGTCAAACACCAGGAGCTTCAGCTCATAAATGCATTGTGTTGGCCCTAAGAAGAAACCTATCTGACAACAGCTGAATTTTTAATGCAGATTTACAAACTGAACATTTCTTCAGCTTGAAGAGCCTATATACACAATAGTTACCTGGATAACAAGGAACTTACAGGGACTTCATCAGGTTAATCTCCCACTGACACACACCTTTTGTAAATGGAATATTGTATAAATAAGAAAAATGGCAATGCTTCATTGAAATATCAGACTTAAATTTTGCTTCTTGAAACAGATACTATTAAATCAGTATGGTAACATGCAAGCAAGTTAAGTGAAAGAACAGATTTATTTTCATTTTCTAAATGGAACATGAAGAGGCTTTTTTTCTTCAAGTCCTAAGACACAGCAAAAGGAGAAACTGTTCTTAAAACCAAATCTTCCAGACCCATTACCTCATTGCATGACATTTGCTTTATGCACCTTAACGTGAAGACATCAAGCTATTTCATCTTCAAAGTTCTCATCATTAGTAGCATTTCTAATAGAAAAAAGGAAAACTACATAAAGTCTAGACACGTGAAGTCAATTGCATTTGGTAGATGCAACCAAGGGTCGAGCTAAATGATTCTTTGTATGTTACTGGGAAAAGGGCGAGCAGCTGTGTTATAGCATGCTTTGGTGAATTAACACTTTAAAAGCCAGTTGATTCAATTTCTGTCTGTATTCTTTTTAAAAAAGCAATTATGAACAAAAAAATTCCTTTGGTCACAATCTGAAGACAACTGCTTACGTAAGAGGGGCAACAGCAGCAAGGCACAGACCAAGCTGCTGGTTAGAGCATGGAATTACAGGTGAACTTAAAAAGAAAAAAGTCCTTTTATTTGCAATGTATTCAACGCAGACAGAAGTCAGAGAATTTTAAAAATTCCAATATGTTAATGCTCACCATACTGGTGTACTTTGGGTAGCTTCAAAAAAACCCACCAATGCATGGATGCTTGCAGGTATCTCAAGGACACACACACGCGTACCTACGGGCTAGGCAGGTTCTTGAAGACCAAGATTTGGCACATGTATGATTTCACAAAAATACTTCAGGAAAATGAGACTCAAAATCACTTTCATTATTTTAAAGCGAGACAAATAGTTATTTTAGAAAGAATAATATTCAGCTAGTATGTTTTTATTACATGCTGTATTTCAAGTCATCTTAGAGAAAAAGCACCATGCTCTGCAGATGCATCTCTGTACAGCACTCAGCATTGCCTGACTTCACAGTTTCAGTCTTGCATGCAATTTTACAGCAAATACAGTCTTTAAGATATTCTGCAAATATTTTGTAGAAGCCTGGCTTGCATATGGAGACTAAAGCAAACTGGTTTTATATAAAAGAAACACAGAATCTTTGCTTGCTTCCACATGGTGCAGAATCTTAAATATAGACTTAGCTGTATGAGCGCCTGTCAGGATGAAGTCCGGTATAGGAGAGTTGCTACAGACACACACAAGTCTTCAAAGACTGTATGCTTCTAAGTTGAAGACTATCACTCTGTAAGCAAGAAGTCCTCAAATACACCAAATTTTAAGTACATAAATGCAAAAGATGGCTTTGTAATTCATTTTAACAGACGTTTCATTTTGATATGCAAATGACTTGGGCCCTGGCTGTCTACGTCCTTGAGAGTATTTTCAGAATGTTTATGCCTGCAAAACTGACTCAAAAGCAACAAGAAAAAGACCCTCAGTTACTGTCAGTAGATTACATTTCTCCAATTCCATAGGGACAAGAAAAGATTTCTAAAAATATTTTGATTTAATTTTTTTTTTTTTTAAATTATTGCAATGGCCCTCTATAATGATCCAGTTATAGAGAAAAACCCTCCACAGAGTCATTTCAATAGCAACATTGTTCTACTTACACAATAATTTTCCAATGTTGGGTAACGTTATGTGGAAATTACAATTATTACAATTTCCATCTTTTGGTAAAGTAGAACTGTTGCTGACTTCCTGAAGCCTTACGATGCACGTACTTGTAAGGAACAAAACCACCCAGTTGTGCTAAGCATCCAAAGATCTGAATTCTCACGTCGCACCAGCATCCTGTTCTTTTTAAACATGGCAAAATATCTCCACAAGATTTTTGCAAAAACAGTCCCACTGAATAAGCCCTATCTATAGCCCTTTCTCTAGAAATAAGCATCACCTCCCAAGAACACTTCACATGATTCTCTCTCCTGTAAGCAGACTGGACTGGAATCATGCAAGCATACCTTATTACATTGAATCCTACTGTAAGAAAACCAGTTGTTTGTGCACGTATTTTGAAGAGGACATTTATAAGACTTTCTACATAGAAACAGAATGCTAAAGGAGACTCCTCAAACAAAGGAATCAAATACTTGCATTCTCAACATCCCAATGTTTCAGTGACTTAAGAACTGAAAATGAAATCATTGATTAGAAAAATATTCTGCAACTTGAGTAGCCAACACTCAAGTCTATTATATTTTTAAACTATGCCTACATAATTCTTAGTATACGCACACCAGTGAGTTATTCTGCATATTTCAGTGAAGCAAAGCTTTAAAACAGCTGTAGAGAAATACATCACCATCCTCGTGTGTGTCCCTCTCTCAAGGGAGCAATAAATCCTCTCCGTAAGGACTATTTACACAAATGCAAGAGCAAACTTTCTGAGATTAGGGTTTGGGTTGTTTCTTTTATTTTTTTTTTCCTACAGATATATTACATGACAAAAAAACCTAAATGAATGTGCATTCCTGATCACACTGATAATGTTATAGCTAGGTTCTCATCAGCCAGCTTATGACAAGCAACTGCAACAGGTGTAAACAAAAACAGGTCCCTACAGTGGGACAAAACTCGGTTGCAGGTTGACTGTGTGATACTTAGATTAAAAGCAAGATTTAAAGTAAACTCATCTGGAATTCGGATCTGATCAAGGGAACAGTGAGAACGACACAGTGAAGGGACACTTGGGTGCAATTTCATGCTGGTGAGTTTTTTCCTCTTTTATGCTTAGAGCAGGTTTTAAACCAGCAGTTGCATATCCAATGACACACACAATTCAAAACTTAAGTGACTATTAGCACATTTGTACACGTACTTACATAAACTTAGTATTTACATACTCTGAACAAAGTTTTACTCAAACAGTTGAAGTCTTAACACGTACGAAAGAAGATAATCTACTACAAAGACTGTGTAACAGGATCACAGATTTTCCACGAGCATATAAACACGTTTTAAAGTGCTTTCCGGGTGCTTCATATTAACCCCTTTCAGTATAAGCTTCTATATAGTGCTGTTCCAGTCATTACAAAATTATTTAAGTCATTCTTCCTCAGATACATTGTGTATTCCAGAAAAAACGATGACACTCTCTCGAAGTAAAAGCTTTAAGCTCCACCAACACAAACGTACACATTACTGAAGTTCAGATGAAGTTGTCAAATACTTTGGTTTCTCGCAGCTTAGGATAAATATCTGATAGAACAAAAATTGCACCTCTCCACTCTTACGTTTTTCACTAAAAAAATACCCCAACATAAATTGACAGTAGTCTTTGGTAAAAACAGGACATTTGGCCAGTTTATGTGTACATCTATTTATTAAAATAGTCTAAAAGTGAACAAATGCCGCTGTTGTACTGTCAATTTACAGGAATAACCATTCCTTGCTCGGTGGGGAGTATCAAAATGTTACGCTTAGCAGTTAGCTATATAACAAGCTAAAACACATTCAGCAACTATTACAGGGGATCGATAACGTTTTAGAATATTTTTTGCTTAACATTTATCCTTTTCTTTACAAAAACTTTAAAATGCTGGATGCCTGCAGACAAGTTCATTATTTTGCAGTGACTACAGAAACATTCAATGGCGTACACCGTCAGGTTTCTGATAGGCAACGTAACAAAACCCAGGAATATGGCGTGCTGACCAATATTCAGCTGCACAGTATTTGTGCATTATCTATACTAAGAAAAGCCTACTAAAAACTCAGTTAACTGCTACAAGTTACGTGAATATATAAAAACAGAGCAGATATACAAGTATAACACTGAACATACTGTACTTTATTAGCACAAAAAGCCAGAACAAGGCACAGCAAGCAGAAAAATACATCAACAGAAGGGTTAGTGTAGCATACAAGAATAACGTTTATTGTACTTGCAGCCAAAATGTTCCCTACCTCGCACAGGTCACTGCCATAGAGAAGTAAGTAGTAACATACTGTAGCAGCTGGTAAAGAAACTAGGGAGCACTCATAATTGGTACAAGACATTAAACAGGGGACAGGGCATTCCGACAAAATTTTAGTGCAAAAATGTCTAAGACAGAACTATTTTAAGTTCCATCTCCAATTAAATAAGCTAACAGAACTCAGAATTTTGTTTCCAAGTAATCTGTTGAAACTATTATCAGTGCATATCACTTTAAAACACTTTAAGAAGCGCAAATGGAAACATATTTACAAATAAAGTGTAACAGTACCTTTGAAATCTGACATTTATTTCAAATATGTCAGATTTTGTATTCTGATTAAAATTCAACCACTTGTAATTTCCTCCATAAAAATATCAGACAACTTTAAATAATAATAATAAAAAAAGTCTCTCTTCGCTATTACCTTCCATTGTAAATTATAAGTAGTCAGGCTTCAAAAAAAACACAAAACCTTTCCTTTCATGGCAATAAACTAATCTTGTGCCCTGCCACTGAACCAATAATTCACACTGGAAGGTATTTCACTGTCCAAGACAGCGTTACTTCTGCTAATAATGCCACTTAAATCTCCAAGTGTTTGAAAGAGAATTACAGTACTGAGCAGGCATATTCAAGTTTTAATGATTAGGAAACCCTAAACACTGAGAAAAGCATGATTCATCTGCTAGCATCAAAAAAGCATTAACTCTTAATGGGCTGCAGGTCATCCCTGCTTCTAGTGAAATGCTCATGATTAAAAGAGAATACTCTTATTCGCTGCTATTTGGAAACTTATCTGTGAGCTGAATTAGTAGTTTGAATAGTGGGAAGTTTTCAAGAATATATTTTAAAAAATACTTCAAATATTAGCAAAAATGCTCCTCCAAGTCTTTCTTCATTAGCATTACACGAATGCCCCATGGAAAATGCCTCATAGTTTCTTCATCCAATTACTACAGTTATAAAAACAAAATATTTAGGAATTAGCAAAAATATTTTCATTAGGTCTTAATGAAAAACGTGCAGAATTGTGTCTGCTTATTGTTTCCAAGAGGCATCACAACTTAGTTTGATTAACAGCAGGCAGCATCTGACAGGATACTAACACTCAGCTTAAATACGATATTGCCAAAAAGCTAGACGCCGTCGGTGCGTTTGCTGTAGCTAAGCTGTAACACACAAAAAAGCGTATTCTGTAAGCTTATCGGGGACTCTGATGTCCATTTACTTGGTTTTTATAGGTTCCCGCTCCAGCCATCGCACCCTGACTTTTTGTTTATAGTGATACTCCTTTAGAAAGTCTTGCAACATTGAAGGTAGAGGAAGGTCATCAATTCCGTCATACGTAGTGCACCTGCAGATTACTGCCCGGCAGATATACTGCAGACTAAAGGGGAAAGTCCTGTTCAGAGATACAGTCAGCAACGGTTCAAAGAACATGCAAGAGCTAGGGTCTTTGTAGTGTTCCAGAAGCCCTGTAACAGTGGAGGAGTGAAACACACAGGGATCGTGGGCATCAAAACTGAAGTTGTGATTCCACTGCTCAATGCGTGCATGCAGCGATCGGTTGTAACGACGGAAGCTCACAGAGAAGAGGTAGTCCTCTTGCGCAGAATCCCTGAGCAAAAAAGTGCCTTCGGGTTTACCCTCCAGAAGTGCTTCTGCTTCGTAACGGTCCATCACACCCCAGTAGCATGGGTTACCTGTGATCTGAAGTAAGTCTGGCACAAGGCAATGGATGTAATCAATCTGAGTGTGCACCTTCCAAGCCCCCTGCCTGCTGATATGGCCATGGCTCTCTCCAGACATCTGGCGCTGCTTCTGCCTGCGTGACTGTAGACAAAGTGTTGTTGTGTCCTCTTCAGAGTCACAGTTTCCTGGAGGGGTTACATTTTTGTCCCCGGTCAGCTCAGTCATGCCAGGGGCTAACTTTGGTCCCAGTTTATATAATGGATTAACCTGTGCTGTAGCTTCAAAAGTATGTATTTGGGCATTGGGAGGGGGATCAACCCCTTCTTCAATACTGAGTCTACGCCTCTCTCTCAGCCTGTCTTCTTCATCTTCTGTGGAAACCAAGGAAGGATCAAACGTATCAAAAAAAGTTGAATGTGGACTTACTGGAGCTGTGTGCTGTTTAATCAGATGCCACTTCTGAGCCAGATCTGAGCCTGCAGGAAAAGGGCATTTCTCAAGCATTAGTTCAGAGAGATGGATCTTTCTTTTGTTAGAAAACAGAGGTTTGGACTGTTTGCTGTAAGTTCTCATGGGAAAACACAGACCAACAGTATCCTGTAGACGCTGTCGCAGAGAACGACTGCCTACTGTCCTGTTTGATACTGCATCCATATCATGGACAGAACTCACCCCATACCTTCTCTCTCTCCTCTGCAAACCGCTCCGTGTTCTACCAAACCTTTTTTCAGTATCCAAGGAGCTCTGGGTTTTGGTAGAGCAGGAATGTTTCTTCTTCCCACCCCAAGGAGCATGCCGAGAATAAGAGTCCCTTCGAGCAAGCCTAGCTCCTGTGGTGATACACGAGTCGTTCTCTTTCTCAATACTTATTTCAACAATCTGAGGAATCTCTGTGACACAGTTTTGGTTCCGCCTGGCAGAATTCTTTGAAGGACTTAAACCTAATTGCAAAGCAATGTTTTCTCTCAAAGGGCTGCTGGGTTGTTGTTGAGCCAAGCCAGATATCTGGATAGTTTTGTCTTTAGCAGATGAACAACTATTGGAGTTCACAACTACATTTTCATTTTGGCTTCCACCTTCATGACTGAAGAGATTCTGGCACCTGTATTTGAAATTGTTCCACATCTTTCCCACTTTATCCATGGATTACGTTATCTAAGTTCAAGAGAAAAAGAAATATTAAAATAAAATCAGTTTAAAAGTGAGAATACACCTTCAGTTATCATTTAAGTTTCAGACAAAGATGGTTTTGTTAACTGAACACAACATAGTTGAAGAAGTTCCCTCATGTTTGTATGGTTATATAGCACTGGCATGCACAATGTCATCTTGTGACACAGAAGAATTACCTAGAAAAAAAATGTTTGGGAAATTACAAACGGTTGACTTATAAGCAGGCCTATCTGTATTTCTATTGGATTATTAAAAATTTAGGCAGAACTGTGAAATTGCACTTGATGGACAGGAAATATGTAGTCTCAAATTCTTCACTTTAAGTGTCACATGTAATGTATGACTTCCTGATAAGCTTCCAGTAGATAGCAGTAAAACAAATCCTGACAAAGAACAATGCATGTGACTCCCAACAATGAAAGCAGTTAGCAAAATCCAACAAGTGTACTATAAATATCTAGATATACCATCCAGAAGTGAAAGCTCCAGCTGCAGGTCAGCTAAATTTCAAGCTACAACTGACAAGATTTAAAAAAAAAAAAACAAAAAAAAAACAGAAATGGGGGCAGGGAGGTAAAGTGTTTAGCACTCTTAGATAAGGCAATCAACAACAACAACAAAAAAACAACCAACAATGGCAGTAAGATATCAGCAGAACTTCAGAACTCCAAAGTCTCTGATACATTAGTAAGAGCCACACATACAAAACATCTAAAAACTGTCTGGCTTTATTACTTAAGCCATGAAAGAATGAAAGAGCCCAGGGAGCTTTTCTATCTTTAGTAAGGGCACTTAAAAAGAAAACAGCTCTGCTCTGCAGCAGCAAAACCACAGTGACAGTGAATCGTGAAGATACAGTAAAGGGAAAAACATTACTAGTATGTATTCTGCAACTGCCTCTTCAGAAACCAAGTTTGATAATTGGAACAAGACTGCCAGAAATCACAGGACTGCTCTAGGACACAGAGAAACAGGCTAATTGTGTACTAAAAAGTCAGGCAATGCCAAGCTAAATTAGATCTAATTAAGCTCTGAGAGAAGTGCTAAACTTAAAGGACTGGAACATGCCATCTTATTTAACTCTTAACAGAAACTGCTCTGGTACTATAGATGTATTATTTTGAAGCAACGCTTCTCTGTTGCAGTAGTTCCTTTTTGTTCACAGCTAGAAAGAAATCTAAAGCAGTGATTAAATCCACTGGGTTTCATGAAATAAGGTGGATGATAGACAAGTAAGCAACAGCCTTGCGATCCAGTCTAGAAGTCCCTTAAGCAGAGCTGAAAGCCTACGATCATAGCAGAATTTACTGAGATTGAGGAAAAGTTGGAGGTATAGCTTACATAAGAATCATGAATGGATAATTACTTTGAAATTCCTCCTAACTGGTGTGGGAACGGAAAGCAAAAGCACCAAAAGCTTTTACCCCCCAACTCTTGCTCAAGTACTTCAGCAAAAGCAGTAAGCCAGGTATCTACATCCAATTACATAAAATAAAACCTTGAAAATTTACCTAGTGTGGACACAGGGAGGAAGACAGAAGGGGAAAAGAATAACCAGATCTTAACAGGATCTGGAAACTGCTGGTACAAGTTACCAATAACACAGTGCTAATGATAATCTGAATTTCACCAAAGCAGTTATTAAGAAGGAAGATAGTTTTTTTTAATTATAATTTTTATTTTATTTATTTATTTTACAGTAAAACACTTTTAGATGGAGAAAAACTTGCAAAGATAGGAAATCTTCTATATAGGAGACACTACAGAGTTCTCTGCATGTGTTAAAAGTGAAAGTGCGTAAGCATACGAGCAAGAAATATCTTCCTGATTAGAGAAAAATTTCCTACATTAGCCTTTTCTGGAGTTGTCTCGACCAGGTTGGTAGAATGGGAGAGTTTTAAGAGCAGCAGAACTAATTACATCAGATCACATAGACTTGTAGGAACCAGTGAACTGTTCAACCAGGTGTCATGCCAACACAACAATAACAGCTGCTTGTGGGGTCTCACAGATTATCCACACTTACGAGGAAGCAGCATACGTTTGATGTGCCAGCCTGTCAACACAGTACACACAAGGTTAAGTTCCACCCACTTTTCTCTCACGTTCTCCATTTCTTCCTCTTCGAAGCCACCAAGATATATAAATTCACCTCTGTGACACCTACTACCCCATTATTGTAATTTAGCTGAAGCCAAGCAAAAAATTTAAGAATTCTGGAATGTGAAAAGGAAGAGAAAATACATTTCCTCAATTCCCCTCAAAAATCAGGCTAGAAACCAAAATTTTTGTGAATTGCTTTTCTGATCAGTCATACACTATTCAGTAATATCTTTTATTCTAAAATTCCTCGTTATTGCACTTCCTTTGCACTATTATTCCAGATCATGTTTAAGCTATTAGATGGGTTGGAAGTCCTCTATGCTTGTGTAAAAGCCTCCACAACCTAATCAACCAAAAGCAAACAAGCAATGAAAACAAACCACCCACAAAATTACCACCATAATGGCTTGACAAACTACTTTCCAAAAGTTTAAATGCAAACTTTAATTGCTGTTTGTCATAGTTAAAAGCATATAGATATCCTTACCTGGAAAAGCATGAGCCACTGTATCTTGACTTGAGAATACACCTCAACATGAACTTGCTAGATTCCTTCTCCGAGTTGTGGACATGATTACTAGAAAGAGAAAAAAACAGTATTTTTTCTTAGTTGTTAGAGTAACTTTTCACACTGATACTTACAATCTACTAACAGTATCAAAGGGATACTTCATTAATTACATGTGCGCACAGAACTATCTGCTTATTATAAATATATATACACACATACTCTTATGCTTATTAATCTAAGTAAAAAGCTTTAGAAGACTTTGTCATCCATTAACTACATTTGTCAAACAGAATCCAGGGAAAGACCCTCAAATGAAGCTTTTAAGGAGTAAGAGCACAGCCACAGCATTCGGATCATTTAAGCACCAGACACAGTAGACATCCTGAGGCTTGTAAAAATGGTTTCCCCACATCTTGGTTCCAAGTCCAAAGTGGTGGTTCCCAAGTTGTGACTGGCAGGGCTGTCAGATCACCTCATACTGTCTCCCCTCCTTGTTTCCAGCTGCTACATCACATCAAAAGGCAGCTAAAAATACACACTTTTCTAATATTACTTTTCCAGGTAAGCAACTGCTGTACTTGCCACAAGGATGTTATACGATTGTAAAGCAAGAGGAATATGAATCATGATTCTAAAAGAGGGAAAGTAACTGGAATGCAAGACAAGTTCTTTATTAAAAGAGTAGGCCAGCGCTTCCCTAAAATAATGATTGTCTTGTTTTTCCAGAAATCCAAGAGGCATTAAGGGATTTTAGTACAACGTGCTCATGGCACTGTCAAGTCTATAGCAGGAACAGGACAGAAGAGAATAATCTGCTTCTCCACACTAGACCCAAGCGTAGGACAGCAGTAAGAGTTAACAGAAAACATTGAGAAGCTATGCTAATTCTTTACATGTATAACAAAGAAAATACTTGAATATGATGCATATTTACTGGAACAAAAACTAGAGGCTTGAGCAATCACTACATGGATATCTGAAGATAACGCTCCTGTGCAGAAAATTCAGTGATGTCAGACAAGTACTAAACGTTATTAGCTTCCATTCACCTGTGGAAGCACTAAAAATGCTATCATGCTTTTAAAATCAGGCCATGACTACTACCAAAAGATTCAGCAAAAACAAACTTCCCAGAGAGAAACAGTTACGAGCACAGAACCCAGATTAAGGCAAACAAAGTTCTTTTGCAACTTCAGTGTTTACAGCTGTCTCCTTCCCCCCACCCATTACGGCCTCAGCAAGTCTACAATACACAGCACTGGAAAGAACCTCCCACAGCAGGTTCCACACACAGCCCGTTACGCCGTTGTACCGAGCACTGATGGCACAGGGGCTGCACACTAACCTTCTTCATTCATTAAAAACCTACAAAGTACACAGAGGCTTATCTTGAAATTTCATGCTTAACTTCTTATTTTACGTTTGTACGCCACGACTCTGCCCCGGTTGTGCTCAGAACCACGAGCAGTCAGGGCACTGCTGCTGCAGCCCAGCACCAGGCAGTTCCACCAGCCGCCTGCTGCTTCCACCAGGGACTGGTTGCTTCAGGAACCTCTCTTTGCTAATGGAAAACAGCTCCTTGAATTTGAGCAACCGCCTCAGTTAAGACGGCTCTCAATCTTGCATTAGAATAAAACTTGAGTCATTCTTGAAGTATTTTATATTCCATCTAGTAATTGCAAACTGCTTTAAATCAACGTGCAGCAGGCTTGTGGTTTCACAGATTTCTTGCGGCAGCACTAAGGTCGACAAAATACAAATTATGTCTGAACTGGCCCTAAAGCCATCCTGGATTTCCAAAGGAGCGCTGCCCGAGAAAATTATCTGTGGAAAATGTTATTTTAGCCTAAACAAAATATAATCTTAATCCCATCAAAATCCACAAAGTGAATTCACCACTTCATAGATTTTCTCAGAAAGAGTTATACAAGTGTTCCCAAAACAACCTTTCCCCAACTAAAAATAATTTACCTTTTCCTTAAACTGACATAAATTGTCTGAAAAGTAACAGGCAGGAAGCACTCTAAAGGGATGTTATATTCCCACTTGCAACAAATGTAGGCATAATCAAAGCCACGATGTTTGCAGGAGCGTGGTCTCCAGGTATTTTGTGTACACACGATTCAACTACAAAACCAGGCAAACCGTGAATTTAATATCATTTATTTAAGTATCACATACTAATAGCTAACCAGGAAAACTCAGTTCACTCTTTCCAGAAGTGCCACAGCACCTTGCTAGAGCTTTCTGCTTGTGACTTCCTAGTAGGAACGCTCAGAGCTAACGTTGTGCTGTCCTAGGGGTGACACACATCTCAGTGTTACCCAATTGGAAAATGAGGTGATACAGTAAGTCAGGTTTAAAATAACCCCAGAGCTGTAACACTGTATAACATAGTACACCTTAAAAACGTAGCCTGCCTATTTCCAAAATAAGCATCTGCAAAATCTCTGGCTGACATTTTAACATTATGATATCTTCAGAACACTGAAAGACAACAAGGACAAAATACTGAAGGAGAAGAAAGTCAAAAACTCTATAACCGGAAAGGGGAAGGGGAGAAATCAGAGCCCACTCCTCGCGCGCTGTTTCGCGCCCTGCTGGCAGCAGCAGGCACACAGGCCCCCGCCCCACACGCCCAGCAGCACTGTGGCAGGTCACCTGGGCCCACGGAGGCAGAAGTAAAAGAAATGGAGAGAGGCAAGGTCTGGTGTTTGGACTGCTCCCTACTTCAAAGTGATTCACTTAGCAATGATGAGAGAGTCCATTAATGAAGACATTCTCCTCCATTAAGACATGCTTGCTGAAGAAGTTAATGCCCTCTTTGCAGGTTGCCAAATGCCTGCTCCAGGCTGCTGCTCCTACAGCTGCAGCAACACAGCCATTCACATCACTCCTCAGCCTCACTCAGCCCAAGGGAGGAAGGCCCACACCTACCACGTGAAGTAACCTGCATGAGGGAAGAAGGACAACACAAGGGTTACAAAGCCATTTTCTCTCTTTCAATACACATTCCAGCAATAATGAATTACTGCTGTAATACTACCAATGTCTTAAAAAATAAGGAATAAGTTAGCTGAAGCAGAGCCATACATTTTTCTACACACACAAAGTGGCCACTACAGACAGCCTGACGAACCCATCTGGAGACCTGGAAGGAAGAGGTGGCTGATACATGTATTTTTTTTTTAAATAGATACAGTAAAATAGCCAAGTGTCTCAAGTTCTCATGAAAGTTTCATTAGGGCAAAGCACTACTACTTCTCCTAGCAGGCTCTGAAAAATCTGACGTGCAGTCGTGTAGGGAGAATAATTTGAAGGTCCAAATTCCCAAATCATAGCCCCTACACTCAAATCTGCCAAGAAAAGGCAAAGGATGTGAAGCTAATTCCACCAACACAAAACCAGCACAAATCAGCATTGCAACCAAATGAAACGGCAGCAGCCCCTTCCTGGCTGCCTGTGCTGGGACGGGACGTGGGCTGCACTCCGAACGGCCGCTCAGAGAACCAGCTCGAGGAACTGATCCTGACCACGGTTAGTGACCAGAAAGTCTCAGTCCTTCACTATGTCTGGTTCATGATTTCTTTGTAAACATTTGTGTTAACAGAAGGAAGGAGAGGATGAGGAGGGAGGAAGCAAGTCAGGACAACACTGCTTCCTTCCACATCCGCACTGGCACATTCTGCTCACCGCGTTAAGACCCGAGATGGCTACTTTGAAGAGAAGTTTCAACCGAAACCTACAAACTAATCAAACATGGGGTTCTGGCTGCAAAAGGAGATTAGGACTGTATTTAAGCTACTTCTTTGAACATTCACATGAAAAGTTCAGTCACTGAAAACATTCATTTCAAAAACAAAATGGCTGAGTTCACTTGATGCATCCTGCTAAAACATAGTGAAAGCTACAAGTTCCAAGGACTTAAGTTGGCAGACTATCAAGTCAAAGAAAAACTAATGGTATTTGCCATTGTTTCAAACTGAAAGTAAGAAGTCATCTCCTCCCTCTCCTCGGGGCAAATCCGCAGTGAGTGAAAGGCACTCTTAGCTTGCAGAGCTGATGTTCTGCCAGTTTCTTTCTAAGCAGTCCGCTGGCAACTTCAGTTCAGAAATCCCACTGAAAATATCTCAGGGTGGTGTAACTCCTTGTATCCCCTCGCTGTGTTCTGGGGTTCAAACAGACAGTGCCAGGACTACACATACAGGTGTAAATTCATACAAGCAACATGAAATGGAAGCATTTTCCCTTCAATGACCTCCACACACCGTAAGTAGGCAATAAAGCGTAACTTCACCTGAACAGAAAAAGTAGCAGAGAAAGCATTAACTTAGCAAAAGGAAGAGTTCTCTGCCACAGCAGGTGACCCATTGAAATAATGTCTTCTGTACTGCTATCTTTAAGTCTCCTTGAACATAAGCTGTGGATATATTTGGGGTTTTTTTGTGTGTTTTCTGTTTGTTTTTAAACACGAGCAGGATAAACAGCTCCAGCCGGTGTTAAGCTAGCAGGGCAGCCCTCTTGATGACCTCTGCAACAGCCAATAAAGTATTCTTAGAAAGTTACAGAGCTCTCCCCGAGCAGGGCAAAATGTGTCTCTACTTCTAAGAACACTAACAAGGCGTTTTCTTTGCTATCAAATTCTAAAATACTAATAGGTCTCAAATTGATATAAAATGATCTAATGGTCATTTGTATGTAACTGCAGGGCATTGTGAGGTAGGGAAAAGCACACCTTATCAGCTATGCCTCCGTAAAGCAAAGTTGAAAAGATGTTTCACTCTGTATAATATATTCTTGACTAGCTCAGTAGGAAGTACAATTCAAGGTATTTTTTAAATAGAGCATTGCGTTCAGTTGCAAACTGGCTATTTTGCAAACAAATTGTTCCTCTCTTCTAGGGCCAATTTACATCATTTTAACAGTATTATTTCTTCTCACTTCATCCTACAATTTTCAAGACCTCAACAGCTTGCCTTATGCCTCTCCCTCATCAAAATACCTTTACAACCCCCCTTCCAAGCCTCTCCATGCACCCAGCTACTTCCCGTGTTACCTTCTGCTTCACCAAGCAAAAGACCATATTGTCTAATACTGGCTGGCTGACACCTCAAAAGCTGCTAAAGACAAAGCTCTACTTGTCCGCCTCTACCGACAGAGCTATAAGGGTGACTATGTAGTAAAAACAGTATTGATTTTCAAGTAATTTGCATGACTCATGAAGAAAAGCTGACCTCCTTTCAGATTTGAGTGAAATGGACCAATTAGTTCAAAGGCTTCTACAAGCCTAACAACTGAAAAGAGTGACAAGCCTACGCTGTGATTTCTTAGGAACTGCAACTTAGTAAGCCAGTGTCACCCTGAAAACTAAACATTGCCACATGCACTTAGAAAGCAGTCTCTCACTAGGACTTGTTCAGTTCATAAATTTGCCATTTGCATCACAGGACGCCCATGCACACTGAGGTTTACGGACAGTGTCTGTATTTTCTGTTCACTGATAACATTAATGGGGGAAAGCACTTGATAGCAACAAGGTCATACACACATGCAACAGACAACAAGAAAGTTCAGCAAAGTTCTACAATGAAAGAGCTGTTCTTTGCAGCAGCATAAACAACTTGACAGGTTTAAAAAACACAAAACTTCTTAGCTGTAATTTATAGAATGACTATATAAACAGATAACCAGTAAATTGGTCCAGTGTGCCACCGCAATCCTGATGAGGTTAAGTTTCAGGCTACGGGGGAGAAAAGCTCTGGGCCAGCCCGGTATCTTATCTTGCCGCAGCCACACTGCGTCAGGCAGAACGGCAGCCTGGGATGGGCCGTTCTGGTAGCACCCACGGGGCCACAAAACAACCTGCAATCAGTTCGGCTCCCCATTTACACTTTCCAATGCAAGAAGTTTAGCAAGTAAATTCTGGTGTCACCAGCAACCTCCGATCAGTTTCTGTGTAAGGCACATTTTCACAAAACAGAAGCATATCTGAATGCGACGAGGCCATGAGACCTGCAGAGCATTTGGCAAGCTAGGAGTTAAGGCCCTGCCTAGGCCTACCCCCAGCTGCTGTCAGCAGTCAGACTTGTCAGGAGGAGCTGCTGCCCGACAAGACTAATTGGCAGCGAGCACCTGGCTCCCCAGGCAGGCAGGGGTAGGTGAAAGAATACAAACCCTGCGAAGGAGAAGGAGCTGGAAGGCTGCCAGGAGGCCTCCCTGCTCCCTGTCTTCACTTGGACCCACAGGCAACTTCAGGTGGGACCTCCAGACATGTAGAAGGTATTTTGATCATTAGCAGGAATCAGCAATTCAGGGAGTTTGAAGCCTTCTGAAATTCTGCCCTTCATTTTCTTCACAATATTATAACTCAAAAAACAAAAAATAAGCATTATCCTTATGGGTTCAGCCCCTTAGGAGTAGGGGAAAAATGTGTCAGTTTATTAACTGTACCAGAGTTTTATATTATTAAGCCAACAAGTGTCTAATTAAACATACACACACCTATATAGATAAATTTTCTTTATTTGTCAAGAATTCCAACAATGTATAGTAGTGTGGCTATTTCCATAACTAAAATAATTGGAAGTTCAGAAGTGTTAAAAGGAAAAGTCAGTAATTGTACATGAAAGACCTTACACTCACATTGCCTGTACGGAAGACATCTCAGCCAAAAAGTGTTAACACAGAATTCAAGTTTGTGAAAACAAGAGGGACTGCTTGACAGCCAGAAACCACAGGTACTGCTAGAACAAACCCATCCCAGCAGCAGCAGAGTGAGCATCTCAGTTTTTAACCAAGCACCCGGCATGAACAGTTGTGTCACTCCTTTAACTGATAGCAGTGTTAAACAGTCCTAATCCACAGATCCATCAGCAATCTTTAGAAGGAAAAAGCTCAGTGTAATGAGATTATAAAATACTAAGGTTAGAATTACTGCTCCAACAAAGTTTCTCAGTGACAGCACAGCAAAGAATTCAACAATTTGCAATACTTGCTCTTCTTCTGTATTCCGCACCTTTACACAAAAACAACTTTTGAGTTTGCACTCAATAGTAAGACAACTTTAACATTACTAAAGAACACTTTTCTAGCATCACATGAAGCAGGAATGCTCATGTTTCAGAACACGAGTACGGGGTTAAATACCAGTGTATCATAGAAGCTTCAAGCAAAAAAAAAACAACTCTTGATGTTGCCAAAAACATAAGACTATCACATGCACAGAATATGCATCAGAGGCTGAACAACTACCAGTAAGAAGGCCAGGTCTCCTTCCTCTTCAGAGCATCCACCTACATACCTCAACCAATTACAACAGAAACATTAACTAGAGTATTATTATGTTACTGAGTTATCTTTAGGAAGTTGGATCTTATCTCACAATAAGATGCAAAAGAGGTGATAATGCTTGCCAAGGTGTGGCTATACCTTCCCTCTTGGCCTTACATAATGCAATCATTCAAATAGTTCTGATGTAGCTGAAATGCCTATTCCAGCAAACAAGCATTGCTGTATGTTAACTGAGGGACCCCCTGCAGGATGAGTTTGATAAGAGAAAGCAAATAAAACTTACCCTGTTTTGCCTTTAATCAGATTTATAAAAGGAGAGATTCCATTGTATGAATGGCTGAAGAGAAAGCACTTCATGCAGAAAGAGCTTGCAGCACCACATTAAGCTGAGCAAACCTAAATCAAACCATGATTACCAGATAATTAACTTGACAGAGTGAGTATTTAAAAAAATAAAAAACCTAACAACCAAGAACAAACCACAACGACCGATGCTATTTCACTTCATCGGCTTGATGATAAACTAACATCCCCTGAGCAAAAGGAACAGAATAGTACAGGCCCTTCTTGGCTGTTTCTCATTAACAGAGTTTAGATGTAACCAAGGCATCCCAAGGGTGACGGTCCATGGTAACTAACCCAGCATCACTTTGCTGCTATTAGAAGGGATGTGCCTACTTCCCTCCCATCCCTTTGCATCTCTTCCAATATCCACTTGATCTCTGTCTTCATTATCTACCATAAAGGTACTCAGTGTTCAACTGGAATCGTCTCGCTAGAGACGCACACAATGTTACCTCGGGAAAAGAAGCCAGAAGAGACAAGTGACAGAGTGAGGGCAAGAGAAGCTTCAGGCTCTCAAACCAAGAGCAAAAGGGAGAAGAATCAGCTCTCCCAGCAGGGAGCTGCTAACACTTCTTTAGCCATTTCTGAGAGACCCCACCCCTCACTGCTAAATCAAATGCTCCTTATCCTAGGAAGCATGTTTCAAAGGAAGGATTAAACAGAAGTCACAATTTTGCAGCAAAAAGATAATAGGAAGCCTTACAACATAAGACTTACCTACCAACAAGCTATACACTTTAGAAGATCCAGCAGTCACGCAACTGTTAAGAGGAGAAGCTATTAACATTAAAATACAATAACTATTCCCTTTCTTCTTCCTCCGAAAAGGCAGCTCAACTGTTACTTAAAACACCAAACAAACCTGCAGAAGCATTTTCAAGAAAGAGGGCAAAACCTGCTCAATAAATGATTTCAGAAAGTTACGATTCTTAAGTATCCACCATGATGAAAAATAATTTGATTCTTGACTTACAGGACACGAGTTTCCTCACTCGATCATGAGGAGAGACGTGGCAGTTTCTACATTCAGGTACTACCACGCAGCAGAAACACGCAGGGTGATCCCAAGAATGAGAACTGCGAAACAGTCACTCCTCAGTACTAGATGGAAGTTTCTTGGAAGACCTCTCATTAGCCACAGCTTGAGCACACCTTCCAAGCCATTAAGGCTGAAAGGTCTGAGTAACTAAAAGCACTTGGACATTTTACACCAACCCCAAACTCGTCTGCTATGGATCAGCCAAGATCAGAGTCTACTAGGCAGGTGGAGAGAAGGGAGGAGAAAACATGAAAGCAGAGTACAGTGTTTGAGCTGTACATAAAATCGGAAATTTCTGATAGCAATGGTATCAGCAGCACACGGGCATACGGGATCAGCCTGCAGGTAACCTAAAAATCAGCCATGATTTGAAAAAAAAAAGTGCAGATTCACCTTCCTAAGAGTTTTGGTAACTAGCCAGACTGGAACATATTTCAGCAAAACCTGCTTGTTCTCTCCTATACTGAACAAGCATCAGAGCCTTTTGCTCAAAGGGGTACTGCCCTCCTGTGAAGCTCACACTGATGCAGAAGGAAGGATGACAGGAAGGGCAGCAGTAACGCTCATGGAAGGTTCCCAGACAATTTCAAGGGTGTACATAAAGGAATGTGGATTCTGCTACAGGGAAAATGCTTGAAAAACAAAAGGCTACTACTTTGTGCTACATGGTATCAACAAGCAACCCCATTTTCCCACAAACCATGAACAAGCCACCTCAAAAGCAGCAGAGAAATTCAGCCTCAATGGGCTTGAAGCCTTCTTTCCAGCAAGAGGGATATGCCTAAAAAGAAGTGTTCAAATTACCACCACCTACTGTTTCCCTTTATCAGATCACATTCAGAGGCTTACTGTAGTTTACCCATAAATTTTAAGTTTGGTCCAAATTTAGCCTGGGTTGCTACCTAAAATAGTTTTTCAAAGTTGAAACTGTTCCAGGAAAAAGTGTCCAAAAAAGCTACATTTCACCCATAAAAAAGCCAAACCACCCCCTCATCTTTTAAATTTAGAAAGTGTGGACTCTGTGTGGAGCATCTTCTGACATCCTTACCAAAATACAGTCAGGCTTGGTTCAATTTGCAGCCCTTGAAGAAACAACTGTCTCAGTAATCTTTACAGATTTTATCTAAAGAAAAAGTATTGAGGATCTTCGGATGACTGTCAGCACCCAGCACTGACCAAACACGTATACTTCACTCTTAAGAGCCAACCGATTGCGCTTCTCCTGACCCCCAGTTACACACCAGCACCAGGAGCACAGGCAGCCCTGTTCTGCTCCGCAGTAGCACAGAGGTACACATGTACCGCAACAGGTGAAGCCGTGGCTGCAAGGAGTAATAGGGAGCTGATGGGAGAAAAAAGGAGGAGGAATGAGTCCTGACTCTGGAGCTGGAGCTCTGTCTCAAGGAGATTTTCCCCAAAGCTTTGTGCCACTACTGCACCTCCACTCCCCATATAACTCGAGGGGCCAACTCCTCCCTTATAGTTCTGGCTCCCAGGCTCTGCACAGCTCACTGCTGTCCAAAGATGCAGTTGAGAGGAAAATCCGCTGAGCACAGACACTGCAGACAGTCTCCAGGGAATTCCAGAAAGAAACGCTGGCACGTCAAGATCAAAAGCTTTCAAAGAGAGATTTGGCTCAATTTCGGCAGATTTTCAGATAAAATTAAACCACTACATCTCTGCCAGAGGTCATCTACTGACAAATTCCAAGTACATGTTCCAGTTCAGAGGTGCACTAGAATATTTCAAAGAAGAGAATGCCATAAAAAAGACACAATTACTCTACTTTGTTTCTGAAAACAGATGATGAATTTTGGCCGAAAGCTTTAAACAAAGTTAAACTCAAGGCAAAGAAAAAGCATAAAGTATTTCAGTCCAAAAGACTGCAGTTCAGCAAAGTTATAAACGTCTGAATACAGCACCACTTAAATTTCTCAGATTTCCTATTATCTATGGCAATAAGACATGAAGGGAGAACACCAGTGTGAACAGTGACTCATGTATGACCTCCCGTTCTCACTTAGGCAATTTGCTACAGAAGCTCACAGCTGTGCAACAAAATAAAATACTTTCCGTGACAAAGAATCACAACTATTCAAATTGTCCAATAGATTACAGACTGACAGTGAACAACTAGACCCTCACCGTTAGCACCTGTGTAACAGCTAATGTGAATAGCTTCAGTGAAACAGAGCAGGACGATCCCGCAAACACACACACAACAAAACTACCTTCCTCTCCAAAAATTCTATTTGCTTGCTCACTGAGATGATAAATGATCGGATAATATTAGCACCCTATGCCATCTTGTTTTCTCCAGAAAACATTATACCAAAGACAGAATGACCTAAGCAAGCCTCAGAGACACTACAACAAATCTGAAAATCTACAGGCACTGATCATGTACTCTGACATGTCCATCCCAAGGGCAGTGCACAGAGGTGGGAAAAGAGAAAGGGACACAACATGGACATATACGTAAGTCAATTTTCTCTGGAGTTACTACGGAAAATGGAGGATTTCTAGACCCACAGTAAGCAGGAGCTAAAGTAGCCCATATGGACTAGATAAGACTCCTCAAAGTTTGAAGATGAAAGAGCCTTGTCTCAACACTAAGAAAACACAACGACCTGAAAAGGATTTTCTTCACTCTTCTGACTCTCTTTCAAGCAGTCTTGGGCATCCTATTTATCTTCAAACCATACAGAAACAAATACAAGAACAGCCATGGCCACTGAGCCTTTACCTCAGTCACCACCACCCAACTTCCACCAGGGACCATTTAAAGCTATGTGAAGCACTGTGGTATTAGAGAAGAGCACTGTTTGCAACCAGCCTCAACTGGAGCACCTCGGAACAGAGCTACACACGGACTGAAGTTCTGTCTTCGTCCAAACATTGGCTGGCTGGTTTGGGCTTTGCTGTTGTTCTTTTTGGATGGTTTTTGTGGTTTTGTTTTTAAAACATACTTCCATATTCATATACCTATCTACCTGACAAAAGAAGCAGAAGCAGCAAGGGTTCTTCTACCAGCACTGTCTGTTGGCACTACATGACAGCCCTGGGATCACACACAAGGCATCACCACCATCAGCTACTGCTGACACACTGCACACTTCTGAATACACAGTTTATTCCTATCTACTTAATTCCTGCATGTATAGGATACCCTGCATGCAGAGAATTGCTAGTCAAAAGAGTTTGCATTTATCTGACCTCCAGGGCTGGCTCCTGCATAGAGGCACCAGGTGATCACATTTAACTACCTATGCTGAGGTACTCATCCCAGGAATCAGGTATGAACCCTCAAGAGCCCAGAAGCTATCCTTAAAAACCCTTTGGGAGAGGTTCACAAGCTATTAATCATAGAATCACAGAACGGCCTGGGTTGGAAAGGACCCCAAGGACCATCAAGTTCCAACCCCCCTGCCGCAGGCAGGGCCACCAATCTCCAGATCTGGTTCTAGATCAGGCTGCCCAGGACCCCATCCAACCTGGCCTTGAACACATCCAGGGACGGGGCATCCCCAACCTCTCTGGGCAGCCTGTGCCAGCACCGCACCTCTCTCAGTGAAGAAATGATGCACATACTATACTGTGCAAAACCATACTGGAGGATACGAGCTTGGTATGCGATTATGAAGCCTTCTTTTACCAGGTAAATCAGTTATTAATAACCTCTAAGAGATCATGCCAAAATTTCCCCAAACCTCCGATGTTGAAGTACAATGCTTCCTGTTAATTTCCCATTAAATGCATAGTTCAACTCTAAAAACAGTAGCAAAAGTGACTGTAGAATATATACGAAAGGTAAACGAGTAGCTAGCAAGGATCAGAAGCTCTGGATTCACCTCTGCTTAAGGGATTTGCAAAGGGTGCTGCATTGGTAGGCCTACCTGGCAAAATTTTGTGACAGATGTAGCTCTGTACATGGACATTCCTTTCCTGATTTGCCTTCCATCACTGTCCAAATCAAACACAAGCATTCCTGCCAACATGGCTGTCTCTTTAATACCACTATAACTCCTGCTGTAAGCAAACCATGAGGGGTTTTGGCAGCAAAGATCATGACTAATAGCATTCAGCTACACATGCAAAGCATTTACCTTTAGGTCATTCCTTACACCAGTACTAAGGTGCTTCTACCAAGAAAAAAAAAAAAAAAATCCCCTCAGCCCCCTCAGGATACTAAGTGATGTGCATAAACTAGCAAGACCAAACATAAGAAATTCTGTTAAGTAATCTACAATGTCAACACCTTCTTATTTCAACAACCATTAACTTACTGTCCTCTCCAAATTCAGAATAACTTGAAAAAAGACAGCGTACCATGCTTTAGAAGTGACAGCCTCACTGCTGGCAGGGAGCTCAGAGGCTGGAAGCTTTAAAAAAGTTTCAATACCAACTTGTTTCTAAGAGTAAAAGTTTAAAAAACTTCCACAAAATTCCTATCAAGTTTTTTTGGTTTTTAGACTTTTTTTTTTTTTAAAACATGAGTGAGCTGTATCTTAATAACTTTCTCACTAAATTAAATCAGTTTCACACTTTCTTGCGCAAGAGCTCACAGTAGATCTACAAATTAGTTCGGTAACTGTTTTGAAAACCTTACTAGCACCTACTCCTATGTTTGACTTTGGCAGGAAAAAGGCTTTGACTCAAATTTTTGTTCCATTAATCCAGTGTCACATTCTTCATCGAAGGACTGCTGGAAAAACTCAACTTGCTGGAAGCTGTAACTATAATTACTGACCTTCAAGTCAGCCAAAACTGCATTGCAAAGTAGATTTTTTGGCATTAAAGCTATAACTTCATAGTACAAAGAAAAGTAAGTCTGTGAGTAACAAAAAATAAGCCCAACATTTGTGAGATCTCAGAAAATGAGACAAGAGCTGTGAGTTTACAGGAAAAAATTGAAAGCTTTCCCCGACCACATGTAACCTCCTTCCAGACTAGTCCCACATGACAAAAAGGGTGAAACTATTTTGTTGTACATCTCTGCCGTATCAAACATTTGACCAGCAGAGCACAACATTCAAATAATGGAATATGATTTTATGAAATTTCATAGAAATGAACAAATTGTAAACCACAGCTGTACAACTTTTTACCTCCTTGCATATTGCTCTCTTTTCTCCACATTTTTCAGGTTCACTTCACTTGCTGTTAAATGGGATTCTGAGGGGAAAAAAAAATCTTAGTGCCTCTATTTCTTGAGGAAACCAAGTGTTACTGCACATGTCCCATTAACAAACCCGCATGTGAAATTATAGATGCCTCTGTCAATTATGAAACTGGCAAATCTGGATTCTTTCCACTTATTACAGGCTTTAAAGCAAACACAGGAATGACACGATCCTCAGCTATGCACAGATATACTGTTGGTATGCCATATTAACTTTTTTAGCATTAAGATGATGAGCTTATCCTGATACAAAATTGATTCATATTTTACTGATGTTTAGAACATTCTAGAATTGATTCAAGGGCTATGTGGATCTTCTGCAGTCTTTGTCTCTACTGCTAGCCAGTAAAAATAGGGCAATTATTTGCATAACTGAAACAAAATGGGATTTCATAACATGAAAACTTGAGTCTATAAGCAAGAATTCACAGGACTAGGAACAAAGTCATTTATTCCTTAGGAACCATTTACAAAGAAGGTATAACACCAACTCTTCAGTTTCTCTGTTGTCAACTGTGACACTCAACAAGAATATATTCTCTCCCCAAATAAGCCAACTGCATTGCTGAAAACAGGGCTGGAAAGTGCCACTGGAGCTCACCACCAGTGAAGATTTCAAAAAAAAATCAGTTAAAAATGGATAGTGTCAAAACCATTCTTTTTCTCCATTCTTACAATCCCAACCAAAATCAGTTGTAAAAAAAGCTAAACAAGTTTAATCAACAAAATGTCAGTTTCGCCTGAATTACCTACATTTTTGTAGCCTACAGCAGAACAAAAGGCTTTTCTAAAACTATGTGCCACGCTAAGTCCAAACCTTAATCTAAAATACAAGACAACTTTTTCAGACAAATTCCTCCTCTGGTACAGACCTCAAGGCCCCTAAACCTCCTCCTTATTCAGCTCACAGCTATCAAGAAGTCAATCTCTGTTCTACCAAACTAGCAACAAAGCAAAACACCTGTTCAGCGCAGCAGCCCTCAGTCACCTGCATAACCAACGCCAGGCAACGGATGAGTGTGATCACTTGGCAGCTTTGAACTGGAGTCACACTCCGGACCAAAACACTAAAGATCCTTTGACTGATGCTTCACTCCCAAAGGAATTTGAGAACACAACCATCTCACATACATATAGGGCTCACAGCCCTACTGTCCAATTCCTTGCCTTCCTAAATACAGCAAACCGTAAGAATGATAATTCTGAGCAACTTCAGCAGATAAGCCACACACACTTTTAAAGGTAGAGCTGCTCTGATACTTTCATTTAAAATCTGTTTTATAAACAAATCTACCCAGCATTATGACAATCTTTATTAAGGCCTCAACTCACCATGAGTAATACAGCAAATACAGCAAAAATCAAAGCAGTTCATATTGTTGCCAAAGCTTTGAAGAACATCAAATGGCCAAATGGATAGAAGTCACTGGTGAGAATGCGCAGAATACCCAAAGAGATGGCAGCAGAACCTTGCTGGCTGGATTCAAGCCTTTTCCTACACCCCTGGTGTGCCCAGATGAGAGAACAAGCCATGGCAGCCCTGGGGGGGGGGGGGGGGGTGGAGGCC
>WBMW01005244.1:356-96854 GCA_013396635.1 Penelope pileata | reverse complement strand
GGGGGTGTGACAGCCCCAGTACCTCTGTGCACCCTCCCCAGGCTCCTGGGTTGGCTGCAGCCCCCAGAGCTGCCCTGGGATGCTGACACAGCTCCACAAGCCATGGAAGAGGAGCACTAACATCTCTCTTCTGCTCAAAACAACATCTCGGCTGTCTCATCTAAACACTGCTGCTAAATTTTGAATGAAAGATGTCTTGACAAAATTGCCCTTTTATACTACTTGTGCAGAACATCTGAAAAAATCAAACCTCACACCAATTTTAAAATGCTATTTGTGTACTTAATTGAATTCTACTTCTTAACCAAGTGAGGTTTTAAATTTAAGTTTAAAAAGATGCAATTCCCCAACAGAAGAGCAAAAATTAACAATCTAAGAAAGCAAAGCATCAACTAAGCAGCGTAAGTCCTTACCCAGATCTATCAGGCAAAGCGTCCAGACCACTCTGCAGCCTGAGATTCCCTCACTTCATCCACACGCTCTTTCAGAAGCCAAAGAGACCTCTCACTGCCCTACTGGAATGACTGAAATACTGCCTTCTCCACAGAGGCCAGTCAGATGTCAAAGCTCTCCAGAAACAAAGTTCAGCAACAAGGTACTTTTTCCATAAGCGGGCCAGTCAGTGTTCAAACTGCCCCACTGGTCGCACAGCAAAACCCAGCTCCTCAAGGCAGCAGGCAGAGCACACCGCCAGAAATAAAAGTGGACAGACTTCAACTCGCCCACAGTTGGAGGTGCCGTGGCGAGGGAGGCCCGGTGGTCAAGCCCTGTTCAGGAAGTAAGGTACTTGCAGGTCTGGCCTAGGAAGCATGTTCATCCTCAGCCAAGTTTCACAACAAAAATGGCATCCAAAGCAATCTCTATGACCTAACCTTCTGCTGCTGAAGGACAAATATTCTAAGAGACAATTTTGATCGGTTCTTACTGTAGTCTTGATCAAGCCTAATTCATCCACCTGCAGTCCTTCAGCTTCCACTAACTAACAGTACGGAATCATGCAGGAGATTCCAAGAACCAGGCCTCTGCATCCCAGAATTACAATCCCTAATCCTACAACACACTGGCCTCGAGTAAAGCGGTCCAGCTGATTCCACCTGGGTGCCACGCTGAATTCTGAGTTACAGTCAGAATTCATTCTGCAAGAAAACAATTCTATATAGCTTCTAAAGGACTTAAATTTTTAACAGTCTTTCAAATTCCACCTTTGTAGATATACTCCAAACTTCTGAAGTGCTTCCTGACATTGGAAAACCTTTCTCCTGACAGCAACCAGTGCTTGCAATACCAAGCATTGCACTACAACAATATTCTAAGAACGTTCCACGCATCTCCAGCAGAGAATCTTTACTACAAAAACCTGGAGCTCACACAGAGACCTTACACAGCACACTGAAACTCCCCCTCTTGTTTGCTGCACCAAGAAAAGCAGATCCCGAGCTGCTGGATCCTTCACCAACTCCTGTGAAGACCCAAACTTCCACATGAAAGGACTGGATTGAGCACTCCAGCTGGTAACTCAGTATGTAATATTATCAGGTAATACCCAGATAGGCAGGAATACACTTTACACAGCTACAGAAAGAAAATACTTCAGTATTCTCAAGAAATATTACTCATCTGGGCAGCCTCTCCCCCTCCCGCTTATTATCCCTACCTTTCAAAGGCAGGCTTCAGACCTTTTGTCCAACGTCATGTCTGAAGAATCCAGCCAGGCTGTGCAAAAGCACAAGTAAGGAAGAACTGGCCACCATGTCATCCAGGAACTCAGGACTAGCTCCTGACTACAAATCCCTTGAACAATATTTGGCTAAGGCCCTGAAAGCAGATAAACCTAAACCTGTAAAATTACTCTTTCTTCCTTCCAGATAATTTTTCAAAGGGTTTTCTGCCACACAAACCAGTGCAGACTGTGCATAACTACATTGAGTTTTGGCCAACCTCTCTCACAGCCAAAAATACCAACCACCACCACTGCACACATTTTCTTACTGAGATTTTCAGAAGGTCTGCATAATCTTATAACCATGAAGTTAGTGAGCCATTACATATTTCCTGAAACTAAGCTGCACATTAGATGATTCACCAATTAGTGTATTCATGAAGCTTTAAAAAGCAATCAAAATTTTATTTTTGTTGAAAAATTTAAGAGATGTCCAGCTGTACGCATGGGGAGAGCATGTGGGCTTTTCTCCTTTGCTTAACTAACAGTTGCGTTAGCTAGTGAAAAATATTCAGTGTGTCAGAGTTAATTTATAGAGCTGACAAAGTATAAGGGCTCCAGAAGGTATAGCATACATTTACTAAACTTTAAATACAATTTTAAAGCTAGATATAGCTCAAAGATTAAAATAAGCTGCCCAACAACTATACCACTGAAACACATCTCAGTTCAGGGCACTTTTTGTCTAATGGAGCAATTGCATGTTTGTTTCAAACCTACACCCAGGTTACCATCCCATCAGAAAAGCTGATAATCCTTCTGATCCCACGAACCGAAACATTTCTCTGAGCAAGGCAGGCACCTTTGGAAGCCAGCAGCCATCTCAGCAGGCGGAGGGGAGGCACGGCACATTGCTCAACACAGCCAAGCACTGTGGCCTTAATGAAGCCTCTAGGCATAAATACCACAACATAAATACTAAGTGCTAATTTCCCCTTAAGGTTGAAGAAACTACCAAGCATAGCTCTTGGGGAGACAGAGGCAAGCGAAAGAGCAATCTACTTTGACAGCGACTCAAGAATTATTGAGCTATCCAGCCTAGTCCACGAATTGGTATTTTAGGAGTTTATGGTGAAGCCTTTACATCAGAGGTTCTTTCTTTCATTCTACAAAGCCAGACTCACAGAGTTTAGGGAAGGAAAAGGTATCCTTCTTAGACTTTAAGGGTTTTTTCACTATTCATAGGAGTAAATGAAACTACTTCAACTAATCCTTAGAAAACTGTACCCCTGCCGCATGAAAGTCGCAGGGAATCACCTGAATCTTGAGAGGAATCTGCTAAAATTCAAGCTATCGAGCAGCACACCATCACAGGACAAGCTGGTTTACAGCTACTAACAGCAATCATCACTGTCCTCTGATGAGACTCAAATACATCACCTGCTTAACTTTAAAGATGAAGAATGAGACCAGAAAAATGCACGTCATACCATCTTGGAACATGAGCCCACTAAAGCAGCATGAATTGCCCCATCAAATTTGATGAACAGTCATCTATCCAGAACCTTGTCACAGAGTGACAGGTTTCACATGTTTCAAAGATGTGAAAAAAAATTTCTATTAGAACACAGTTGATTTCTAATCCTGCCCATCTGCTCTGCCTTAGATGTACCTGCCACCGTTATGAGAGTAATACAAGAGAAATTCTGGATATTCCTCCAAGGACTAAAGCAGCCATTTTTCCAATGCTCTCATACATATGAAGACATGTCAAGCTACCAGCTGTCCGCGTTCACTGGTTCACTGTACTGCTAATGCAATTCTGAAACTGGGGGAGACACAAGACATTTAGGCAAACTGGAAAACCTGAACAGCTTTCAGCAGCTCAGTCCATCAGGTCTCAAACTCATTCTGTTTTCTCTTTTTTGTAGCTTGCTTCAGACTGACAAATACATCTTAAATTATGCTTAATTCATTCTGCCATAGTTATTAACACACGAAACCAGAGAGAATCAAATCTGTTCTTACACAGACCCCACCGTTAAGACTGCTGCTTTGCTACGAAGTCCACTGAACACCCTAGCTTGCAGATTAATACCTGAATGAATGAGCAGGTGTTAACTCGGAAACTTGCCCCCTCTCAACAGTTCATTGTGGCTACCTGCCTCCTTGCAGCATCTCACACCTGCAACCTTCCAGGTCACCATCTGATGAGGTAGCAGGGTCATGTCCAGGCTGAGGCCAGCAGAACAGTGTCAGCAGTAAGCCTTACAGGGCACAAACCTGCGCTACATGGAAACATTGTGACCCAGCCCCAAGATCCCTACTGACACAAAACGTTTCAATTAAGAAATGGCCCTCCTGCCATCTGTGTGCCTGTGGGCCATAAGAGATCTGAACTCAGGAGCGGCTGTGAGACCCAAGTGACTGGGGCAAATGGCACGTTAGGACTGTGATGTATGCACGGTCATTACCTGGTGACACAGCCCCAATTTCCCTTCCAGAAATGGACTTAGGAAAGGGCATTCCATCCTCCTCACTAACAGGCTGGAATCAGGACTTCTGGCACACAAATTACAGCCTCGGTGTTGTGCAAATACACTTTGAGGGGAGAAACAGGACTAAATGGACTCTTTTGTAAGAGTGATTTTGGAATAACATCCCTGAATTGAAGTTAACCAGGTTTGTGTGAAAGGAAGTTTGGAATTACACCCTCATTCCGTAATTCCATAATAAAAATAAAAGCACTTCCAGGAAGCCACGTTGTGACACTGGTTCTCACGACGTTCCCACTAGATGTACCCACAGCTGAACAACCTCCTTCCAGCACTGGGCCCTAGCTCCTACCACAGTAACAGGGACGTGAAGAAACAAGCGCCCTGAAATGCAACTGCTTACCGCTAAGAGAACATAAGTTATAAAAATAACTATGTTATAATTAAAATTCAGAAAAGCAGGATACTGAAACATATCCAAAACATCTGAAGAAGTCCGATGGCCACGATGATGCAGCCGGCAGCCTCCGTTCTGCACATGATTTTCAGGCTAGGACAGAACTCTCATCCGGATGCCCCAGCACACGCAGAGTTCACCTGCCTGCAGAGGTTTACCAGGAGACCCGGCCATTCCCCGTGCAGATTCATGGAGCACTTGTTTTTGAGGAGGGTTACATAAATGCCACCTTTCAGAGTATTTTCCATTCATAAAACCTCCCTGCAAACAGTTCGCTTGGGCTGCGTTTACCCTGAAAATGTGTTCCTGTTGTAGGAGCATAGCACACAACAAGAAACTCCTGAAGTCATCAGGGTCTGCATGAGATAAGCCGTACCCTGAGCAAAGCAGCGTCACAAACTGCAAGAGAACGAACCTCGGTGGAAGAGCAGCGGACTGACTGTTGAGCACAGGGCTTGCATGGCACAGCTGGGGATATGGGACCCCACACACCGGTCGGGCTGTGTACACACTTCCTAAAAACCACAGCTCCCAGCCGCAGGAAAACACAACAGCTTTAGACAGAGGAAAGGAAGAGCAGCGCTCCGTGAGCGCTGGGGGAACGTCAGTGCCCCTCTGGCACAGCCGGTGCCCACACGCAGACACGCTCGGACGGAAGGCAGGAGCGGGGCGTGCGCTGAGCTGCGAGCCGACAGCACGGCAACACCGCCACGGACCGCTCCCCCCAGCCCAGAACCGGTCCCAACCCGGGGCCCGGCGCTCCGGGGCGGACTCCCCAGGTTCCGGCCGCCCTCTCGTCGTGCGACGGAGCCCAGGCACAAGGGACGAAGGGCTCTCCGGAGGCACTCGGGGCCGTTCCCGCAGGCTGCCGGCACCCCTCGTCTCGCCGCCCCGGGCCGGGCNGGGCACCTACCGCTGCGCTACGCCGCGGCGGGGACAGCGGCCCCTCAGCGCCGTCCCGGCGGCCCCAACGGCCACAGCATCCTCCGCCGCTGCCGCTCGGCGCAAACGGTGCGCGCCGCTGGAGCCCCCTCCCCGGCCCCCCTCCGCCGAATGGAAAATAGTTCCCCGGGCCCCGGAGCGGAGAGTACGGGAGCGACACTTCGGTGGCCAATGAGAGCCGGACTGGCCCCCCGCGGCGCCAATGGGAGCGGCTGCCCGGCGGGGGCGGGGCATCACGCAGCCAATGGGGCGATGCTCGGACCGAGCCGCTAGGCTGGCCCCGGCGCCGCTCCATTGACGACCATCTTGGAGTCGGGCGCGATGCCCAATCTGGGAAGCGGCTCGCCGGCGGCCATTTTGAGTTCGGGCGCGGGGCGGGGCCGCGTCACGGAAGTGGTGGCTGAGCGGGCGGAGGTTACTGGGCCCAGTGCGGATGGCCAGGCCGACGTGCCAGCGTAACCGTGGTTTCTCGGCCCTGAGGCGCTCTGCGGGGCGGCTGCCAGGCCGTGCGTGGCTGCCGGGGCCCGGGCAGAGCTCCCGGCCTGGCATGGGGCGGTGCGGGCCGCGGGAGGCTGTGCTGAGCAGCAGGGCCTGGCCGCAGCCCCAGGGCCACGGCGTCCCTCGGCGGCATTCTGCCCTCAGGGGAGGGCGCTGGGCAGCCCCTTGCCTAACCGGGGTGCGCAGCTCGTCCTGCTGTGAGGAGAGGGCTCCCGGTGTCGGTGACCCCTTTGGCTGCCCCAGCGGTGCTCTGAACGTGGAACAACTCCTGTGTAAGCACCGAGTCACGTCATTATTGCTAGGAGGGAGCTATATGCTGCTCACAGCAGTTCTGTCTCCTTTCCCTCCCTGCCCGCAATGGGGAGCGAGTTCAGTGCTTGGCTGAAGAGGGGATGGAGTACACTTGATCACATTAGGTGAAGGAATTGCTCATGGCTGCTCCGGTACCACAAAGGCAGCTCAGTGCTCCCAGTGGCAGCGTGTCTCCTCTCTGCTCCTGGCAGGCAGTGCCAGGCACCGCGGGGTGAGGTGGCAATGGGAGAACCAGCACCCGGAGAGGTGCTGCCAGGAGCATCACTGGGTGGGCAGGGGAGCACCCAGCCCAGCCTTGCACACCACCAGAAAAAAAAAAAAAAAAAAAAAAAAANAAAAAAAAAAAAAAAAAAAAAAAAAAAGATTAAAAAAATCCAGATGAAATAGCAATTCTTCGCTTTGGGATGCTGGTTCCATTCCAAACGACACTGATTAGGCCAATGTGTCTTTCGAGAGCAGCATAGCACTGGTGAAGGATTTACACGCATGCAGCTACATTGCCACTTGGCAGTCTTACATAAACAGTTCAGGAAAGAATGAGCTTAAAAGCTGTAACAACAGGCAAAACAAATATGGAGCCAGTACAGGCTGGGATCCAGTTATTCTAACAATCCAACAAAGGGAAGTGCAAAGTCCTGCATCTGGGGAGGAACAACCCTAGGCACCAATATGCACTGGCTGTCCAGAAATCAGCTCTGCAGAAAAGAACTGGGGGTCTCACTGGACACCAAGCCAGCAACATGTCTTTGCAGTGAAAGCTGGTGGTGTCCTGTGCTGCTGCAGAAGGTGTAGCGCTCACGGGTCATGGGAGGGGATTCTTCCCCTCTTCTCAGCACTGGTGAGACTACACCTGGAGTGCTGGGTCCAGTTCTGGACTACCCAGTACGAGAGAGATGTGGACATACTGAGTGCAGAGAGTCCAGTGAAGGGCCATGAGGATACTTAAGGGACTGGAGCACCTCTCCTACGAGGAATGGCAGAGACAGCTGGGACTATTCAGCACGGAGATGATCGGGGGGTCTCAGCAATGTATATAAATATCTGAAAGGAATACGCAAAGAACATGGAGTCAGGCTATTTCTAGTGGTCACCAGTAACAGGACAAGAAGCAGTGGACACAAACTTCAGCACAGTAGGTGCCATCTGAACAGCAGGAAACACTGTGTTTTATGTGCAGGTGACAGAGCACTGGCACAAGTTGCCTAGAGAGGCTGTGGAGTCTCCAGCCTGGGAGAAGCCTTCAGAAGCTGCCTGGGCATGGTCCTGGGCACTCTGCTCTGGGTGGCCGTGCAAGAGCAGGGGTTGGAGCAGATGGACACAGAGGCCCCTGCCCACTCCAGCCATCCTGTGAGTCTGTAACAGCATCACCACATCACTTGAGAGCTTTTGCTTCAGAAGCATCACTGAGGTTAGAACTTATCCTTTCTGCAGTTACCCCATACTGACATCACGTGTGTAGGAGTTGTGTAAGTCAGTTTTAACTTTCAGACTGTTTCTTGTTTTAACAACTTCTGCAGCAAACATTCAGTTGTAATTTTAGTATGTAGTAAATATTTTTATGCTCGATACTTAGAGACTTCTCAGAAGTATAAAGTTTTATTAACCATAGACCTTAAAAGCCTGGATTTGCTGTATCTCTTCTTATTCATAGAGCAAATCCTCTTGATGTTTCTTTTTTTGTGAGGATTAACATAGAGTTTCAGCTAGAAAAACAGCAGTTAAGCTACAGCTTCAGCTAGAAAAATAACAGTTAATTCCACATCCACAATGATGCTACATGCCTCTAAATTTTACTATTAAACATATTCATATTTTAGTGCATATTTAAAGTTTTACATTCTCAAACAGAAATAATAAAGCTGGGAAAAAGCTTGAAACTGTTCAAAGTAGAGCAATGACTTTAGAGAGACCATCAGACTGGCACCTTAGAGATCATTGCTGTTCTTCTACAGACATCTCATATGACCTGGAAGGAACCTCATCCACACAGACCTCTTTAGTTTGTCAGGGGAAATTACTGCCTGCAATCTAATAATTACTACTTTTTCTTAAAATCCAACATCTTTCAGCTCTGCTTATGCGAACTTGCTTGTCCAAAGAACTTCCTTCCCACTTCCCTCATTTCCACAGCCAGGAGGTTTTTCAGCTCTTTTCTAAATTTCTACCTGGATTAACCCCTTCATAGAAACACAGAAGAAAAAGAAAGGGAAAAAAAAGAAGAAAAAAAAAAAGGAAAACCAATGTAACTAAGCCCAGAGATGAGATATAAAACTCCATGTGATTGCCATGAACTGATGCAGAGCTAGCAAAGCAGCCAGTATTAACTGACAACCTCTATTCAGCTCTGGTCAATAAAATTGCTTACTGTTTGCGAACCTGTGTGTGGCATTCTTGGGGTATGGTAATTTCTTTCATTATATTCTATTTTATCAAACGACCTTGAGGGTTCATCACTCAAATTTGCTTAGGTGGGAGTCATTCAGTCAAGTGGTGAAACCAAAGCATTTAAAGTTTAAGAAGACTGATGGTTACAAGACAACATCTGCAAGTGAGTTTCATTGCTTCCACTGAAGTTTTTAAAGTTGTTAGGATTTTACTTGACTATGCTTTTTAAATAGACTCTTCTGACAAAGTAAATATATTGTTTTTGTCTTAAATCTGATTCCGTAAAGATTTATGTGGTCCAGAGTTTACAGAGTTACAGGACGGGGAACTGGAGATCCTTGATTTCCAGAAGAACTGAAGAGAACTCATTTGTGCTGCGTTGGCAGTACAGCGGACAAGGATATACACAATGTGGTTTTGTACATGATATCAACATTTGGGTAATTAGTAGAATTCCTTATTAGTTGCGCCCAAATCCCCCCAGGGCTCAAGGCAAAGAACAGCTCTGGGATACAGTAAAAGGATTGTCTGATCTGTGGGGATTTTCAGAAATGCTCAGCTGCCTCCACATGCTCACCAAGACAATCTGGATTTTGTCACATCAAGTACAGAGCTGAATCAGCAAAGGAAAAGTCCTGCAATCGTGCATATAGTCTGGCTGCTTTAATTATATTTCAAGCTCAGAACTTCTAAAAATCAGAGCCTTGCTGTCTCGTGCTGGGAACCCAGAAATGAATGTTCATTTCTGAAGGTTTTAACTGCAAAGTTTTGTCTGCAAAAAAAGGGAACGGAAAAAGGAAAAGGAAAGGGACAAAAAGAGAAGAAAAAGAGCCAGAGAAAGAAAGAGAAAAGAGAAGAAGAAAGAAAATAAGAAAGAAAAGAAAGAAAGAAAGAAAAAAGAAAAAAAACTTCAGCTTGTCCTTAATAAGTGAGAAAGTTCAAGACTGGCATAATGACTTCATATCTTTGTGTTGACTGACTATGGTCAGATGCAGCTGCTCTTTAGGTAGCAGACAGAAGAGGACAGGTATGCAGCTGTTACCACACTGTATGATTTGTCTCAAGTGCTTGCACCATGCAGTACAGTGCAACTAGGATAGCTATAGGTTGCTTAGCATCTCAAATAAGTCCACTGTTTTAGGAGGGGGTTGGACCAGATGACCTTCCAAGGACCCTTTCAATATTAATTACTCTGTTATTCTTTTCCCAATGTTAATACACTTAAAAGCTTAATTTCAGCTTTACAAAGTTGTCAGTCTTGTGTAGAAGTGTAACCGGAATGGTGCAAAGCATGCAGGCTGTAGGCTGGATTTTACCTCCCCGCACTGCCAAACCTGCTGACATTAGAGGCCTTGCTCCAGTTTTGCGGTTTGTGCATAGACAGAAGGGAAAGTTAGCAGCTTATCTTACTTCTCTCCCTTCCAAAAGCACAAATTAAAACATAGCTATTCAGAGGAAATTTGTGCGACAGACTAGGCAGTCTGATTGCAGAGCATCCACACGGGAAAGCATTCCCCCTTTCTAGCAGAAGGTTTGCTGGATTTAGTCTTGTTGAAAGCTTGTTGGATTTTTTTCCCTCAGCTGTGTTACTAGGTTTAAGAGAAGGTGTTACCTCTCTCTAGCAGCCTTCCTCCCTCGCCTTGACTTTGAAAGCACGTTGCAGCAGGCTCTGTTCTGCCTTCAGAGGACAGTGAACTCCTGCACTGAGGAAATTATTACCCTGAGTGAATTCCAGAGCAGAATATCGCAGTCTCCTTTCCACAGGGACTGCCTCTCCCATTGTTTTTTTCCATGCCCTGTATTACTGCTCCAGCATGGCAGCTGAAAAGAAAATACAGTGATTTGGCAGTCTAGGATCAACAGTCTTCTTGCTCTAATAAAAAACCTTTCCATTCTGGTTTGCTGCTCAGGCAAAGAACTAGTAAGTATACAGAGGGAAAAAACACACCGCTTTGTTCTTCTTACCATATGTTTCATTTTGGGAATCAGATGTTGGGATGAAGGGAAAGGAAGAAAATAGGGTACTACTTTCTGTAAAAGAGAACATTTCCTAATCCTAAGCTTTGGTTATTTATATTAGAAATTCCAAAATATCTGCAGTATCCATAGGAATGCAAGTTAATTAAACTCTTGTTTTTTCAAAAAAACAGTCTTTAACACTGAACACTAACTGATCAAAAACACAGATATAAGTTAAACTTAGATGGACTTACCTGTGTTTCAGAATTTAGAGAGAGAATAAAGGATCAAGCCTTTAAAAAAATGATTGATGCGTTTGAATGAATGTTGGGTGCCTGTGGACAGTCTTGAAAAGCATTTATCATCAAGGGGTTCCTGTTGCGACTGCCTTAACTTCTCCTGTGATTTCTTATTTAACCACACATTCTACAATAAAAATCATTTCAGTTGCTGCCGATCCATAATGTGCAATGGGTCTCTATTCTGACAGTATGTCCATCAAATTATGGCACTGGCTCCCTCAGGGGATTCAAACACAAAGATTTCCTTGCAATTACTCTCCATTCAGTAATTACCATTTCCATTAGCTCTAAGCCTGACATCTCACAATACCTGTCACTGACAGCAGAAGGGGCAGTTGAACGATCTCCCAAATTAAAATTGTTCATGTAAAAGTAATCTAAACAGTCTCTCACCTGCTGTGTTAGCTTTGAGGAAGAAAAATAGTCAAAAGTAAACTGCAGCCTCCAGGTTCCAAAGGTATTTGTGGGATTGTGGGATCCAGCTTTTTAGGAAGTAAAAACTATATTATGTAAATGTACAAAAAATAAATGTGTTTGAGCCTGAGAGTTTTGGTATGGTGTTTGGCACTGCTGCCTGAAAGGCACTTAGCAGTACAGATAGGCAAAAAGCTCCCGCGAGACACAGCATGCAAAGTACGTACATTGAGCTCTTCCCTTCTCTGGTGTTGTTCGTGAAGGTTGCTCATGTGGTGGTACCTTAGGGTGTATTTTCGTCAGACTAGGGTAATGGAAATGTCTCTAGACAACTAACAGAGAAACTTAACCTAGGGTTAAAATTAATCTGGGGTGCGATGGCTAGGTTAGTTGTGATTGGTTTGAAGACTATATATAACCAAAGTTTTGTAAGCATTCACCCCGTTTCTATGCAGCTAGTTACTACATATCAGAATGACGTGCTTTTATTCTGCGTTCATAGATATGCCAACCAGTGATTTACCCAGAAGGGCTGTGGCTTCCCTGCTCCGTGTCAGTGCTGCTTGCTGCATGCTGTGACTCGGGCGGTGCGGGTCTGGCCGTGCAGCTGGGGAGCTGTGGTAGCCAAATTACATCTGTTTCCTTCCCGGCGTGTTCCAGCAAGCACCATGGCTTTGAAAAACAGATCCTTTTGTCTGATCTGCTGTTAATAGATTAGATTTTCTGTAGATGGGTGGAAGTCAGTTCCCTCTCTTTCAGCATAAAGTGGTACACCCAGCTTGGCTAAAAGCAGGGAAACATGTTGACATCAATCACGTATCCTTTGTATCCACAGACTGCACACCTTCACTAAGGCAAATACATATGTACATTCTCCTCATTCCTTTAAGGAAAAAAATATATATATTGAAATGAAAGAAGGGAAGTTCCAAAAAAGCCTCTACATTATACTTTGAACAATGAGGAATGCACGGCTTTGCAGGGCTTATTGTATTCCTCCTGCTGCCTGGCAGTAGCATCGCACAGTTGCGCAACCTACGTGGCAGACTCGTTTCATATTTTGCATGACTGTTTTATGTTTGCCTCATCCTCTGCTCAAATCACTGCGTCCAAAGTGAACCCAAATCAATGAATTTTTCAAAAAAGTAAAGAAAAATCACTGGGCTGAGGTAATGACTAAGGCACATTGGAGAGGACTCACAGAGTATCCTTCAGATGACTGGAGATTGGTACACATCCCTCAGCCTGTGAGATATTGGGAGCTCAAGCTATTTACCTAACAAAAGGAGAGGTCGTGAAGTGCCTTGATTGCAGCATACAGGTAAATATGCAGGGAGCAGACTTGGGTAGAGAAAGCTTTTCAGTATCATGTAAAGGTACAACAAGAATAATAATCTGGAAGTTCAACCTCATTACATTCAGACCAGAAACAAAACTCTTCCTTCTTAGCTCGGAACAGTTTATCACATAGTGTTGTATGATGCTTCTCCATCGCTAAAATCAAGATTGATTTCCAAAAAGCTGTGCCGTGGTATAAACAAGAATGAACTGTGGCACTCCTGTGGCCTGTATTACAGATTGTTGAGATTATCCCTTCTGATCTTTGAATCTTTCAAGCTAGGACGCGTTGGCTGGACTTCAGCTAGCTTTCGTTGGCACTGCCAGAAGCTATAACATTCTTCATCTCTCGCCAGGCAACAACTGTAGGAATAGGAAATTCCTTTCTGACTTTGCAGCTCTTAAAGAAAACCAAGTACATTAGTTCTTTTGTAAGCCTTAAAGCAAAAAGCTCTTTAATCAATAGAAGTGAAAGGTAGCTCTTATCAGCAGTAGCAAAAACAGCACAGAAAGCGTGCTTTTACAGAGAGTGCGACTTGCACTGCCCAGCTTTTAGCTACCCCATGCCCTGAGAGGCAGCTGTGGACAAGGGCTGAGGACAAAGAATAAGCAGTCGAGGGTCAGAAATCTGAGAGTTGTTGTTGGTAGGGAGGCCAGCGGTAACCATGCAGTGCTGTGCCAAGAAGTGCAGGAAGGAGGCAGGTGGGTTGGCATTTATCTCTTTTTATATCGCTCTGCTGTCCTGTCAGGCAAGGGTCAAGGACAAGCTTGATTTTTTCAGACACCTTTAAGAATATTTGTATCAAAGAAACTTGATTCTTCTATAATTTTGAGAGCTAGTGACATAATCCCCCACCTCTCACCTAATATGAATGAGCACTAATGCAACTCCACTTCAGTCCCACTCAGGTCCCTGCTAACTGACCTCTGGTAACTTTTCAGTGGGAGGGCCAATTTTAACTGCATTTGACAAAGAGGTAAGAGATGAGACATTTCCGGTAGGTTTCATGGACGTTGGTGGCTGGGTAGAGGAAAGAGACAAGCAAGTACTAATGCTAAGGAAGAGGCTGTTAAAGTTGAGACCCCTTCTGATTTCCAAGAGGCAAGGTTTTGCCAACTGAGAAGGCAACACAGACATACGTACCCCATTTGTATAAAATATCCCATACATGGTCATATAAGCCGTCATACACGTGAGCAGCTGGACCCATCTGAATTGGTTGGTAGGCACAGTTCACACAGAGCTTTTCACTTGACAAAGTGGTTGCAAGACCAAGGTCTTATCTTGTAACCAACCATTCATTACAGCACATTGACTAACTTCAGTGAATGAAAGGAGGAAGCTGATTATTCTGTACATTGTCTCCTATGTAATTATTTACATGTCTGAGAAGGGAATGTAGATTGTTACTCTTGTATTCAGTAGCATGTCATGCTCTGCAAGTATGAGTATATAAGGCATCTGCTTGATATACATCATGAACTCCTTTACTGTATTTCTGACAAAAGTAACAATCAAATCAAAACATAATATCCTAGCCTACCCAAATAGACTGTATTGTTTCCAAACCTTTTAGTAAATGGTTCATTCCACTGTGATTGTCCTGGCATGCAAACTGTGGGGGAACGCAGGGGAATTGCATGGGAACTTCCTAATCAATTGCCTCCATCAGCTTCATTCCTCGTGTTGAAGTCAAAGTTCATTGCCTTTCTCTTAATTTTGAATCCACATAATTATACCTTTTTCACACTTTGGTTTGTCATATTCACAATACTTCGTTGGGTTTTTTTGCTCTTACACACTTACTTATTTTTCAGGATTACTACATCTCAAATGTTTCATTAAAATCAGGAAAGGTAGGCAGGAATATTTATATTTCAAAACTGAAGAGTCATTGCCATATTAGGTTGAGACCTGAGGTGCATTTTTACTAGATGTGGGGGGAAATAGCAGTGCAGTATTAATTAATATATAACTCCTAGAGCAAATAATTATACTGGCAATCCAAATAATTCTTTCTTGCTATTCATTGGATTGGGTGATAGAAAAGAAATTCACTTGTGTCTGCAGAATAACAGGACTCATTAGTTCTGGGAGGCTTTTTTATTTAATGTGGAAAAAAAAATCTGAGGACTGAGACCCAGCACAGTTGATCTCCCTTTTTTTTTTTTTTTTGAGGATGTCTGTGAAATGGAGTCAGACATGTATGCAGGACTCCTAAAAGCATGCTATTTCTCTATTGCTACAATATTGCAAGTACAAATATCTCCAAAGTCTGGGGAACATAAATTAACCGCTCTGAAAAATACAGTTGTAGTACACTCAGCAAGGAATCAAAAATGTCATGGCTACTTCCACAGAAAAACTTCAGTAAAAATCTGTTCAATGTCTTTTGGAAAGGTAACAACTTCTGTGTGTGGTGTAAGACTTGGCACAGCTTGTCTGTATTCCAGGAGAACCAGGTCTGTCTCTGTGACTTCCCAGGCCCTTTTACCAGTCTCTTGCCCTCCTTCCATTCTCAGAACAGGTCCCAATCTCCAGGTGTCTCCTTGATGTCATCACCTTCCTTTTTAAATTGATGCACTTACTCTGTCACTAGAATTCCAGGCTTCTATCTTTTGTGTCCTGCCAGACCACCTGAAGGCCACCCTTTCAACAACAATAAGCTCAGCTTGTCCATATGAACACCACTATGGTAGCTCACATCAGCACCTGACTCAGCCATAGCCAGAACCCAGCAGGACAAAGACTGTGATCTTCTTCCTCAGGCTTCGTCTGCCACATACCCAACCTGACACTTACAGGTCTGCTTATATTCTGGGAGGAGGCATTGGTGCAAGGGGACAACACCGAGACCTCAAGTCACGGTGCTACTTGCTGTGCTATTTCTGTACCAGTGTGTTAGTATGGCATCTTAAAAATCTGTCTCAGTAAGACTCTGAGAAGGATATGAGAAAGCCATGGACAATTGTGGATGCTCCAGACTCTGAGGACACAACATGTCTATTAAAAGAAATCAGATCACGTCCTTGCTCAGGATGTGCACACACCCTTGAATGCAAAGCAGTTATCTGGGGAAACATCTGGGCAATCCCCTTTTTTCATAAGGCCATTCATTTTCCTGAAGGAGAGCAATGATCCATTCATTGGGGGTGGACAAGGGGATGCTGCGAGGAGCCAGGGCTTGGAAGAAGGTGACCAGAGGCTGGAAACTGAGCAGGCTGCTACCTCCCACATTGGCCTGCTTTTATCTTTCAATGTTTATTTCCTGGGCTCACCGCCAGCAACTGTGTGCTCTGCCAGCAATGCAGTGCTGCACTGCTGGGCATGCCGGACTCTGTGTCCCCAGCCTGGCACTGCTGGGCGACGCTGCCCATTGCTGTGCCATGAGCCACCCTGGTCCCCGAGCTGCCACGCTGACTGTGTTTCCCTAGCCCACCTCACCCTGGTCATTGCTTCTCAGTGTGCTCCTGACCGATCGTGGTTCTACATGAGAAACTGCCTGGCCTTTGCAAGCTCTGTGGCTCTGGCTCTGAGCTCCTTCTCCCACTCCCTTCTCCAGAGCATATCCTGTCTCCACCCTAGAGCAGATCTGAGAAAGCAAATGCAGGCATAGGCCTTAAATCAAAACTTTTTTCTATTCCAAACAGAAACCTTCATGAAGGGACATGAAGTTAGGCAAGGCACGCGTTCTCCCCTCAGTCCTAGCAGCTCATCAATCACATAGTAAACCTCAGTTACTGCATCGGGAGTTGTAAAATTGAATTGTAGTTTAGCAAAGCAAAATAACGTTGTTTCAATTTTGGCTGGCATAGCAGCCTTCTCTGCACACTCCACGTCTCTGCTCTGTGTCCAGAAGTCTGTCTGTCTGTGAGAACCATGGTGCAGCTAGAGTGGTAGGATTTTGTCAGGCTGGGGTGAAGAAGTGCACCTTCTAAACCACAGTGACACAGACCAAGGATTGTCCATGGAAGTCAGAGCAGTCATCCAATGGAAGTCTGACGATTTGGTGTTGCCTCCTGACTTCTAGGCCTTTTCTCTTGAGGCTGGAACTAGACAAACACTCCTCTTTAGCCAGACAGAGGAGAAGAATTTTGGAAAAATAATGGAAAATCTAGGATAATTGCAAGGAAAGACAGCTGGGGAAAAACAATAACCACTTCCACTATCCTGCTCGGGAAATCTTGGCATCTGTGGATAAATCCTGTTAGGAAAGGACACCTTGAAGTAAAAAGGATGATGAGCATGTACCACATAAACCATGGGATTGGAGAAGAGGGACCTCTGCAAAACAAAAGTGGACGATTCTGGAGAAGGTGGAGCAAGCTTAAGCAAGAGCAGAGCCTTGTCTGGTGTCTAATTCAACAGAAACAATCCCTCCATCAGCCAGCCTCATGCAGCTGGGCACCTTGAGCTAGTGCTACAATGCTTTACACTGACATCCGACTGTTGCCTCTGAGCAAAATCTGCTGCAGCATGTTCATCTCCTGGCTCACAGGTACACTCACTGACCTCACAGGATCAAAAGTTTCATCTCATCCAGACAGAAAGCAAACTTGCAATAAAAAACGTGAGAACCCCAGACACCAGAAGAAGACTTTTTGAAATGCTGACCCAAAGATCCAGCACATCTGACCTGTCCAGGAACTGCCCATCAAGGAAAAGGAAAGGCTCTGTGGAACCAAGCTGGGGAGACAGATCCAAAGCAGGTTTTTCATCTGGACTAACTGAACGTGACTGCAAGTGGAAGGGAATGAAATAAGGATATGCTGCTGTTAATACTGGCAGGGGAAGAGCTCAGAAGCAGTTACTTACTTTCTTCCTCAGTCCTTTGCTTTCCTCTACCTACTGAGCTGGGGGAAGGACCTCAATTTTACTGAAGCTGAGTCATTTGGGTGGATAAATAAGAACATCTATGATGCTCCTTTCTCCATTGCTGCATGCCTTGAGTGAGCATTGACACCAACGCTGAAACACCAGCTTTCTGATTCGGTTGCAGGTTCTCCACTTTGCACAGGAGCTAATAGGGATTCCTCCTGCTGGGCAGTCAGGCCCTAGGACAGCTTCAGGCGGGCACAACCCATACAGTGACATTCAAAAGTACTCTGACATGTCCAAGCATGACCCAAGACTGCAGGATGTGGTCTTGATCTTTCTTTTAATAAGCAATACAAAACAACTGCTAGAACCGGTCCCTACTCTACCTTCTTTTGCTTACATGTTTGTTAATTAAGTAGCTTCCAATCATCCCAAGAGTCTACAATTCTCCTCTTGCAAGTGCAAGGAAGGTATCCTTTTAAAATATTTTCCTTTGAAATGTATTTACTTGTGATCTGAAAATCTATTCTGAGGCTCTTTTACTAATTGTGAATGAACACATTCTTTATTTTTGTTACCAGTAAGCAGCATCTCTGATGGCCTTAAAATGACACGGTTTGAAGGTTTAAAGAGTAAGGTAGACAATTTGTAGAAAGCCAGTGCTTAGCATTTTCTGAAATCCCAGGTCCCTTCTTAAGGTATTTCAAACCGAACACATAAAAGCAGAGAAACCCTAAATCATTAGTTACTTTTGAAAATTTTAGCCAGGGAGAACTTTTTTAGTGCTGGTTGAGGAGTCATTAATTATCATTGCATAGAATGTAATAACAAACCAGACCTCCCCAATGTGCAAAAGCAAACCACTTCACTTCTCTTCTAGGTTTTTTTTTTTCTTTTTTTTTAATAGCAGTAATAAAACATATTATTATGCACCTCCAACCATGAGCGCGCTCCAAAGCAACTTGATACTAAAACCCAAATCATCTGACTAGATGAGTTTTTACAGATTGTTATAGCAGGGCAAGCCAGGAATGTTATTAGAGTGGCCTGAGGCACAGTATTATTCCATGGCAACCAAATAACAGTTAAAAATTTTAGCTGTTCCAAAATTCATTTTCTCAAAGGGGATTTGTTGCACTGCTGAGAGATTAGAGCCATTCCTATTCAACCAGCTATATTCCCTGTGAGACCTTCATTTGTGCCCATTCTGTCTGAACACTCGGCTTTATTTCACTGTGGCAGAATACTAATGGGAGCTTCTGTTGTCTGGACTTGTTTAGTTCTCCCTCCTTTCCTCAGCAGCAATGCATTTGCGTAGTTTTCCAGGCTACAGCGGCAGTGGGAAAAGGTTGGGTTGAAACTTAGTTAATGCCACTCAAATATGCTCCAGGTTTGTATTTTCAGTGCTTGGTCCCTGAGACCACACACAAGATTTGCCACCATGTTCTGCAAAATACAACATGGAAGGCCTGTATTCAGCACTGAGATAGCACTTGTCATCTGCCGATGTCACAGCTCATTGGAAAGAAGACAAGCAAAATGAGGTGTTCCTCAGCTACCTGGAGGTAGCTCAAGAGATCTCTGTGCATATCATGGGAGGTGACTGACCTGTCACTCTAGGAGCAGATGCAGTTTTTAAAATGCTACAGGTAGCACAAATCTGACACTGGAATGAACAAGGTTGCATTTTTTGCACATCTTTGTGAGTTTTAGAATGAAATCTAGGTGCGAACAGGTAAAGAATCAATGTAAGAGTCATGGCCAAAGTTGGAAATTTAGGTCTGAGACTACAAAGTAGCATTAAAAGTTCTGTTTGTTCCCCAGGTCTTAGGGTCTCTTGACTGTCAGCATAATCCTAGTACAAACTGAAGCAGCCAACCAGGCCCTTAGAGTCTGTGCAGGGAACTCTGTGGCAGTACTTACCAGGAAGTGGTCTGGGAGGACCAAAACCAAGTTGGTGGCTGCCGTTCATTTGGAGAACCCCAAACTTGCAGCAATTAATTTTGAACGTGCTCTGAGAGCACTGAAGGTCAGTGATGTAGTACTGAGCATTTGGATTTCTTAGCCTCATAGAAATCTGATTACGATTAGCAGTTTGGTGTTAGTGACTACTAATGTGATCTCTGAAGGCTGGCAGATAAACTTAACAAATGGAAAACAGTGATGAAATAGTCCATAGAATGCCAAAACATCTGAACGTTTAAATTTAATGATTTTTTGTGCATGTGCCATGTGTGTGTAAATAAATGTAAATACAGATAAGTAATCAAAAGCAAGAATGTAATAAAAAAGAAAATGTTTCTCAAGTTTTCTATTAAATCTCCATCAAGAAACATAGGAAATATAGTGTGCTTGTTTATTTCTTTGGGATTTTTTGTTACTGAAGGAAAATATGAACTGGGAAAGACAACTAAAACCATAATTGAAGAGAGCTGCGGAAATGAAAATTAAAGGCAAATGAGAGGGATGGAATACTAATAAACATACAATTCATCTGAATCTAGTGTCATTTACATTTAGAGTAAACTAGGTTTATGTCAAAATTAGTGCCTATTTCCTATACCAGGGCTGTCTGGAATTGCTACAGATTGGACATTATAAGGATGTTGTCCTTATAGTACCAAATCAGCAAGGAGTTGAAGCTTTCTTTTCTTACAACAAATTCAGAGAATCACAAAGTCCCAGGATGGCTGAGGTTGGGAAGATGCCCCTGGAGGTCACCTAAGTCCAACCCCCTGCTCAAGCAGGGACTCCTAGAGCTGCTTGCCCAGGACCCTGCCCAGCTGGGTTTTGGATATCTCCAAGGATGGAGACTCCACAACCTCCCTGGCAACGTGTGCCAGTGTTCATCCATGCTCACAGTAAAAATGTGTTTCCTGATGTTCAGGTGAAGCCTCCTGTATCTCAATATGTGCCCTCTGCCTCTTGTCCTGGCACTGGACACCACTGAGAAGAGCCTGGCTCCGTCTTCTTCATTTCCTCCCACCCAGTATTTGTACATACTGTTAAGATCCTCCTGAGCCACCTCTTCTCCAGGCTGCCTCACCCCTCTCAGCCTCTCCTCATATGGAAGAAGCTCCAGTTCCTCAGTCACTACTGTGGCCCTGTGCTGGGTGTGCTCATTCCAGTAAGACCACATCTTGTACTGGGGAGTCCAGAGCTGGGCACAGCACTCCAGGTGTGGCCTCACCAGTGCTGAGCAGAGGAGAAGGATCACTTTCCTTGAGCAATGCTGCTCCTAAAGCAGCCCAGATTGCTTGCAGGCCCAGCTAGTCAGGAGGCCGACCTGGCCGGATCACTTAAGCCAAGAAGTTCTGGACTGCAGTGTGCTGTGCCAAGCATCCACACTGATCCCAGCACAGTGATAGCCAGGGAACTCAGGGCCACTAGGTTGACTAAGGAGGGGTGAGACAGCCTAGGTTGGAAAGGGAGCAGGTCAAAATTTGCTGCAGTAGAAAAATCAATAAGTTGAGAAAGCATTAGTTGTGGATTTCAAACCTAAAAGGAAGCAAACTTTTAAATGTGCTGTATTTTTAAACTATTTAATGATAGCTTGACTTATTTTCTAAGAGCACGGAAAGACTTTGTTCATTTTTTAAGCTGGTTTTCTAGGCTTTAACTCTTTGGTTAGAAGAGGATGTATTACCCTACCTTACCATTGACACAAAGGGAGCATAGGTGAGTAGTTCAGGCAAGATACCTGGTCTTCAAGTACAGAATTAGACAAGCTCCCTGATGCCCCATGTCACACACCCACATACACATACACTGGTCTGGCAATGTAATTAGCACTGACCAAGCACATACCTCTTCCCAAGCCTGCACAGCTGGGCAGCTATACCCCACTACTGTGGCTGTACGTGCTTGAGGACAGCCTAGACACTGTTTCACCCTTTTGTGTGTCACCCTGTGTTCTTGGAGCAATAGTGAAAAGAGTGAACTCTGGAGCATTGCTGTTTCCCAGAGCTGTACCACACTGTTCAGGAAATTTATTCAGGATTTACTCCAGCTGCTATTCTAGACTTCAGATGGGTTATTGGGATTGACTTTAGTTAAATCACTCAGGTTGCGAAATGGGCTGAGCAACAAACTGCGTGTCTCGTCAGACCTTCGCTTCACCAGCAAGTATTTCCGTGAGCACCATGCTTCACTGCCAGCCAGCTACAGAGACCACTTTTGCATCTCGGATAGAGCCTGCTTTTAGGACATGTCTATCAGGAACAACATCGAATCCAGGAATGTAGACACAGACATGTCTGAAGAAGCAAGCAGCAAGTTATGGTTGTCTTCAAGACTCTTCTGAGGAAAGAAGAGGCCTTAGGGGTACATCTCAAAGTGTAAAACAGTGACCAGATTAAAGGTGATTTAGAGCACAGATTAAAGGAGCTCTTATTAGAGTGTACATTAGAAGAAGTAGGACAACTAGAACATTTTCTCAGGATGTGCTCAGAACCACACAGGAATCATTTCAAAGAGCAGTGGCTTATGACTAAAAGAAACAGTTTAAAGGTTTTTCTGGATATCATGTGTCTCTCTTCTTTACCACAGGTTTAGCCTTGCATGGACAAACAGTCCAATTCCAGCACAAAGGGTGTTTAATTTCTTGCTAAGCTACGCTGTTTAAATTGCTGAAGGAATTGCATTGTTTGAAGCAGTGGCAAACTAGATTGTTATGCACTGACTCCCCTCTTCTCCTCTCTCCCTGCGTTGAATGCCCATATGGGTTAACTCACACATATTGGCTGGGTGGGAGCAAATCATACGGTCAAATAATACTACTGGTTCCAATGCTTAGTTTTCTAAGCAATCCAATTGTCTACATTCAGGCCACTTACATGGGTAACGACCATTCCTGCAATGAAAGAATGTACTATTAGACTTTTTTTATATTTATAAGTAGCAAGTGGATGGCCTTTTGGTTGGAAATATCTCTCAGGGGTAAGTAGTACATGTCTATAATAAGATTTATTTAAAGAAACTTAAACATGCATGCTGATCTCTCCTTAAAACACATATGTCAGAGTAGCTGAGATAACTAACTCCCACTGATTCAAGTTAAATAGATACTAGTTACTCTTTGAGGATTTGAACCCGGAGCATAACAGGACACAAAATGTAACCAAAAGAAATACATAATAGAAAAATAATTATGATATTATAAAAATAACTTGTATTGCTTTTGTTCTGAATGTTCTACACTTAGATGTTTCCTTTAAAAGGATTTACAAGATTTATAAATCTGGTTCTACAACATTTTAGAATTCAAATCTGGGATACACCGTATCATCTACATTGTAACAACCTCCTGAATTTAGTTTAAATTGGTTCACTTTACAAGAATGGGTATGATTTTTTCAACAGGCTCTATTTTCTCCTACATGCATTTGGTAGTACAGAATCAGAATCTACAGAATCACTCAATTGTTAATATAACAGACTGCGCTTCTGCAAAGTTCTAAAAGCTGGCTCCAAAGTCAGCTTATTGCAGTACCTGTGGGAGACAACACATCATTGCATGTTATTAGGAACAAGGTGTGTATTGAGCTTTGACACCAGCTAAGTGCTGAGGAACTTTAAAAGAAATTGGCAATACTCAGCATTTAACTCAGTAAAATAAGGAGATGCAGCCCATGAGGCGAGTCTCAAAATCTGGTTGACTTTGGCCCACTAAGTCAAATCTTCATTTTTGGGCACAAAACACTGCAATTACAAACACCTAGCTTATGCCTACAGACAGACATTGAACTTCCAGTTGCCTACATGACATGAAATTTTTGGTGTTATTTTGAGTGAGATGAGTTTAGATGTACTGGTTTTGCCACTGAGTCTGAATATCCTTCCCTTGGATTCAACAGAATGTAAGTTCTCAGATGCCTGTGCAGTCCCACTTTGTGAAATAAAAGCATTCAAAGCCTTTTTTTCATCAAATCTATCACATTATTTATCAACATACTGAAGGCTACATACTAGAATCTCCTATGCCTCAGAATCTCCCCACACCACCCTGGTAAAATTTAGGTGTTAAATCTCAGCTGCGCATTCAGAGATGGACCTGAGTCCATCCCTCCCTGGTTTGGCCTCTGCTTTTTGAGTGACGATAACTATAGTGCCATCTAGTGCTGCTCTGCTGATTCTTGCATAGGCTGTATTGCATTTCTGAGGACATTGCTCTAAGTTCTTTACTTCTAGCTCTAAATACTTTTATATCTTGAAAATGCAATCAACTTCCTTGGGAACATTCCCTCCCCATCCCACTTCTTTTTTTTTTTCAGGGAAATCATAATGTGGAATATATATATATATAACAGATCTTTCAGCAATGCTATGCAATAAAATTGGCACTAAGCAGCGTGACTGTGTGGAATGGGGAAGGAACTGGAGATTATCTTGCAAAGACCATGTGTTCCCTTATATTCAAGATGTGCAACTTTTAAAAATAGGAATGTGGAAGTTGCTTAGTAGTGTAAGCTTAGAGAAGGGGCCTGGTGCCTTCTGGCATGGCCATTCTGGGCAAAGGGCTGGAGAATACCAGGGAGGAGAGGGAATATATCCCTGAATGCAAAGATGATTTCTACAAACTAAGCCCAGACCAAACAGTGAAGAAACTATTATTTTTGGTATGTATTTGAGAGGCAATCTCTGTTGAAAAATCTACAGTGGTTCCCACACCCCAGGAGATGAAAAAGACTTCAAAGCTTTCTATGCAATTCTGTTAACTAACGTGTAGCTGATTCATGCAGCAGTCATCCCGATCAACTCACCCAGGACTCCTCTATTGCCGGAGTAGAAGCCCTGAGAGGACCTCGGTACAGACATGGGAGGACAGCTGCCCTAAAAGTAATCATAGTAGCTGAAAAAGTTACCCAGAAAGCAGCTTTTGCCTTTCTGCAGCCTGAAGCAAGGCAGTGTGCCTTGAGACAGCTAACACTATATTTTTGAAGTATTTTTTAAGTAATAATACAAAGAAGGTCCTAGTGAGAAACCAATGGGAAATAAGCACTTAGGGACTTGTGAAAATCCTTCTGGGTTCCTGTCTACATCTGCAGAAGCTTTTAAATCTGACCTCAGGACATCTTGTGGTCAAGTAAACATGCTTTGCTAAATGTGACACTGATTTTGAGCACTGTTATAATGTGACCTGTGGCCCGTGTGATTAAAAGTAGCTGCTGTTGCCAGATGTTCCACGTGTCTCCCCAGGCTGCTTATTTTAAGTGCTGGCAGCACCTACCACCAAGCAGTCCAGCACCAAGTGGGTCAAGTGACTATTTTTGTTTTCTCAAAGAGCTATAATGTTGAGGTGTTTATCTGAAACAGTTTCAGGCCATGTCCATGACAACAACAGGAGGGTGAGTAATTTCAGGTATATAACAGGTTTAATCTAGACCAGTGAAGTCTGTTCTGTGATTTGTCGTCTTACAATCATTGTAGTTCAAGAACTATACTGGGGTTGCTCTTGAAAAGTCCTACTGACACTCCTAGCATTCTCATTTTCATAGCACCTTCAATACTGATCTAAAATTAGACTCTGTTCCTGAAATGAATATGTTGCTCTTCAATACACAAGCCACAAATACAATAAATTCTTGTCTCGTATTCTAAGTGCTGAATTAGCTTGAAGTAAGATAGGAAGATTTGCTTTTTATCCCTTCTAAGGTCATAAAGTAAACAATAAAAATTATTTTCTGTGCAATCTGATTGAAGGTTTTTGCACTTCCTTAGCCATCAGAGTAAATTTTGCCCGGTAGCAGAGCTATAGGTAAAATACTAAAATAGATAAGAGAGTTATACAACTCTAACTTAAATTTTTATCAAAAATTGATGCAATGTGCAAATCTAGATGTTTTATTGCTCATATTTGCAACTTAGAAATAGGCATAAACTTTCAGATACTTGATATAAATGTCTAGACCTTATCTTACTTGAGTGAATTCATGTCTGTTTAATAAGCAGAATGGTGCCAACAATTTTATAGAAAGCCCCACGTTTTTTTTTTTTTCCTCTGGAATGTCTCCAAGCAAGTAACACTCTTCAGAAAAAAAAAGTTTGGCCCTGATCTTGCCAAGTCTTATGTATGTGTCAAGTTTTACATGCTATGAAGAGCCCCATTGATTTAAAAGGAGCTATTCACAAAGCAAAACGTTAAGCAGCTGCACACATTTCAGTAGGTTTAGGATCTGTTTGAAATACATTTATGTGTTCTTAACCTTCCTTTCTAACAGGTTCTTTGTTTCTGTGCAGTGAGTACCGCCCACCATTCAGTTTTTGTATATCCAGCACCTCCTGTAGCTGTTGTATTACTACTCCAGCCTGAATTTGCTGGATCATTTCACAGGATCTTGTAAACCACGCAAAAGGAAACTGCAAGAAGGGAACCTATGTAGTCTATACTTCTCACAGATCAAGAGTGCAATACATTATCCTTAAGACAATATTAATAGATCTCTGTGATTTAATGGCAGATGATAGAAGAATTTGATCCAATAAAAATTGTCTAAAATCCAATCAGCAGGAGTAAGGATATCCCCCTATGAGTGCCAACAACTTTCATTTTAAAAAGATTCTAGCACTGTTCCTGAAAAAAAAATTCAAACGTGATTTGAGAATGACACAGTCTAGTACAATATTCCTGAGTCTGCAGAAGATAATTGCAGAGTCTCTGCTGCTGCCAAAGCCTTCTCAAATTGCAAAGCAGTGAAAAATGGCCAGAATTTAAACTGATATGAGAAAACACTTTTCAGATTTTGTTGGCTAAGTCTTACAGAATGACAGTAAATCTAAGGTCTTCCTAAAGCTCTGAAGTGACTGTGTAAACTATCTCAGAGGTGTCCACCGTCTGTCTTGTATAGTGCTCAAGGTAGAGAACAGAAAACAGTGACATATAACCATGTCTGACTGCTTCCCATTTGGAACATGTCACAGAAACTGGGGAAAAGACTGACACAGTCTAATTTAGGGACATTCCTACTGAATTTTACTTTACCCCCTGATAAGAGGGGTAATAAGAGGATAGCTCTGGTAAGAGTCTCAGTTTCAGGATGATGCTAAATATGTCTTAGCAGATAAATATACCAAATATGCAAGCAAACCACATAGACTTTAAGCTTTTTTTTTAAAAGTCAGGATAGCACTCGCATTGTGTCTAGAAAACACCTCACACAGTTTGTGAGCACCGCCTGTGACATATAAAAAAGAGCTGATTGACAGTGTCACAGTTAAGCACCGTACACAACTGTCTCATTCTTTTAAATGTCAAATAGATGTTCCACTCTGGCATATTTCAAACTTGTTAAGAGACTTAGATATAACAGGTGTAGATCAATTCTTCACTGTCAAGCAATAAATATAACTTAAGAAACAATACAGAAACAGAAGGCTTTAAATATAAATATTTCCTTCCCCTAGGAGCTCTACCAGAACATGTCAACACAAGGATTTCAGTGACTCCTGAAGAGACAATGACATCTCACTTCACATTTTTACCATACATAAAGTGATATTTTGCATATAAATTTCTTTTCCGTAATACTGTTCCTAATGCTAAACCTTTGATCTGGCCTAATTTCTGTCAGAAGGACTTTAGTCTAGTCTGCCTTCTTTTGTGAGAATGGAAACCAGGACAGGCAGGGAGAGTGAGACGTGGGCGTATAGACGGAAGGAGACGCAGGCAGCAGCAGTGGGCCAAAGAAACGGAGGCTGGTGCAGAAGCAGCAGACACCCAGATTTCAAGATCAGACTGTCCCCGGAAAGATGAGGCCCTTCCCAGCTGCTGCTGCACATCTCTTTAGATGGAGGCAGAAAGTAAGATTTTTGAAGGCTGTGGTTTTACTCCCTGACTCAGCCTCAGATGGCTGCTTTGAGGAAGAATAAGATTTTAAACTGCTGAGAGAAAGAGGAAAGAAGAACAAAGGAGAGAGAAATAGAACCTGGAGCCTCAATGCAGCTTGTGATTTTATTTCAGATTGCTTGCCAACACAGAGTTTATTTATTTTTCTGGTTATTGTTGGACAATATTAAGACGTGTATCAAGTTGTAACCTGTTAAAGGTGTTCAGACGGCTTTCAGTCCTTAGCAGGGAAAAGGTTTTGCCACTTCCCAGGTTCAGTATTTAACTTGGCCGGTGGAAGATCCAGCTGGAGCACAGGGGTTTGTGCATGGTCTCTGATTAAGAGAGGTGAGATCAATCTGGAAACCAAGCTGTGCAGAAGCCTGTGAGTGTAAATGTCATCTGCAGCCAAATAGCACATTGAAATAAAATACATTCATCATGAACTCTTCTGGCTTTAAGAAAGATTATGATGTCCTGATGCCCTAGAGCATGGCCGATCAGTCCCTGGGATCTCCTTGAGCTGCTGCAGCCATTCCCCCAGTCCAGTCTGTGCTGCCTGGCATGCAGAAGCTCAGAAGCCTCACTAAGCACCTGAGCCCTTGTCTAGGGATACATCTTACTGCTCTGGGCAGCCCCCTTCTAGCTCTCTTTCTCACCCCATCTATGTTCTTCATCCCTTATCCTAGCAGCTTTAAGGGGGAACTGGTAAATGTTCACTGGATGCCTTCACTAAGCTTTCAGGGACTTGGGCTCCAGTGGAAGGGCGCTGCAGCACCCATCTCCCTAAGGAATGGAGCCCGCCGTAAGCTTACACTGGTACAACAGAAGGCTCCCGGAGTCAGTACCTCAAAGCAGCTCTGATGGCCAGCCTGCAGAGCAAGGGAAGGACAGAAGGATTTGTGTGACCTGTTCTCTGTTTCCTGTTGTCAAATATTAGCACAAGCACAAATTATCTTTCACAACTCATGGCAGATGATCTGCTGTTTAATAGGAGTTGCTGGGTTTGCTTTGATTTTGCAGGATTGTCTGCTCTAGAGCCAATCTCTTGCAACCCCACTTCCCGTTGCTGTCTAATACACCCAGACCTCAGTGGTACAGTTTCCTATCCTCTCCCTTTAATAGTCATAGGTTCCTTTTCAGCCTTTTTTACAATGCCTTTAGCTTCACACGGTTTGGCTGTAACTCCAAATAATCACCACCTGGAATATCACTTTGGCTTTCTTTTTCATATTACTGGGAATTCATTTACTTCTGTCAGTGTTTCAGTTTGCTTAACTCTGCCTTCAATTTTATTTTATTTTTTTTAATTTGGTGGTGAGCTGCTGGAAAATTGTTAGCTGACTTTCTGGATGGGTTGCATTAGTTTCTCGTTCTGATTTGAAGGTACCAAATGCTAAAATTTAACATGGTGTGTCACAGCAGAGATTTCACAGTTTTTCAACATGAATAATGCTTATAGAGAAGTTCTTTTTTTTTTCCTCTTAATGCTTGCACTATACTTTTGATAGACATTGTCAAGATAGCCAGTTTAGATATGAATTTTCACAGCTATTCAGATGTGTTCCTAAATCTCTGTAATTCCTCCTACGTAATGGAATGCCTATTTCTGCATTTTTTTACTCCTCATTATGTAGTTTTCTGTTTCGGTAGTTTGAAAAATTATTTTTAGTTAATATTAATAATGTGGATTTTTATATAACTTTACTTGTTTTACTGCGAGAGTGGTATCATTCTATTATTCTTTTTCCTTTTATCCCTACAATACGTGTTGAAATTGACTTGTCTCATTACCAAAGTGCTTGAATAATACCATGTAAATGCATCTTCTCTTTATGATTCCTACACAAGCAGAGCAGAAAGCAATAAGGTCAGTCATTCAGGACTAGGTCCTGTCCTCTCTGCAGAAGCAAATCCAGAAGCCACTGCTGACTGTTCTGAGTTGCTGTCAAGGTATCTCGGCTCAAATGAAAACAAAATTTCTCCTTTAATGCGTAGCCTGCAGAGCAGTACTCTCATTGCCATCAAGATTTTCATTTCTAGGAGTCTTCTGACTGTCTTTTTCAGAATAGTTACAAAGATAGATGGTCGTATCTTATTTTTAACAGGATTTGAACTCATATCAATAACTGAGGTCGTTTTCAAAAATACCGCAGAAATTCAGTACACTACGAAAAAAGACCACTGATTTATCTTTTACTTTCCCTTCAAATTTAAATGCATTGTAAGTCCTCTCTACTTCTTAACCCTCCTTTCACACTCTCTAGAACCATGGTGCTGTAGCCACAGGCTGCAATACCTACCATTGCAACAGTACAACTCTCTGTGCTCTGAGGGATCATCTGTACATCTCCCTTTTAACATTTTCCCCCTTCCATGGGCCTAAAATATGGCATATTCATACTATACTCTGCTCAGAGGGCTTTCTGTAATACGACTGAACTGTGTTGATGATAAATTGAGCAGAAAAAAGGGCTTAAAAAATACTATTTTTCTTCTCTGTTCATTTAGCACTGCTGAGTGATTTGAGGTTCACTGGCAGAAAAAAAAAACACTCAGGCTGTTGATGTGACTTCTGTGATCTGTAGTAAATATGAAAATCTAAAAGTTTGAAAAGGAATTTTCCTTCTGGAATTCCCAACAGTCTTCTCTTGTCCAATAGTACAGATTTCATTCTTGGCTTGGGCGTGTAACTTAAGGAAATTCTGTCCCAATACAGGGAGATTTCCTTCAATAATTGGAACTGTGAGAGAATCCTTTCTACTCTCCTATACTTTGCAAGTAACTCACTACTCGCAGGTAAGATCCCATCTTTTGAGAGTTGCAGGGTTACTGGGAAATTGAAGAAGGCTGGTCTGTGGGCCTCCAGAATTTGCTATTTCTGAAGCCAGATGGGTTATCTTTCTACTAGAAGTGGTGGGCTTGATTTGTGAAATTCAGCTGCCTATATTATGCCAGAGTGAGATAAGATGATAGATGATTCTTTCTGGCTTCAGGGCTTATGAATAAATGAAGAGATGAGGAGGCATAGGGAAAGAGAGTGTGTTCTTGGGGAGCCCTCTGTCACATGGGGAACAGTAAATATGTCCACACATACAAGAAGCAGAATCAGAGATGCCTATAAACGACCTTCAAATTATTATCTCCTAAGATTCAAGCACATTGCTTTATCCTTTTTTGAGGTAAAGGTTTTCCATGGAATGCAACTGTAATCTGAACACTTCTGACACCTTTATACCTAAATGTGGAAAATCTGAAAAGATTATTTTTGCGCATAATTGCATTCTTCTCTGACAGAGTAGTACTGACACAGGACTGTAATAAGCCTGACACTAAGGCTGCAGAATTCCCATGTGTCATTCATTCTGTCACAACACATTTTTCCAACTCTGAAATTTTTTTCAACTTTTATTGACTGGTCTCATCAATGTGCCATGACAGAGACACTGAAAAACAATTGTAAATTCTGGTATTATATGTTGAATTGCTGGAAATACTTACACTTTTTGTGAGATGTTTACTAAAAACTAATCATATTTCTTTTAGAAAACATATGAATTGCATTATTGCTTTTAAAAATTGCAACAATTTCAGAAAAGCCTTTTTATAGCTCCTAGACTCTTAAAGAACATAAGTTTTCCATAACAAAAAGTTTTATTTTTCAAAAATAGTTGGTTTTACTCCAAATGCCAAAAGCTAAGACATTTGAGAATGTGAAAATCTTTTTCTATTTTCTTTGGCAAAGAATCCCCATTTAGAGGAAAAATCAGCAGGGAAGAATACAGGGCTTTGCAAGAGAGCAGAGAGCATTATAAGTACATTTATTATCCTGGCACTTTTAATATTTCTTCCAATAAGTTTGTCTCAGCATTACAGCTCCATTACAGCTAAATGACAGCCAGCTTTTCAGTGTTCTAACACTATTTTTAGGACTCAGAATGGCATGATATGAAAGTGCCTCTCAGAATCCCACTGTATATTTCTGCAATGAAGTTAATCGTTCAGATAATTGTTTACCTTGTCTGTTCATTTCCCTTTCATTTTTCAAAAAAAAAAACAAAAAACCACCAACATTTTGAGCTAATGATATCGGATAAACCAACATATAAATGTAATAATTCTTTAGTTCTTTTTAGCTGTACAGATACTCAAGAATGACTTTGTGGCTACACTTCAAGCGTATCATTGCAGCACAAGCCTGAAGCTCACCTCCTGTGGATTGTCCAATTCATTTGTGAAATGTGCTGATCCAGTGTGTGCTCCATCCCTCCTCTCCTTGTCTGTCCACACAACAAACTATAAGCTCTTGGTCATGGGAAAACAGTGATCACTGAGGCAGTTTTTGCACGCACAGTTGAGCAGATGCATTTGCACTCTTAAGAGTATCTGGCCTTTATGGTCATGTAGAACAAATTCCACCTTCAAGAGTTAAGAATCTAGAGGAAAGCAATGGATAAAACAGAAAGGCCCCAAAAAAGATGTAGAGGCCTAGTTCTCACCTCCTTGAGATATGTCTCATAGATTTCAGCAAAGTCAGTCTTTTGTACTTATTTAAATGTGAGCAGAGCAAAATCCTGAGTTTGCAAGGCTATGCTTCTGACAAACAATTCTCCCTCAATATCCAAATACTTTCCCTGTTATCCTGCTCTCCCCTCACTCCTTCTGCTCCCCCTCCACTCCTTCAGTGGCTCCTGGAATTTTTCACCAGTCTTTCTCTCTTCAGGCCTAAACCAGGAGGATCCCTCTATTTCTTTCCTTGCAGGAGAGAAGGAACATTTTGAGAGAGAAAAAATGCATACATATGTTAAAAAGACAAGACTGACTGTAAGGAAGCCATCCAATAACTTGTTTACATACAAAATTTCTTCACAGATCCAAAATCCAAGTGAGAGGAGAACCCTGCTAGTTTGCTTTAGCATGCATGACTTCAGGCACAAGAAGTAAACAAATCCCAGACTTGTTGCTTCTGTCATCTTTCCTCTGTACATTTGTGTATGAACCAGCGAACAAGGATGTGAAAGCCAGTTAGGTGACTCATGGAGTGTGGTTCCAGAGAAGTGAAGGTGGCAGAACTAAGTCTTCCTGGATACATCCATGTCTTCAAAGGCATGCTGCCTCTTGTCTAATCCTTTGCCTTTTACTTCCACAAGGCCAGCTGAGATGGAACGTTCCCAGGCCACCCAAGCTGGAGGAAGAAAACCAGGACTGACTGGGGCCCCAGAGGGAGAAGTGTTAGAGAAAGTACAGGTGCCTGGTACAGGAGATTCCTGTTGCTTCACCAGGATTAATGGAGTACAGAGCAGGAGAGGTGTGTGGGATTGCTGACACACCAGCATTGCTACTGCTGAGCTCAGCCTGAAGTTACTGGAAAAAATCAGGTTTCCAGTGGAGACCAGAAGGACAAGACACAGAGTACACTGCACTTTAACAGCCATGAGGATCTGAAGAGCCTGAAATCTAAAGCCCAGCATTTTATTTCAGTATTGTTAATGACAACTATTCAACATTCATGAGGCAGTCCCCCAAAATCATAAAGGTTTGTTGTTGTTTTGTTAATTCTTTTAGGTTGTTTTTTTTCTTTACCTTTTAGAATGCATAATTTTTCTTTACCAGTACACAACTGAGTGTGATATTATGTGATTTCAGGACTTTAGAAAGCCCAAATCATCCTACTACTGGAGGATATACGATAAGATTATGTGCTTTCAGAACAATGATAAAAGTTTCAGGTTATTTCCATTTTATTTATCTCCACTTCTTTCATGGAATTGTTTGAGTTACACAGCATGAAGTGTATTTAAATCATTTCTGAAAAGAAATTTGTAGATGCAGAAAACTGCAGTTAAACTTGCAAGTCATATAACCGGTACATTCTCCTCACCACACAATGGCTTGAGCTCTCACAGGAGTCTACCTACGTTTAAATAAAGACCGTCTTTGGTACCACTGAAATCTCATGAATTCTTAATCAAAGGACCCCACCGCCTTTGATTGCACGAAAGCAGTCAGGTGACATCAAGACTGGCGCTCTTTACCATGGCTTACATATAGATTATAGACACACTATATACTTAGAGATTTTGGTTGCATGTGAGAGCTTGTGACCTTCTTGGTTTTCTTTCATGTGCGAAAACATGAAGGGCTGCTTGTTCTTCTAACGATCCATTTAACTAAGACAAAGGAAATCCTTTTATTCTACTCAGAAAATAAGAACTTTGAACTTCAAATGTATCCCATTTTCCCAGCTAGGCAGACATCTTGGGAATGATCAGGACAGATCTGAACGAGGAATCTGCCATTTAGACGCCATCTGCCATTTGTCCGAGGCATCTATACTGGGCTGGCAGGTTTACTGAACTTGCAGAAGATCTGAGCTCTTCTGCAGCAGCAACCAAAGGGCAGTCAGGACTTAAAAAGGCACTAGATGCTGCTAAGCAACTGAATTACCTAACATCTAACACTCAAAGCTGCACCTAAATAGGACAGCTGACAAAATCTCTGTTGTTCACCAGCTCCTGTATCTGTATATGCAAGCAATCATTTTTAGAAGAGCTGTTAATTTTGCACACGTGTTTTGAGGGACTGTGCCTTATTCTGGAGCTAGTGGCGATCAGTGGCCTCTCTGTCCTTTACATTCTTCCCATTAATAGTTCATGAAATCTTGCAAAGGTGATAGAAGAAAAGCACAGACAAGAGCCAGAGACTGAGGTAACGTCATTCCACTGAGCAGACACCAGGAGTGATATGTAACTGAGCAGAATTACTCAAGAGACACAAGCAATGATGCAGAATTGTTAAATTCTTAGACAATGATTCTAATTTCTTTACTGGAATGTCTTATGCCAGTGAGTCTGGTACTCAGTGTGGTCATGAAGATGAAAAAGAAATATTTGCTTGGCCAGCCTTTGGCAGGCTCCTGCAGCAAGCTACCATACGCCTTTTCAAAGAAGGTTTCTTTTCCCTGTATAGAAAGCATGTCAAGATGTTATCAGGTACCAGATAAAGAATTTCTTTATCCCTTGAGCAGCAGCTATAACTTTTTAAAGACCTTCCATAAACCTAATGGAACCTAAACCTACTCAAGATGAAACAACAGATGAACATGAACAACATGCAGGATGACCTGCAGCCTCCGTACTTCTTGCCTTTGAGCTGAGCGCTACAAGAGTCACCATCCAGATCCAGGTGGGCAGAGTAGTGCCAGGAGGAATCCTTGTAATCCCTGCTCCCCAACAGCATGGACCCAGCACTGCAGGCTCTGTCTGTGTTCTGGCACTGCTGAGAGAAACAATGCCTCCCCTACTGATGCCACTCCTTGCTGAGAATTCCTGTCTTGATTCAAAACAACAGCAAAACTCCTTTTGACTTAGCAGAAAGGAAATTCAGTTCTTGGAGAAACCAAAGAGTAGCTTTGCAGTTCAAGACTAAGAAGCTCTTATCCTAAAGACTGGAAAACACCTCAGCTCCTCAGTGGTTCAACAACAGATGTTCAGGCAGAGCTGTCTGTTTGCTTGAAATATCCAATGGAAATGGCCAGAATCTGACCTATTAATAGTATTTAAAATTGGAAAGTTACTCCTGTACTTTGAATACATCCCTTTTCATCATAACTAATTTTTGCCAGCTACAACCTTGTCGAGTGGACAACTTGAAGAGGACAGCAGGTAACATGCAGCTACAGAGAAATCAACCCCTTGTAATTCTTCTGTATTTACTTTTTTTCTCATGAACATTCAGGCTACTTGTATAGTCCACATATCCATTCTGAAGTCTTAAACTCTCTGTATGCCAACACTTACCAAACAATCTGGGAGAATTAGGTGTGCTACAGACAGAATGCTACAGACATCTGTCACTGTGGTAACACAAGTTAAGCACTTTGCTCTGCCTTCAGTTTCCTGATGACAGAAGTGGAAAACAATTATCATTTTCCCAACTGGATTCGGAGTTATTGTCCTGGGAACATTCCTTGCAGATGACAGCTAAAAAGAGAAGAAAGTACGCTACCAGATGTACTTGTAGTTCCTCTACTATTTATCCCTCCTGCCAATTTGGAAGCCTGCTTATTTGGTTTATTAAATGTTACAGCTTACTATTTAAAATGCCATACAGCAGGACTGGATAAACTACATACTTAACTGCTGCTCTATTGTTTCTTCAGCTGTTATCTGACAAGGTCATGAGAGAGTGTAGGCACATATAACGTTCAAGACACAATACAGCAATAAGTTGTCCTCCTTTTAGTATCAGCAGTAAAATCTGCAGGATGACTGATGATTATGAACACCTTATAAAATGGGGTAAGAAGATTTAATACTGGATTCTGGTACCTATATTCTGTGTTAAAGGCACAACAGTCTCTGTAGCAGGATGTGTGTAGCAAATGAAAGGGATCGTATGAAATGTTTCATTCCTATGGCACCATTGCCTCTTCCTCTTACCAAATGATAGTCACCATTACAAACCATTTTTCTTCTTCCTCTGCTCATTAGAGAGAAAAAGCCAATTGTTATCTTTTGTGTATCTGGGCAGCTGGAGAGCTTCTTAAGCACTTGCTTCAATAAAGTGTAAACTCCTGTCCCTGTGGTCCCTACACAGCATAATTCAGTGAGGAATGTGTCTTTCACAGAACATTTTATATCAGTCTTTACTTCAAAAATATATGTGATACAAACATTTAAATAGTTTCAGTGTATGTAGTTTTTACTGCCTCTTTATGGAAACAAGACATTACATTTGTCAATGCCTGTGTGATAATTAAAGCTTTGAAATGACTGATCTCAATCCTCCTTTTAAGCATACCCTAAGGGAGAAGCAGAGAGTGAACATGCAAGCTTTCAGCATGCATACTCACAGCTCAGCCACATTAGAAATCCAGCATGTGCTAAAGTTAAAATCAGAACCTAGTACTTTGCCATCAACGCTCCGAAGGATGAAAGTCACAGGGTCTCACCTATTTTGGTACCCCCTGTAGTACACAAAGCCCCACATTGGCAATGCTAATGGAATTGCTTTGAGCTCCCTCCCACTCCCAGCCATATTCCACCAGCTTTCCCTCTTTTCCCATCTCTGGTATCTACTGCCATGTGCTGTGCTGGGCATGAGAGGCCAAGAGTGCAAGCTGCAATATGCTGTTTTCAAACTCAGAAATATGAGAACGATCCTTCTCTAAGTGACCTTCAGTTCTTGTGGATAATAAAGCTTTGCATAAAAGGTTCAGAAACGCCTTTCTTCATCTTCATCTGAGCCATACTAGAGCAAACAATCTAGTTCATTTATATTTTTGAACCATTCAGTTCTATTCAAACAGGAAGATAAACTGCAGGAAAGTGTGTTTGCTCTTTTTAGTTGAAGCAGGTGAGTGCATAGACACAGTAGATCAAAGCTTCTTTCCAGACAATTAACAAAATACAGTCAATTGAACAAAGAAAATCTGTGGTGCAGAACTAAACCTGACTTGTTTCCATGAGTCCAAGCTCATTTCCAGGCATTTCTCGAAATAGAATTACTTCTGTTATTTAGAAACTCCGGATTTAAAGCTTTACATTCTAAAAATGAGCACAGTTGATCAGCTTGAATACCATGTAAACTTGTAAATATTCGGAGAGAGTTCAAAACAAAGTAAAAATAACACTTGAGAATTTAGTGAAGACTGCAAAAAAGCAACGGTTTATATAGAGTGACAGTCTGACATCCTTCACAGACCTCCTGTTAATTACTTGATTTCTGTACTTTGCCTGTTATGACGCTTCAGACATATGCAATAGGACATAAAATGCACAAAAAATGATCTAACATATGATGCCAAAAATTACCTTGAAAGAAATCCCTATCCCACAGCCTTCCCATTTGATCTACCCTTTCAGAGAAAGCCTGAGATCATCTCTCTACCATCAGCCTTTACCCCACAGAACCTGTATTGTTTCATATTGGCTGACACTAGTGTCATGAGAGCACATTATGACTGCTTTTTTTTTGCCAAGGGCTGAATGTAAGTGGAGAACTGGTGTCTTTTAGGAGGATGGTTTTATACAGGTTAAAGGAAGGCTAGTTTTTCCTGGCTAACACCAAATGTGTATACAAATATGTGCCAATCTACAGTGACAAAAGGTACCTTCTGTTGTTAAATCTTTCTAGAACAGACCAGATGTTTTCCACCAGCTCTGGAAGTCTTACAGATTTTTGGAAGAAAGGGAAGGCTTAAACTGAAGAGCTCCCCTTTGAAAACAGCTACCCACCAGACCTTAATGTCTGAGGTGAGGAACTACGCCAATCTCACCAACTTAGGAAAACATCCAGAAAAGCGGAATCCTCAAAGGGCACATCTATTTACAGTCATGAACACACTCAGACGGGGTATAAAATACAGGTTCTGATTAAAGTGTAGTTGTAGCGCCATGGAGTCAGCTCCCATACTTATCAGCATCTTAGATGGATCCTGCAGCTTGCGCTTAGGAGCACAGTACCATTGTTTACACCTCTGTTAGAACCAAAGCTAACTGGATGAAACCTCAGGTATAAGATAGTCAGTCTAGCACAGCTGAAGTAGATATATCCCTACACAGATAAAGCTCAAGCCTTATAGTGCTTTTTACGGCAAAATAAATACCTTAACTTGTAGCTGAATATTATGTGAAAGTCAGCACAGTCAGTATTTAAGAGAGATGAAATATGCTCTATGTAAGACACAATACAGATCACAGGCACACCCTTCTTTTGTATTAGCTTGGATTACCTTTGTTCTGATGAGCAAGAGTGCAGTGAACCAGGATGGAAGTGAGGAATGCACGGAGTAAGGCAGCATGGTCCTTGTCCAAGGACTCACAGGCTGCTAGTCAGGCACAAGGCGGTTCCAGCCTCCACTGGAATTTGCACATCCAGAGGCAGCCAAGGAATGCAAGCTCTAAGGGAAAAAAAAAATCAGGTAGGCATATTGTTAAATCGATAGGAAAGGTCACATATCTGTCACTTCATCTGTGTAAAGTAAATACAGTTTTTCCTGAAATTTGACAGCGTTAATGAGGCTTAAAGATCTATAGCTGGAAGGGATTTCCTGGTATCATTCAGTCCACTCCCTAGAACCAACACAGAATAAAGTATATCAAGCTAGTCCTGACAGATACTTATTTCGTAACAGCTTCCAAAGAAAGTGATTTCACAATGACTGCATGTAGCATCCCCTCACACTACTCCATCTCTAACTCTAGAAATTTTTTCTAATGGCTAATCTAAATCTCTCATGACAAGTTCAGACAATTTATTCTTAACTTCTTACCTGCACTGGACATAGACAACACTTGAATCAACTTCATAACAACTGAAAGCATACTTAGCAGATTGTTGTATTTCTTCTCTCAGCTTCCTCTTTTTTTTCTTTTTTTTTTTCCTTTTATCCTAACTTCCTTCTTTTCTTTTTCAGATCTTAGGTTTTCTGAGCTGCCTGACATTTGTACTGCTTTTCTCTCCACTTTCTAGTTTTTCACCCTTTTTGAAACACAGTACCCAAGATAGGACTCTCTATTCTATCTGTGGAAGAAAAATCCAATGCCAAACAGAACAGAAAATGACCTTCTTTGGCTTAAGTGTGGCCCTATTATTAACACTTCCCAGAACATCATCTGTCTGTTTTGCAATCCTATCACAGAACTGACTCATACTCAGCTTATGATCCATGTAACCCCAGGTTTTCCTCTACAGAAAAGACTGCATGAGGATTTTGAGCTCACTCTGAAGGACAGACTAGGGTAGATCACGTTGTGTTGTGACAGCTGTGAGGAAAGAGAGCCCCAGGGCTTGTATTCACCAGCCACAACCAGACCAGACACAGCTTAAAAAAGGTGCTGACAATTAGTTTGCACCAAAACCCAGGAGGTATCAGTCCCCAAAGAAAGCTTGATCCTGCCACCTGTTTTATGAGTAAATTCTTGCATTATCGGATTGTTTAATACTACAAAATTGTGCTGAAACAAATGTAAATGGAGTCCATGGGCAAAGGGCAGTGGGGAACAGAGATATCAAGCACCTGCAGATCATTTTATCCACTTGCAAGACATTGGTCTCAAGACTGTCGTGCCTGTGACCTTAACCCTAAGTATGCTGAATAAAGAACAGCAAAGGGAACTCATGCCACTAACAATGTGTTTGCCTCCAGGTGTCTTCTTCTCACTTTGCTTCTGCCTCCAACTTCGTACAAGACTCATCCCACCTAACTGATCTAAATCTGGCATCATCTCTAAGTTTGTCTTTTAGGCCAAGCTCTGGATTCATCCCACTCCAAAATAAATGTCTTAGATATGCAGAGTGAATCACCTTCTGACAGTGCTCTCTCTCAAGTGACTAGCAAGAAGAGTAAAGAGCAACCTAAGACCAGATGTCTAATTCTTTGACAGCCATAGAAAGGCAATCACAATTATTTCCTTAATGATAGCTCAGGCTCTCTAGTCCAGCTGATTGCTTTTCCAGGAAAGCACTTGCAATCTGTTCCATGCATAGCCAAACTCGTCATGTGCATGAGAATCCATGAAGTTTAATTTAAATGCTGAATATCCTCTCTGTTCTCTATTTTCCACACATCCTCTGCCTCTATCTCTAGTTCTCTGTAGCAGACTGTCTTTTCCCAGCCATTCCTGGCAATACCTCAATAACCAGCAGCTGGGTCACATTCATGGAGTCACAAGAACAAGACAAAGCTATCAGTTAAAAATGATATTACCTCTCCCTGGCTTTCATTTGGCCTGGCATAAACTGACAATGGGATGTAATTTTTTTTGCCTGACTACATTTCTCATAGCACGTAGAAGGAAGTGTAATTTGCTATCACAGCATTTTTTTCCCTTTCACACTTGGCTAACCGCACTGCATTTCACACAGATCTTTTCAGTCAGCTGCTGCAAGTCAGGGTCTCAAGATATCAGAAACCAGACACTATGCTGTCTCAGATTTTTAGAAGCCGTAGCACTCTGTGCTAAAACTATACACCTTTTACTGATTTTATTAAAACAAAATTTTTGGTAGCAAGCTATACACATGAAATACAAAATGTTGACGGTAAAGATCTGTTGGTAGATTTCTGAGGGGTAGGATAGGTAATTATACAGAATATATACATGCAATTATGGTTCTGTTTCTGCAGGACTCCATCCAAGAACTGCAAGGTCAACATCATCCTCTAGAAAGGCTGACAATCATCAGCTAAATTTGAATTACAGAGAGCTGCTGTTATGGATTAAGTCAGAAGTTGTCACTAACCTAGAACAGGAGCAGAAAATCACTTTCTCTACTCAAGCTGCACCCAAAGATTCACCTAACACTCTAATTATTTCCATGAAAAGTGCTCTACATTTACTACTAATGGACACGGAGAAGTCCATTTCTGAATCAATCTAATAGTTCCAGGCCACTATCATGAGGGAAACAACGGACTGGAAGTCACAAACATGAAAAGGCTTTTGCATATCCTGCTCTGGTATATTTGTATTCTGTAACTGGAAAAACTTAACTGCAAGAAATTAATTAGGTGATGGTTCCCAACACCACTAGTTATTACTGCATAATACTGTATAACTAGTTATTACTAGTTATTACTGCTGAAACCTTTTCATAGTGTCGTTGTGCTCAGTGGCCAAGTGTTGGTACACATTTTCAAACACTAGGTGGTGCCAAGGGTCCACACATAACAAAAAGCTGAATTTAAAGAAATAAAAACGTTCCATTTAATGGCAATATTGGTGTAATTGGGTCTCTGTCTAGTTCCATGAATTAGTTCAAAATCTACAGTTAAAAAGTCTTGTTGCCTAGGAAGTGATAGGAAAAATTCTGTACGGGCTGACAGTAACCCATGCAAACTCACAAGTAATTTGGTGCTTGAGTCTATAGAGAGAACAGCAATTCAGAAGCAAAGTTTCAACACAGGGTTATTACCTACACGGGCGGGTCCAGATTCATTTGGTCCAAAACCTTTTCTTGGACAGTGCTCACTACGAAGTGCTTCAAAGTGCTTTAAGAGCCTCATGGGAGGCAAATAGTCACACTCCTACCTTTGGTCTTAGCCCGGTGCCTAATGCTTACAGATTGGTTTAAGCTCTAACATATAAAGCCAAACTTTCCGAAAGGGTGTTTCTAATTCAAAAATTGGATGATCCTGCTAGATATGTAAATAGTAGCTGACCTATTTTATAAGATTATAAAAATACAAAAGGTTGCAAACTGTACGTAGTAACAAAGATCCAAAAAATCTTCAATTTTTCCTAGTTGGTACTTTCTCAAGTAGAAAACATATTTGCTCATCTGTCAGTATTACTGGTCTCATTAAATATGAACAAATTCTTTAACTAATGAATGAGAAACAAATTTATAGTAGTTTTAAACTAGAAATGCATAATGTCTATCACAAACTGCTTTAGAGCGCTATTTGGGAATACAGGCGCCACACTTTCCTGGGGGAGTTACTACAAAACTATTACCTGTGAGATAATCGTATTGATAGTTTGCAGGGAGACTGTTATTAAGTCACCAGCAGGAAGGAGCGGAGAGTCAGCAAATATTTGACACCTCATTAGCATTTCTACTCTGATACACTTTTGTTTCAAGCTACTGATGCTGTTCTCTTTTCCCAGTACAGATCTTCCTGTCTGTATACAGTTAGATTTCTATGGAAAGAGGAATTTATGCTTGCCAACGATATGTAAGAGGGTGCAATCGCCTTTTTTTGGGCTTCTGGGGAAGGGCTCAGTTCATGGAGTTATTTGTCAGTATTTGCTGGATCCTGCTCATGCTATCAGAAGGGTTATCAGAAGAAACAGCTACATGTCAATGTAGCTGGACACAGAGTCTATTTTCTCAGTAAAGTGAGTATAATTTCTTAAATCCTTCCAACCCAAGTCTTTCCTTGGATCTACTCCTAATGTATGGTTGTTCCCTGGGAACTGGGCTGTGATGACTGCACAATGCTGTGTCTCAGCGTCCTTTGTGGCAGCAGCATATATGTAAATAAATCAATTTACTTTTACAAGATTGGTCTGGAAGACTATGGATATCTCTTACAGATACCTCTCAAGTAGGTTTACATAGAGCAAGGCCCAGTACACAGCCAACAGAAATGATGTGATGTAGCTCATCTTGTATTTACTAGAACTATGATGCCTCAACAAACTCATGTACAGAAGCTATGGTGGGAAGGTGCATAGGATAGACACACATACTGAGAGGAAAACAACAGTATACCCTATGCCCAACTGATGATGATGCTTAAAGACACAACAAGGATTATAGCAGATGTGAAGACTGAAGACAGATCAATAATATGTAACAGTCTGAATGGCATAGTGAAGTGGACATCAACAGAAAATATAATTAAACATGAAGTTATAGATCTAGGAAGAAAGAATTGTGTTCAGAAAACAGGTGAAACCTGTAAGACCTGTCCTGAGATGTGACATTGGAAAGGATTTGAGATTGAGTAAAGTGGATTGTCTTCCAAGCAATAGCTTCTAATGTGATTCTGTAGCCAAGAGGGCTAATGCAGTCCATAAATGTAATTGTAAATCAGAAATGAAGAAGTCTATTTGACATCTGTGTGATTCATCCCCACCAAATTCAGTGTTGAGACAATGAAGAAACTTAAATAACACTCACTACTACCATTAAAAATTGGAAAATATTTTGTAGTGAAAAGTGTCAGGAGTTGGCTTAGCTTTGCTTGTGAAATAAAAAAGTCTGTAACATCCTGTGCAGATCCTCTGCAGATCAGCACGACTCCCAGTGACCACTGAGTCCAATGTGTCAAGCTTACAGTACTTGGGCAGATTAGGTTCCTAGGATGGGGTCATTTTCAATCTTCCTTTGACACAGTTACATTTTGCAAAGATGGGCTAAATATTAAATACAGAGAGTGCCAGTGACAGAAAATTAGTCTTTTATCCATTCACTGGGGCTCTAAAGAGAAGAAGGACTTCAGTTCTCTTTTCTGAGTTTATCACCTCAAGGCTGAAGTCATGTCCACACGAGCAGCTCACTGGTGCAACCCCACCTCCTAGGGAAGCCCAGGTAAATGGAGGAGCCTGCAGTGCTGCAGTGGTGCCTGGGCTGATTGTGATGGAGCTTGGGTGGGGTGGGGGCTGCTGTGCCAGAAGGATACTACAGGTATGGAAGTGGATGGTTTGAAGCAGATTACTGAGAGGTGAACTGTCATAAGGAGGCTTGTTTCCACCCCTTCACCACATGATGGTCTGCTTATTAAGCTGGGGTTTGTTACCAGTTTCATGATACGATCTAGATAGTGAGAGGGAATGGTGCACAATGACAGTACTCAGTTTCTGGCTTTGGGGTTTAGTTTTTATGTTCGATTATCAGTTGTGCTTGGAGGCCAAAACTAACAGCCCTCGTTCCAAATATTTCCATCTGCAGGATGGGCATTAGCTCGTCTCAGAACTCATGCGGAAGCCTCTGACTGCTGACAGAACATCCAAGTGTCCTTGTTTCCAACAGTTATGTGAGTGGTCCATGTTACCAGTGCGATACAATGACGGCATCCAACATCCAGGGAAGACCCAAATACATACACGTCAGCATACGCAAGCGCTGCTGACATATGACTACAATTCCACACCATCTGGGAATGAGCACAAGCTGGAGTGTAGCACTGCCTTTGTGGGCTAAATGCATCTTGTTGCCCAGACATTGAGCAGTCCTGCCTTAAGCATTCCTTTGCAGACAGTCGCATTTCCTAGCCAAAGACTGATCAGCTTCAAAAGGACAACTTCAGTTTCTAAGTGTCCTTACAAAACCACCTACACAGCATTGACTCAAGCCCAAAAGCAGGAATCTGCAAACTATACTGCTGCTGTGCTCAGTAAGCAAGATTTCCCCCTTAGCAAGAAAAACATCAGATAAGTAGTATTATTTACAGTTAACCCTATAGTTTAACCCTTTTTACCTGGAGACAGGAGAAAAGGAAAAATAACAGCACATATACTAGATTTGCCTGGACAGCATATAATAATGTCAACCACATCGTTCCCAGTATGAGGCTAGAAATATATCCATCCTAATTCTCCAAAAGCTGTCAGGGCTAGCTGAGATAACCAGCTACTGCTCACAGTTTGAAGTTTACGCTCAAAAGTGATGAACTGATGGGCTGCTGTATGAACACCCTGTAAAGAGGATGCTCCTCTAGACTTGGCAATCAGCTTACTAAAACAAAGTAAGAACACATCACAATCAGCAGCATAGAGTCCAGTTGGAGGCCTGTAACTAGCAGTGCTCCCCAGGGGTCGGTCCTGGGTCCGGTCTTGTTCAACATCTTCACCTGGACAAAGGGATAGTGTCCACCCTCAGCAAGTTGCTGACGGTATGAAGCTGGGAGGAGGGGCTGACATGCCAGAAGCCTGTGCTGCCATTTAGTGAGACCTGGATAGGCTGAAGAGTTGGACAGAGAGGAACCTGATGAAATTTAACAAAAGCAAGTGTGGAGCCTTGCACCTGGGGAGGAATAACCGCATGTATCAGTACAGGTTGAGGGATGATCTGCTGGAGAAGAGCTCTGCAGAGAAGGACCTGGGTATCCTGGTGGACAACAGGTTGGCCATGAGCCAGCAGTGTGCCCTGGTGGCCAAGAAGGCCAATGGTATCCTGAGGTGCTTTAAAAAGAGCATTGCCAGCAGGTGAGGGGGGTGATCCTCTCCCTCCACTCCTCCCTGGTCAGGCCTCAGCTGGAGTACAGTGTCCAGTTCTGGGCTCCCCAGTATAAAAAAGACAGGGACCTCCTGGAAAGAGTCCAGTGGAGGGCCACAAAGATGATAAAGGGTGTGGAGCATCTCCCCTATGAGGAAAGGCTGGGTAAACTGGGTCTGGTCAGCCTCGAGAAAAGAAGACTGAGAGGGGATCTTACTAATGTCTACAAATATCTTAAGTGCAGGAGGTAAATGGACATGGCCAGTCTCTTTTCAGTGGTCTGTGGGGACAGGACAAGGGGAAATGGCCACAAACTGGAGCATAAGAAGTTCTGCACAAATATGCATAAGAAATTCTTCAAGGTGCAGGTGACGGAGCACTGGGACAGGCTGCCCAGGGAGGTGGTGGAGTCTCCTTCTCCGGAGACATTCAAGACCCATCTGGATGCCTACCTGGCTGTAGGGAACCTGCTCTGACAGGGGGGTTGGACTCGATGATCTCTAGAGGTCCCTTCCAACCCCTGCAATTCTGTGATTCTGTGATAATCACCAACCTGCAAGAGTGAACTAACATAGAGCACTAAAATGGCCCTGGGTATCAGAACTGCTGCTTCCCAGCTGCTTCTTTCTTTTTTCCAATTAAAACCAAGTTCATAATCTCATACAGATCATGTCATGCATTCCAGCTCCAAAAATGTGAGCTTTACACACATGCTGACCTAGGAAAGTGTGATTAATAAGTAGTAGTTAAGCTCAGAGTAAGTAATAATGACATGTTGATTCAGAACACAGTTCGTTTACCAGTTTATGACCATTAATGAATTTCATAAGTTATCTATGTCTGAATTTGTCACTTGGAAAAAAAATCTTAGTATTTACATCTTTCATAGTGAAGATGTCGGGTCTAACCTGTTAAACTGTGAAGTGCGGTGAGATCCTCAGTAGAAGTTAGGAACACAATACATATTTGAAAGTGCAGAAAATGACCTGAACAAAAAACAGATTTGGATAAATTAATATGAGGAATATTGACTTGGTTTCACTCTATTAGAATGAATGGCATTTTGCCTGGAATATGAGTCATAGGAGAATTTTATATTCTAAGTGTAAGACATTGCTAGGCAAGACAGAATGGGGAACAGTAATCTGGAGGATAAATTGCAGGAAGAAATAAGTAGGAATACACTGAAATGATAGCAATAATGCATGAAGAACTACGCTAAGACAAAAGGTAAATTGTATCTTATTACTTTGAAAGCCATTCAAGCTAAAAGGCTCAAAGATTCTTCTGAGAGAATGAATCAGATCACAAAGCACAGAATATAACATGTGAGAGCTTAGGACAGTGTGTTTCAGTCTGGGAGACCTGGCTCTGGAAAGAATTTTCAGCAGAGGTTAGATGAATCACAGTCTGAGCTCTCATGAGTCATTGCAAAAACTTCATTAACCCCTGTAGACCCAAGTAAACATATGCATGCCTAGATTTCCATGAAATCACATTTACTCCTGCGATGGATGTTAACTGAGCTACAGGTGAGTAGTGCCACTGTAAACAAGGATGTAAAGGCCAAAAGAAAAGAAACCAGAGATGGCCTTGAATAGGAGTCTCATGAAGAAGAACCCCCAAAAGCTAAACTGGAGGGCTGATTTCCCTGGCCTCAGGGAGGACACTGCAGTGAAAGGGTAAGACAGCACGTCAGTATCAGTAGAGAGGGAAAGAAATTTGAAGATGAATTGAGGCAGTGACACATGGCTAACAGGCTTTTGAAAACACAACGAGAAAAGTCTCAGTGGAGAATACTGGATCAAAGCCATGCTAGAGGGTACTCTGGATGGAATCAGAAATGTGTTGGAGGAAAGGGCTGTGATTAACAATTCAATGTTTTCCAGATTTCATCTACTCTGGAACATATGGCATTGCAAAAATCACCACAAGTAACTCTTCAAAAGTAAGTACACAAGAAACACAAAAGCATGTCAGGCTGAAATAAGGAAAGCTGAGAGTGACACATCTGAGTGACAGCAGGACAAAGTAGGTACACTGCCAATGTACAACTAGTACATTTTATCTTTACCACTTGTCAAATGCAGCCCTATGCCATGTCATTAACAGAAGCCAGTCTTAAAAAATGTCATTTATGCAGAGTATTCACAGACCCTGATTTAATGCATTTATGACTTATTATTAACACTACAAACGTTCTGTTTCAAGTCATTTCTGATTGAATGTGCTCACACAGACTGCAGTCAGAGCTGCAGATATTACTTCCACAGGACTTAGGGAAAATTACTCCTTGCAGCAATAACCTGGTCAAAAGGTATGTCTCATACTTTTTACACATTAAAGAGTCTTAAAATATACTTGATAATTTAATCTAGGTTTGACTTGCTGCTACATTTAAATCTGCTCACTCTTGCTTTCCACAACAAAACAATTCCTCCACACACTTTGATGCACTCTGCCTACATTTTTTTAGAATGCCGCACACATGCCCTCTGAATTTGGGTTTGGCAATACATTAAGGTTATTACCCGGGATCTCACTCTAGGCTGTCAGCTTTATTTAGATTTCATCCAGATTTTAAACTTGATTTATCTGGCTTGGTTCAATGCCCAGCAAAGTTAATGGAAAGTTTTTATTGACCTGAAAGGAAGTTAGATTGAGGCATGTTTGTGTGCCTAGTTCATCTGACATTAAAATTCTTTTTTCCATTAGGTTCTCCACATTTAAAGTGGGTTAGCAAACTGACACAAAGTCCTGAATTGTTTTCTGAATACAAAGATGTGAAAGTGAGCATTGCTTATGAAGTTCAGCTCTAGCTCTTGTTGAAATGAGCAGAAACTGTTTCATTTACTGCAGTGGAAGCTGAGCTAGAGCTAAATATCACAGTTAAATGTATTCCAGGATTTATTCCAGAAAATGAAAATCTAATATAAAAACCAGATGTTTTTGCCCTTTCTGGGTCTTTAATGAGTTGGAGAGAAGGTAGGATCGCAGTGCTGTTCATAACTGCATGAATTTAATGACTTGCAATCTGTTGGCTTAGCTTTCCAGAGATCTATGAAACTAACAGCTTTCATCTTAAAAAAGGAAAATGAACAAAAGCTAAGAAGTTAACTGCTTTTAACACTACAGAGAAAGGTGGAAAAACATGAATCCTAAGACCTCAAAAATAAGAAGGCCAAGTCCCTTCCCCAAAGTGACGTGTGATGAAATACTATGATTTTTAAATCAGCCCCACTGTCAGGAGATCTGATTCACTTTGAACTGCTTGCTATTGCTAATGCCTTTGTCTCACTGTGCTGGATAACTTGCTCTCTGTGCCATGACATTTTCCAAAGACTCAACAGAATCAGCACTCTCATCATGCCAGAGGCTGTCCAAAAAAACCTAAAATTTTTAAAAGGGGAAAGACACATAGAATGCCAGCAAAATTAATTTTATCATGAGATGATACGCAGATAGATAAAAAAACCGTCTAAACTAAAACATTATAGTCAGTTTTGATTTTTGCAGAAATCAAACTGGAACAGATATGAGATGATTTTCTGCAAAATTGTGTAAGAATGCATCAGGATATTTTTTTCTAGAGGAAAATCTGTCTCCTATATAAAATATAACATAGTTTAAACAAATATTTATCTATGTGAATGCTTATGCATATATTAACACCTATTAGAAATTCCAAGGCTCAGTTACTGGTACTGAGGGATGATTAGTGATCATCCCACACAATTCTGTTTATGATCTACTGCTCATCTGCTGTACCCAGATTTCTTCAACACAGAAATTACTGCAAAACAGTCTCATAATATACTGCCATAAAAATGTCCACATACTTTATTAGCTCTATATACCTGCATGTCTTATACTACTTTGCTATTCTTACCAAAACTGCTCGCTGTTTTCACAGGAAGGAATTTGTGGCTCTGTCAGTGCATTTGCAGTGCACTGGGATCCATCATAAGCACGCAGACTCTCCCACCAAATCAGGAGATCACGGATAAAATTCCAAGGAACTTATTGCACATTACTTCTTATTCTTTACCAGTCTGATTAACACCTAAATTCAGAAGTCGTGCTATAATATTTCAGCTCATCCTTGCTAAGTAGACACCAACACAATATTAGTAGTAAAAGGAACTTCTGTTTACGGCACCTGGCCTGTTTTGTGATTAGGCAATATTCATTAATATGCTTGGCTTCCAAGTTCAGAAGAGGTAATAGACAACACGTTAGAAATCCATTCCCAGAGCCTACTGCCAGGTGATTTCACTGGCGAATTGACAACAGAAACATGCACAAAGTGTGGCATTACTATCTAAATACCCACCCATGACATGCTTTCATTTTCTGTACAACGCTCTCTACCATGTCCAAAAAGCATCAGTTTTTTTTATTTCTCAAGCCAGGTAGGGAATGAGAAGGGAATGTAAGCTAAATTCGCAGAGGGTTTAAAAGTTCAGTATGAAGTTTCCCCTCAGATCCTCCTTTAAGTCTGTACTACCTGAATTCCAACCACGGGGCATGCATAAAGGCATCTTCTGAGGCAGTTACAGAGGGCACTCCTGCTTCCAGCCTGCAGGAGCCATTCCAGGGGGACAATATGTTAGATGCACATTAGAGTTCAACTATAACACTAAACATGCAGAATTTAAAAGTAGCGCTTTATTACCTAATAAAATCAGGTTAAATTCCTAGCTATAGAAATAAAAAGGATTGCCAAAATAAAACTTCTATTCAAATTGTCATCTCATCTTCATGAACTGTACTTTGTTCCTGGGCATTCCACTGTTGAAAATGTTAAAGATAATTTTATTCTGACACTGGAGAAAAAATAAGTTAACCATGTTTTCAGTTAGTCAGCTTCTAAACAGCTTAGCTGTAATGTGCCTTTACACGTGCACTGTTTACTTCTCCAACTACCATGCTTTATGTCTAATTGAGGACTTCTTCAGAATTTCATAAGCAGTATTGAACTTCCTACTGGTATTAGTAGGAAAACATTCAGGCTTGAAGACCACAGTCCAAGTGCTCAGTGGTTACAATTTCTGATTTGCACCTATGCTGCTGTGAGCATGGACAGCCCCACAGACTTGGCAGAGAAATCCTCATCAGTCCTTACCCAGCCTTCGCCTTTCCTATCAGGACCAATCCTATTAGTCATTCAGCATTTTTGCTCTTTCTTTTTGCAGGTACGCACCAAATACAAAGAAAGAAAGAAAGTGGTTGTATTTAGCAAGTTTGCAAAGTAACTGGCTGTATATGGACAGCTAACTAACCTCTGGAACGCGAAAGTTAAGGTGCAGGAGGCAGGTCTCATTTTCAGGACAAAGTGGTGAACTGCACAGAGGGCTGGATTCACAGCTAGGACTTAAGTCTCGACACTACAATAGTGTTGTGCTTCCTGTGAGCTATGAAAAACTGGCAGATGGCTCTGTAATGTCTCCTAAACTGCAGAAGGGAGCAGCAGGAGGGTGCATAAATAAAGCTCCTCCATCCCAAGTTCTGTGAGTGTCTTTTACAGATAGGGTCTTTTACAGACAAGAGGAACTGTGCAGATAATCTGTAGTTTATTACGAGAGTGATGTCTCTTTTTTTTTTTCTTTTTTTTTTTTTTAAGAAAATCAGAGTTTACATAATAGGATTTCATTATAGTTTATGTAGTTATTTGCAGCTGTTTCATGGCAGTACTCTTTCATGCTATACAAATGTTGTCTTTTCTAATCCTATTTCCCAATCAGACTGTCTGAAAGAACACTTGCCATCATCTATAGGCAGAAAGATTGGCAGGAGGATGTTTTCTGTGAGAGGTACTTAATTGAGGAGTTGGTACCTCACCCTGAACTGAAATAGCCTCATAAGCATGCTGCAAATATTTTCCTATCGCCCAGACCTCTCAGCAGGGAGGGACTTGGCAGAGAGCTAAGGTCTGTATGAAGGGTAGATTCTGCAGTCTGTTTAGTTAAGATCTAACCCCCAAGCATACTGATTTTACTGACAGCTGCTGATAGTCCTGCTGGTCATCTGTTACATTTGCCAGATTAGTTCTGTAAGCAAAGCAGGGATACCTATAACTTTCAGACTAGCGCCTCTTTTCAGACAGGAAAAAAGACTTCTGACAAGTGAGGGACACTCTTCTCTGTTGAGCAGTCTAAGGCTAATAAATAATCACTACATTTGAAAACAAAAAACAAATACAAGGTCAAAAAATGATAACTTCTGTCAGTGACCCTACTGTATTCCTACCGTACTCTGAACCGCAGAGATTGCTTTATAACTGCGATAGCAAGCCTGACACTTCACAAGTACTGGCAGTAGCAATGGGGTTTACAAGATCACACTTTTCTTCTTGTAGTTTAAGAGCAGCTTACCAAGCAAAGTGCTCTTACAAGAAGCTCTGAAATATCCCAAAGTGCCCATAGTCATAGAAGCACTGTAAATAATTCCTGATAACTCATCACAGTGCTTGCTATTAAAATGTCATTAATAGCTGCGTAGTCTTGGTGTTTCCCTGTCATTTTACATCTGAGCAAGTTTAGAGGAGATTTTGAGTCAGCTCTCAAAGCTGCCTCTGCTAATGACACAAATGAAACGACCACAGTGAAGTCATTTGCAGCTGGCTCCACAGGAGACTTTGGTGTTCCGATGCTTCCTTGTTAGACCAACTCATGTGCAGTGGGATCTTCAGCCTTGAAACAGGCACTGCAGCTCTCCTGCACACAAGCCTGTGTGTTGCTGGGGGCTGAAGGGTGAGATCCTCCAAAAGCAACAAGCTGACTGAGAAGCTCCCTAAGCTGGATCAAGGTATTACCCATTAAAGGTTGCTGGATATCTAATTTCAGAGATAAAGGGGGACTTGTCTTCAGTCAGACTTTTACTATGAATTCCATTCTAGACATGAAAGATCTATAGATAAAATGCGAATTACTCATATGGGAAAGAGGAAAACACAGTGGATGATATATGGGTTTTCTTGATTAACAGAGACTTATTTAAATACTGATTATTGAAAACAGTGGTTCATTTCAGAGCTGTTCTCACAAGTTCAGAATGATACTCCTGCAAACTTTTATGGAGACATGTAAGATTTTATAATATTTCCTGGGCAGCCTGCTCTAGGCAGCCCTGCCTGAGCAGGAAGCTGGACCAGATAACCTCAAGAGGTCCCTTCCAACCTCAGCCATTCTGTGATAGTAAACTATGGCTGAACACTTAACAAAGCATTTTGTAGACACATATGCTTGGCATTGCTCAGAGCTGATGACAGCGGGGCAATCACCAGCACCACTCTCACATGAAGATCCAAAAACCAAGAAAGAGTTTCTCAAGAATTAAATGGAAATAGCTTCTGAATTGCAGTTTGACAGTACTCACTGCAAAAAGAATTGTCAGAAAGCAATTACTATATGTGGTACATCTGTGTTACGTTTGGAGAATCCGCACGAGAGCAACAGCTATTTCACAGCTTTGCTCTCACTTCCTGTTAGCACCTTGCAGTCTCCTAGAATTCTTGCTAACGGGTGCAAGTATTTAATTCATTGCCACTCAACAAAAAACAGACAAGGTGTTTTCTCACTGTTCACAGCACAATGCCTCTCTAATGCTTGGGAAGCTGGAGTCTACTTACTCGCTCACACCTAAGAAATCAAAGACAAACCAACTCATCTCAAGTAACAACTAACAAAGTCCACGTAAGACAATCTCAACTACAGATCTCCAAAGGTACTCAGGAGGTAGATCTCCTCCTCTGACTCTCTGTTGCTCCTCAGCCTGCTCACCTTCTCTGTCCCCACGCTGAGCAGTTCTTCTACCTGCATACACCTCCCACAGGTGTACTCACTGCTGCCATCAGCCACTGACAAAACTCGGGCACACCCTGCAGCCTGAGGCCTGGATGGCCACATGGAGCTCTCTCTGGCGTAGCTGTGTCAGTCCCTGTGGCTGCAGAGCCCACGGGGGACACAGAGGATGTCTTTCTGCCGAGTTAATGCCATGACTGAGCCATTGGAAGTGACACAGTGACAGCACCCTCCCTGTGTGCCCTCCTGAGCAAACTGTGGCCCAGACTGCTGCACTGCACCATGACTATCACACCACATCCTGCTTGTTTGGCCTGTTTGCAGTGCTCGTGGTCACTATAGGTCCCTAGGGCTGCTTTGTAAACATATATGGAATGGCTGCCATTACTCATGGCCACACCCACACCTCACCAGCGGCTCTCCTGGGGTTCTCTTGTGTTGCCACCACCACTCTGACACACAACAGGCCTGCACCTGAGTGAGCACACTGGCGAGAGACCTTGCTGCTGGCTTTGCCCACACCTCCTAGCTAGGCTGCATGACATTATGCACCACATGATGATACAGCATGCCATGTGCATAATATAACTAAATCTGTAGTGCACTATCAGCCTGGTTTAATATACGGAGAATGGTCAATCACTGGCTACTCTTTTCCTCCTGTGAAGTTAACTTTCTTATTGCTAGCTGAAAATTCCAGTTCCAAAGTCCCATTTGCTACTTTTGAAGGAAGTACAGAAACAAGGTAATACTATGCTGTTTCTTAAGATCTGTGGGATCAAATAGTCTTTGAGATGCTTACACACAGGGAAAGGATCAGCTGCTATTGCATTACTACATAGTTGCCAGTGGCAAGCTGAATTTTCACTAAAGCTTTATTGGAAATAATCCTGCAGTAGCAGTAAATCAGACAGCACTCCTAAATGAGATGGAACAAATGACGTTTTCTGTATATTAACACAAACAGGCCACATTTTGTACCTTATTAATACCATATAGTACCGTAATATGACTACTAATCTGAATTTGAATCAAAAGTTTATATTCTACAGATGTTTGGAGTTTTTCCTTATTATTGATTGATTTTATTAATGATCGATTTTAACACCTGTTCTTTCTACTGCAGTCTTAGTTTTACCGATTTTATAAATGTAACATTTGTACATGCAAATGTACTTTCAGACACAGTTGTGTGCTTCTCAATTCAGTGTAGCCCTGTTGACCCATCTTCTTGATAAATTGTTGTCCTACAACCCAGATATGCCTTAAACTTTGATAGAGTTGAAAGAACATATCATAACCCATCAGTGTAAATAAGAGTAAGTTAAACTGATATTGTTCTATGTACGAAGTGTTCAATAAATATCACATTCCCTGCCTAAATTTAACCAAAACCGAAAGTTGAACAATTATAAAATCTTTATCCAAATTAAAGAGCTGTATAGTTAGAAACATTACGTACTGGTGGTGAAACTTACATACACGAGTAAATATACACATACAGCATTACAGAAAACTGTTTGAATATACTTCTAGGAAACAAATCATAACAACTATGCTCTATTTGGTTTCTGAATTAACTAACTCCATTATATGGGCTCTTGAGTTAAACTCTTATCTTGTTCTGCTCTGGTTACATGGTAGATCATACAGTAAGTATTACACACTACAGAGACAGAGGAACAAGCCGTCTAGCAATATACATATCCCACATCTTTTAAAACGAGTTCCAACCTTGACTTGACACTAGCTTCCTTGGTAGCCTTGGACAAATCAGCTGAATGGCTCTTATTTATCTACCTCACGTGCTGTTGTAAGGAAAAATTAATGCTTATCAAGTGCTCAGGGACAGAAGCATGCACTTGTGCACCACACACTTTTAGTATTGCTAGTACTACAATTTCCTCCCTCAACCGAGCATTGATTTTTCATTACCAGTATTAAGTCAGGAATAAAGTAAGAGCATATGGCACTTTATGGTAGAGCAGTCTTTACAAAATTTCATTTCACAGCTAGTACATGACAGGTAAGCTTGTCAAAACCTGGGTAATCTATAGATTCACCTCCAAACAAGCCTCATGACTTTGTCATATATAGATTTATATGGGAAAGGATCTGAAACTTTTAATTTGTTAAATATAACAGCCTTTTAAAAATTTTTCCCTGGTACGCAGCCGCCATATTTCTGGAAACAAACAAACCAAACCAAAAAGTGAAAACGCACACACCACATTTTCAGGTACTCACTTATAGAATAAGAAGGCATGGAGACTCCTAGTTAGTTTATGCCCTTAGAAGTATCGGCATCACCATATACACTTTACTTAGCAAAGATCAATAAACATAATAGAAGGCATTACATTTGGAGCAGTCGTTGTATATCATCATCACTGCTTTTATTTTTTTTTCCTCTCTCTTTTCCTTTTCTGTCTAGGTAAGTAGTTTTTTCTCAACCCATTCTCTCCCTCATCCCACGTGGCAGGGAGTGAGCAAACGGTTGTGTGGTGCTCAGCTGCTTGCTGGGTTAAACCACAACAGTTAGAACAGGAAATCTGGGTAAAAGAGAAAGAAATGTGGGTGGGTGTTATCAGCAAAGTCTTACCAAATCAGTTGCTTTCACTGTTCCATATAGTTTTCTTAAAAGTTTCAAAGATTCACTCAGTTCACTATTTGCAATGCTTTAGAATCTGTGACAGACATTAGACTTGAACACGGAGTCCTAAAGCATGAATTCTGCTGCCTCAGCTAGTGGACACTTGATTCTCTGCTATGTCCAGAACAGACACGGAACGTCTCTGCCTGGAGCCTCCACGACAGCATCACAGGATGCGACACTGTACGGCAGCAGGATGCTCCCTTCTCCCTCTTCATTACAGCTCTGTCAAATCCATACTGATCCGCTTAGCTGTCCTCTACTCCTAACCTAGGCTGGGAAATCTGTCACTTTGTGAGTTTCTGAATTTAGATTTTATGTATTCTGATAAAAACTACAGCAATTAACGTTACTGATCATTCAAACTAGAGTGCAAGCTTAGAACAATAAATCTGAGTGACTGCTTCAGCCTCCGTAAACTCAGGCTGATACTACTGCATATCATGTTTGAACTTTTAAAGATTTCTTTGAAACCTTAGTAAGGACTACCTGAAAAAAAAAAAAACATCTTAAAATCAGGAGGATAGCTTTTCTTCATATCACTTTTGCATACTTCCAATCCTTTAGGAACACTGATTTTGGAATCTATAAAAGGAAACTAGCCCTCAACTGAAATGTCATCAGTTTTTCAAAAGCCTTCTGTAAAAAGAGAGAGATTTAAGACAGCGGAGTGAAGCGTTTGCTTAGTCCAGTTAGAATTTAATTACTCTAATCAATAAAAAGATGGCAATTGGGCAGGGCTAGATGCCAACTCCCTGGCAGCCATGAATGCCTTTTATCACACATAGTCTCAGTGACACTGAAGCGTTAGTGAACAGGACTACACGTATCAGAACAGTAAGTGTTCATGACAATTTGGGAGATACAGAAACTTAAAATTCATAACATTACATCAGCAAAAGCAGTAACAGAAAACAAATGGCCAGAAATTATTTCCTGTAAAATGGCCTAATAACAATGCTAAAGATGCCTGTGAAGAGACCCATTAAACAGCAGAAAATAGTGAGTTCTGTATTTGCATGTGAACTGAAACAGTTAACAATAGTGATATTTAATCATAACTATGATGAGGCAGAAAAAAATCTCAATATTTGTTTTCCCAATACCACCTGGCAGACAAGCATATAGTAAGTGCATTTGCTGGAAGCACTTATGCTTTGCTCTGAAAAACACCCTCAATGAATTGCTAACAGTGCCAAGTTCAGTCTGTGTCTTTCAGTGCAAAGAAACACAGAAAGGAAGGAAGAAGTCATTTCTTGAGCTTTTCTACCATTTGAAAACTAGTCTGGAAATGCCTGCTTAATTACGTAGTTATTTGGCTGTCACTTCAGCGACGCCTGAGAAATGTACTTGCTATTTACTGCTCTTTACTCAATTTCAGAAGTGTCTTCATGAACCATGTAAGAAAGCAACCTTCATCAGCAATACCCACATGGAGAAAACTGCCCTCAGTTTTTCCTTCAGTTTCTTGGCAAGATTTCAAACAAATTCTTCCAGGCCCCTTCACCACCTTTGTTCCTGTTGCCCTAAAGTGAGTGAGGTGAGCACTCCTTATCAATACAGAGCTCAAGTCTTCTGCTGGTGTTAGCAGAGATGGTGAACATGTGTATACCTGATGCAAGTTTTGTTAAGTGAACTGCAGTCTCCATAACAGTTGATGAAAAATCAGTTTCTGATGAATTTCAGATGACAACTTCTATAAAAGCACAAGTCTGAGAGGAAGAGAGTCACTTCAAAGCCAACTGCTCTTCACAGTGAGGCACATTTATAATCCTCACCAAAAGAAACATTTGGCCTTTATTTGTAAGGGCTGTTCTCATGCCTAATCAGATTGTTCATCCAGCTCTACTGATGAGGATAGCAAAAATACCTTTGCTTAATAACAAATCTCTGCTGCTACGTGGCAATGTCTTCATCCTCTGATGACACTCAAGATGAGTTTTCCTGTCACCAGCACTGGGTTTTGCCCCTGCCACCTCTCTAAACCACTGATTTGGTAAGACACTGGAAGCAAGAAATGCATATGATCCCATGCTGAACCACTGAGAAGATAGTTCTAGTGTTAGCTTTTAAGCAACCAATAGACACAAAGGCACTGGAAACAAAACTTCTTCATGTAAACAATAAACAAATCTCTTTCAACTCTAATGCTACCTGCATATGGTTGTGGCAATAAACAGCTATATTCAAGCAAATCCAGCAGTATTATCCTTGCTTAGTTTCAATATCATTGTTTGAACAATTAGCACATAAAGCTTAGAGGTACTCAGTTTCTCATTGTACATTTCATACCCATGCTGAAAGCCTTTTTACACCCTGATACTAACTCTAAGAAATCTTACATTTGCTTTCTTGTCATCTACAGACACTTTACTGTCCCTGGTTATGTAGTTTGCTCCTTCTCTTGGCTTACAGTCTTTCAATGAATAATTAATTTCTCATACTGTGGTCTGTTGTTTCAATGGCTGGAAAATGTACAGTTCAGTTGGGAAAATCTAGTAACATGGTTCATTGTGAATTAAGCAGCTGCATGAAGTAACAATCTATTGTTTATTAATTTTTGCACATAACTCTTACGTTTACTGAGAATACAAAGACAGCACTCATTCTTTCCCCAGAATTTGTGACAGCAAAATTAGCACAGGGTCCTGGCCTAAGAGACTCTGGGTAGAGTAATTCTCAGCCAGTACAGAACCAGGTAAAAATTAAAACGGCCCTAATGCCTTGGCATAGGATCTCCAAACGATGAGCCTGGTAAGTCCTTTCCCTAGCTTATGCAGCAGTAAGAACAGGGTAAATTAATCAGAGTAACAAATGGGAAGGATGGGAACAATGTGAGGGCACAACAAAGACTTCAGTGTTTTTTCAGTGTTTTCTCTTCAATTTTCAACTATTTGACTGCTGCGCACACAGTAACACTTTTTTAGCTGTTCCCTCCTTTTCTCTCAATAATTTGCATCAAAATGTTGCCTATACACAGCCCAGTAATAGCCCTAGCCAATAAACATGCAGGAAGAGCAAGGACAGTAGGAATTCAGCAGTACTGAGGAAAATTCTAATCCAACTAAATTTGGCAGCAAAAATCTCTTACATAACCTGTGAACTAGAGGACAGAACGATCATCTGGGAACATTAATTTGTTCTTCTCAGCACATTAAACAAAAGTGGCATCTTTCCATAACAGATTTTCTTTTGCTTTTCAAGGCATAATGTTGCAGGAAAGGCATCACATGCTAATTAGACATTTCTAACATCAACAAAAAATGCTTTTAGTTGATAATTCAATTATACTGCAGCTGTACACAAATTCAAACTGTAGTGAAGCTCAGAGGTGCAGAACAGGGCTTGTGATATATAGAAATAGGTCTCCAAAACAATGCTTTCTGAAGAAAACAGGCACTTCTGAAAGCTGACTGTTACATCAATACTTTTACACCGACCTCAGGAAATGAACCTCTCGTGAGAGTACAAAGGTCTGAGATGTACAGATGGAAGATCCCGAGCAGGTGTAAACCACTAGGACAACAGGCACTGTTTGTATCCACTGAAAACAAACCTAGCTCTCTCCTTTTTCCACCTGAGATACACTGTAACAAGCAAAAGCAGCTGTCCCTTAATAGGATACAAGTACATAAAAGCTCCATTCACAAACTAATTGTCAACAAAGGACCGTACTATTTACATCTGTTACAAAATGAGGTAGCAGTTCCCTCAATACCAGTATTTATGGAGTGCAATAACCACTGAATTGATACAATGCATTCCAGAATTACTAACAGCCACATTTTTAAAACAAAGTTACTGAAAAATGTTAGGAAGGCAAGAAAACTTTTATACACAGAACGGCAAAATTAATCTTATAGAACATATCCGCAAAGGGTGAAGAGTCTGGAGAACATCAGAGGACCTACTACATGAAATCACCTTCAACAACTCTGACCAAAAACCTGAAGGTGAAGGCTGAGTTGGAAACATGCTGAACATCTAACTCAAGTAAGGGAGGCGAAACAAAATTAATTTCTTTTTAAAATTTATCCATTTTATCTTCTAAAACACCACAGGAATTCCTATGAATGACTTACAGAGTAGCTTAGAAATCCTAAAAACCACTTTGTGATTTTTAGATATTTTTTTTAATAAACATAGGAGCTTTTTCAATTGTTTTTAAATGTCACTTCCTACCACAACAAGTGATTTGCATAGTTGTCCAGTTCTATACCCCCCGTTAATTCTTTCATGTGGTCAGAATTACTTGGTTTACAGTGTTACTTCAAAGAGACTCCACACATTTAGTAGTGCCAGCACAACAAGCGACACCACTTGCACAGAAAATACAACAGTGGAGGACAAAATTGAAAACAACCACTTCCAAGCAAGGCCCTTCAATGCAACTGCCCTACAAAAAACCAACATACAGTAACCTAATTCAGTCGCCCCACTACAAATTATTGTTCCCAGCATAACAGGAAGGATGTTCTGCAGAACATATGCTCAGCACTAGTCACGGTCTCATTTGCATCCCATGACTGTTGTCAGGCTCTGCGCATCATAGAATTGTTGCTACATAGGACAATGATGATAACAGTAACTATTTGGCTTTCACAGCTACCTCACGATTTGTTTGTCAGCCAGTTGAAATGTTTTTACAATTGTACTGATATTATGAACTGAAGTTCTTCATCTGTTTAAGCTGGTAATCAGGTACACTGACTTACACAGATATCTATGCATATTTTTGCTAAATCCAAAGCAAAAGATGTGAAAACAAACAAATCTGATCCCAAGTTTTGCATCAGCTGTACAGAAATCTTTCCTTTTTGTGTCTTAAGGTACACTAACATAAGAAAAAGGGTGCATGAGGCAAAGAACAGCTTAAAAAGAACTTTTATTGCAGTGGCTACACTTTATTGAGCTCCATTTTTGGAGCAAAAAAGGCAGCAACCAGGTAAGGACAAGGAACCACATACTCTACTGACAAGCACTCACTGCAAGGCGTGAAGGCCACTATAGACATTTTCTTTCCATCTTTACAAAGAATGCGCCATAGGGATGTACAGTAACATTAATTCCAATGTTACTGCACACCTGCTAAACCAGGCATTTTTTGTTCTGTTGTTCACATTAACACACAAAAAGGACAGTGATTGTTCAGCCTCTGTTAGCCATGCAGTCATCTCAGTAGCAGAACAGAGAACAAAAGGAAATCTAAAGCAGAAAATCTATGCAAAAAGAAAATCCTATTGATAGCTCCTTTATTATGGTTGAAGGAAAATGGAAAACTGTAAGAAATCGCCAAGAAGAGTTGGCAAGAGGAGTATACAAACAGGTCTAGTTAAAACCCCACCAGGAATCCAAGTTATTACTCCTCATAAGAGAAATTGCTTTCTTATGTAGAAATTATTTAAGGATGAGAGAACTGCAGCCTCACATGTTCACAGATGCTTACTTCAAGTCTTATCTCAAATCAGCGCTAAGGAGAAGGCAGCCTGATTTGATCTTTCAAATTTGACATGTATATAAGCAATTACATCACAGAATTCAAGAGCCAGTTTCAAAGAAAGTGTTTAGAAAGCAGACTAGCTTAGGAAATAAGGAGACTGAGACCTGGCATTAGAAATTGATGTTCATTATTTTATTGCCTTAGGCCACCATAAGCCATATGCAAAACCTGCTTAGAAGTTGACAGGGGAATAGCTAATCAATCTTGCTGCAAAGGTAAGAACTGACAGAGTAGCACACAACATTTTAGTAGTTTAACAATTTGTGATTTAACCAACCCTACTGTTTGAAAAGAACAATTGAATTAAACTCTGAAAAGCAGCACTTCAAAGTGCAGCACATAACAGGGATAAGCATAAATACCTAAAATAAACACAGAAGTAAACAAAGATATTACTTTAATGCAGTGATATAAGCTCATATTTTATACATTTATGAAGTATGACTACTAGACAAGCAGAAGACTCAAGATACAGCAACAAAACAGTAAGTGTTCATCTCAAAGATCCCTTATGGTAGTAACATAGTTTCAACCTATCACTTTGAACTGTCATTTGCTGCAAACCATCACCTTTCAATAACAGTTAACATCAGTGCTAGAACAACAAAAATCAAACATCATATACATTTCTATAAAAACAACCAGGCTGCCTTTACCTCTCATTTCATCCCAAGTAAATGCACTAGCTTCCAAAAAGTCATACTCACAAACAACTTTAGAGAAAGGTTAATTTACAAAGATGCAGAAGTTAAAAGTTCATGAAAAAAAAAAATGATCGATGTAATTAAACAGAGGTTTGCTTGTAGTTCTTCGTATCTAAGACCTTCTTGCCACACATAGAGCAGATGCCTACAAACACACAAAAGGTGTGTAAATTATTCAGAAATCACTCTTTTCTTCAAAAGCATAGTTTATATGTTTTTGTAAGAATCATTTTCAAAAAACAGTGTTAATGACCTCTCATTGACAATCAACCATGCACCTCCCTTCTCACCAGATATTGCAAATTCATAGGCAGTAATATGATTTCTAATACAAACTAGTATTTGCAGTACATATGTAATACTTCCACTTAAAAAATAAACTCTATTTTGAGAGCATTATGATTCACAGCAGCACCTGAAACCTCTGTAATTTGATGAACTACTGGAGGACAGCCAGGAAAGGCTCCCATCTGGCTAACATGGTAAAAATGGTGCATTATTAAATTTTGTAAGTCCTGTAGCCTGAGATGGACAGAAGGTAGGTAGGCTAAGGAAATACAGGCACTAACAAACTGACTGATAAATGAAAGATTAACAGACAACTGAGAAATCTGAGAAGAATTCAGTTTCATATGAGAAGAACAGTTCCATATAATGAAGCTATTTATGGAGTAGTAGAATAGAGAAATATAATGGACACCAATATCTGAGAGTTGAAGTGAGGATGACTTCTGATGACCCAGAGAACTTCAACCTAAACCCAGAGTGGCAAGTCAGAACACTGGAGCAGCAAAAAGTACACAAGTTCAGCAGGGCATATGGGGGAGCTTCCTCAACGTTTCCCCCTGTTTCTAAAACAGAAAGGTGCCAAACCTTCTGTCCAGTGGGACACGTCTTGTTTTGCAAAATCATTAATCAGCAGACAAAAAACCATTAACTGACAGCTGTTTCTCTTGCCTCTCTACAAATCATGGGCTTTTGTATACTGACGTCATGCAACTGTACACACATCTAAGAGTCCACTGGGAAAGAGAACAGCAGGGAACATGCCCCGTGTTTTATTTTGGAGTTCAAAATCCAACCCACACACTGTTCACTCCAGATCTAAAGTGAGGAGTAATGAACTTTAGATGGTCTCTAGGTTTCAGAGATGTGCAACAGTTGAAGCATCGAGCATTAAGATTGCAGCTGCTTCAAGGAACATGCCACAACCACAGTCTTTGATGGTCAGAATTAGAACCTAAAGCACATGAAGTTTAACTTATGATACTTGTGAGGTTTCTACCTGAAAGTATAAACAAGCAGACACAGATAAAATCCTGAAGCCCACCCAACACAACAATAAATTTAAGTACAAGGTTCTACCATATGGAATTCAGGCAGCCATCTGGTGAGCATCTAGCAACTAGAAAAGGCAACCCTCCTACAGTAGACTGCTAAACCACTGACTCAGTGACACTGTGTGCAGATACAGAGCAATTAACATCATTCCATAAACAAAACTCATTATTGGCTAGCTGTGACTCTGCATCTAACAATTGGTCCACCCCATGTCTGTGAGCAAACTGAATTCTTCAGTATTAATAATGTAACTGAGTTCACATTGCTCTATTTTCCCCCCATGGGTTACAAATTTGAGCCCTCTCAAACTCAAGAAACCGTTATTTCATATTCTTAAGACTCTACATCAAATTTGATTAAAGTTGATTTTTGTTTTTCCTCAGGACCTTTTGAACAATTGAAACTCAGGAGTTCCACTTGCTCTCTAATTTCAAACCAAACTGGGGTAATATGGCACTCAGCGAAACTCACCTTTTTTATAGGCACAACCTTGACAATAGTGAGACCCCGGCTGATGGACGGAACTCTTACAAATCCGACATATTGCAAATTTGTTCTTTCCATAAGGATCAAACCTAGAAAAAAGGAAAAGTACTTTATTTATGTGCCTTGAAATAAAGTGCTTCCCTTACCTCATAGTAAAAAAGCTAAGCGAGAGGACACAGGCAGGAACTCCAGCAAAAACTATAATTAAGAAAAGGACATAGGTCACATCTAACAGACTACACAATTTCTACGGGAAAACTCCCACTTTCTCCATTAAGAAAGATTTCTTGCATTATAGAAATAAAACTAATAGAAGCAGAACTAAAAATGCATCCCTTTATTAAGATACAAGACTATTTTGAACTTAAAACACTCCAGCAATGGCTTGCCCCCTTGCATAAGCTAACAGAACGTCCCCAGACATCAGGGAAACACTCAAGAGACCGCACAGGTGATCTCAGCATGGAAGACAAATCTTTTCAGCCCCTCTCCTAACACAAACATATAGCAATTTTAGGGAGGCCTGCAGCAACACAGCCGCCCAGGCTCTGTATTCAGCAGAAAGCTGAATGTATGTAAGGAAATACGTTCACAAGTCATAACTCCCTCTGTTTTTTTCTATTTTTTTTAAAGTGTATTTTGGACAAGTTACTCAGCTTTGCAACAGGTTCACATGGCAGAGAATTGACTTTTTTAGCTGAAATCAGGATTAGATACCAACCTTGCCTTCTTCGAGGTCAATGCCTTGTTTTCATTTAGCTTTCGGCCACCGCTTTCTACAAAACAAACAAAACCACAAGCCAGTAAGTTTCCCAGCCTCCATCACACTCATGTAACAGCTGCCAGCTCGGCTCTCCCCCCATGCAGGTGTGGGCAGGAGGTGAAGCACACAACAATGCTGCACTGAGGCACGGGACAATAGAACATGGCCGGGCCCCACGCGTCCCCCTTCTGTACGAGGGGAACAACAGACAAGTTCTACAAAAAAAAAAGCTCAAGGCAAACTGCCTTGAAAATGCCTGAAACTGGCATGCCAAAGGAGCCACAGCAGCTAGGAGTTAACCTGACGGACTGCTACAGACTTTGGCCCTAGGAAGGGGTGACAGCTCGGGCGTTGGGCAGCTTCGAGGTCTCCGTAAAACGGGCGCTAAACGCCGACGGGGTCATCGCTACCTGTGGTGTTTCTCGCCCCATCCTTCCACGTATCGGGAGTGATCACCGTGCCCAGCTTCCTCTCACCTACGGAAGGAAACATGACGAAGGAAACGATTAAAACCGTGCTACCCGCTGCCCTCGGCCACCTCCTGGGGCCGCGGACCCGCGAGCCACCACTCACACTTCTCGCACACCATGGCTCCCCACCACAACAACCTGCCGCTTCCGGGCCCGCCCCGGAGCTGACGCGAGGCAGCCGGTTTCCGTTGCCGGGCGGCGGGCGCCGCTGCGGGCGGGCCGCGGTAAGGGCGGGGAGCCCCGCGGGCGGCGTTCCGCTGTGTTCTGCTGCCACGGAAAAGGCGTGTTCGCCCCCGAGCCGCGCTCAGCCCCGCGCCGGTGCTGCTGCCGCGGTGACCGAGCGCCGTGTGCTCTCTTGCAGGTGTCCGTCCGACGGGGCGCCATGAGGGAGGCGGAGATCCGGAGGCTGCTGGCTGCCAACCTGCTGTGCGGGGGCTGCGTCGTGCTGACAGCCCTCGTGCCGGCCTTCTGCCTGGAGGGGTTCTCGGTGCTGGGGACACACCTGACGTGGCTGTGTATCTGTTCTGTCTGTGTTAGTGCCCTCCACATAGTCCTGTACCTAATCCTAAAGCCAGGTCCATCATCTAAGAGAAGTTCGCTCTCTAGCAAGGTAAGATTTTTGTCCTTAGGTTACTACCAAATGATGTGGAGAGGATGCTAAGTCTGTCATTGGAATAATTCAATGAGAAAGAAAGGAGTTACAGCTTATGGTGGTGAATTCTTGTTTTCCATGAATGAGCTGAGTGTAGCGCCTGCTGCTTAATGTCATGAAGATACTGGAGAGCTGACTTCTCTCTTTATCTGTAGGCACCCTGTCTGGGTGAGCCATCCCCCGCCCATCCCTTCCCATGCGCCATGGTTCGAGGCCTTGTGCATCGGCCCACCAACAGCTTACACCCTGCCAGAAATCAGGCCAAGCCAACATGGCCACAGAAGTCATTTCATAGACCAGCCCTGACCTTCAGCGTTACCAGGAGACACTTTCTCTCATGTAGTTACAAGATTCTAATAATTTTAAGAGGAGAAAAATGTGTGTAGAATGTGAGGTATGAAAAAGAGCTTGTAACAACTTAAAGTTGGTAAACTTTAAGGAAGTGAAGTGGAAAGGTGTCAAAGCGATGACATTTCCTTGAACGACTAAATATGCACTCAGAAGAATCAAAACATGGGAGAAATTTTTGTAGTTGTGATTTGTAACAGGACTGCTAAAGGTATGAATCCCAATATAATAGGTTTGAAGAGAGCAAATTTGGAGCAGCACACAAGTAGGTGAGGAGTGGTGGAATACAGAGGCAGTCTGGATTCAGGTGAGTGCTGCGCTCCTGCCCAGCTGAGTCAGGACCAAGTGCTCTTACGGTGGTTCTTGAGTTAAGCAATAATCCCAGAAAGCAGTATCTTTGTGTGCAAAACCTATGTCTTAATTCTGCTGACAGAGGGGACGTAAAATACACACGATCATCATGGAAAACAAGTATTTTAACCATCTGTGATTTGAAAATGAAGTAGGCGTTGCGTTCTAGGTGAGATTCCATCCCAGCCTAGCATAGCAAATAAATATCAAAAAAGTAGTCACATGAGATTATGGATTTCCATTTGTGACCTGATCAGAACAGACCTAGCCAGAAGTGCTTGCCAGGTGTCTGTACTTCTAGGTGATGTAGTGAGTACCCAGGAATTGTCACTTAAATTCATAGACGGTGGTATGTGTTTTGCAGACCTACAGATAGTCATGGACATTTTTCAAAGGGATCTAGAATTTAATATGCCAACTTTCAAAGCATAGTGGGTTTTATTTCATGTAGTTTTAAATATTACATTTGATTCTGAACGTCTTTTTTGTATTACTTTATTGCATTTAAATATTTTTTCACATTCTGTGGAAGATGTCTTTTATGAAAGTAAAAACATCTGATAAAATTGTCATTTCCAGTTGTGTTTTTTGTATGCTTGTCTTATTGTAACAAGGTGGATGAAAAAATGTTAGGTGGAGTGAGTGTGGTCATTTTTAATTCATTGTTTAAGGGAAACCTGTTTGAATCTATACCGTGCTGTTGTTATACTGTGCTGTAGCTAAAATTAAATATCTAAAGAAATAGGTAGCATGTGACGCTGCTATTAGATAGATATAGGCTAAGTATGTTACTTATGTTCTCTTTTGAAACATTATTCTGATATTTTATTGCTCTTTTTTTAGATATCCAGATTTCTAAAATGCTGTATATACTTTTTCATGTCTTGCATACTATTTCATGCGATTATTGTTCTTTATGGAGCACCTCTCATAGAGTAAGTCAGAAGACCCTATTTTTCTCTAAACGCTTTAAGGGGGAGTTCTCCTTGCTGATGTTGGTATAAGTCCTTGTGTGTTACTTGGTACATGGGAAGTTAAAAGATAAGCTCCTGCCTGGAGGAAGAAGGATGGCTGTCTTGGTAGAAGCTGGCTCTTGGAGTTGTTGTGTATTTGGAGATATGTTCTGTGAGACAGCTACACGCAGCTCGTTTTACTTTAATACTTGTTAGACATACGGGTACAAACATTTTCCATTTTCACTCAATCTTTTTTTATGGGTACACTTTCCAAGTTTCATTTAGTTGTAGTTTCATTTAGTTGTTTTCCTCCTAAGATTATAAAATACGCATCTTGCATATCTTTCATCCTTTTGATATTAGAATTTTTAATTTTTAGTGATGATTTAAAAAAACAGGAGAAACATAAAGCAAACTAACTGATTTCTGAGAGAGATGAAAGATTACTGACTAATGATGACATTTGGTTTCATGGGTGCTTCCACAATGTCAAACTAGGAAGATAGATTGAATACTGAAGTAAATATCCAAGTATTCAGAACCGACATTCTATGAGATAAACCTGTATCGTTTAAAGTGTTACAGGTATCAGGCATTTCAGTAAGAAACTGCATTTCAGTCTTTGTGGAGGCAACAGATAGCAGAACCTTTTCTACCTTTCTTAACTGTTCTAGAATAAGAAAAAACTTTATTCTTTTACATGAAGCTTAAGAAAGCATGTGTGCTTTCTTAATTGCACAAAAGATTGAGAGTAATATTTTTTCCTAAGTTTGGAACTCATAGAAAATCAGTTGCTCTACCTCACATTATTTTGTTATATTGCTTCTTTGTAGGTCAGTGACTGAGACATTTTTGTTTGCAGTTCTCCTGTCTACCTTTACTACTCTACAATGCTTATGTTTGCTGGGACCAAACATACCAGCTTGGATACGGGTATTTAGTAGAAATGGGTAAGTTCAATTCTAAATTTTATCCAGGATAGAAATGGACTGAATTGATGTAAATATAATAATAATAATACAAATTTTAAAAGTTGTTTTGTGGAATGAAGCTTCCTGAATTATGGGTGTTTTTTAACTTCTGTAATTATGGGTCTGTGAAAGCTTATTTTGAAGACACTGACTCAGAAAACTGGCCTTTTATTTCTGGTACCCAGAGACTAAATCTTACTTTATATGTTTTTGAAGGAAGTACAATTTCAAATGAGCATTTTACTAGTGTGAAACCATTCTGCTGTCCAGGTAATGATAGTCAAATAAAGAGAAAACCTGTGAGTGAGCTGTAGAGGGAAAATCTTGCACTTGATCCACTAATACCTGTACAAAGACAGCCTTTAGAGTAGGAATAGAAAGCTAAAACCAACATTTTAACAGTATTTTTAGCTTCAATGTAATTGTGAAAATAATATATAATCTACTGTGGTCTTAAGTATGTAATCTTTGTCTGTGTTCTTTTTCAAATTTCAAAGAAAGCTTTTTCCAGTGTCAGAAGTTTCAAGCATTAACTTTTGCAAGAGTATATTTAAATGAATATAAGATTTTTTTATTTTATCTTTTTTACCTAGGAAGAGCAATTACATTAGAATGTGTCATGGATAATGTATTTTTCAGAAACTTTATTTTGCCTTTTTTAACTTGCTAAATAACAAGATTGTTGAAAGACCGGGACTCTGAAACATAAAGAAGCTCCACACATGCTGGAAGTTTAATAAGAAGATGTCAGCATTCATTCACTTATAACAGTTCATAAGGGTAAACTCATCTCAAAAGAAAATGAAAAGTTGTAAAATCCTGCTGACTGAAGGGAGTTACTTCTGCTTTAGACTTGTGTAGAGAAGATCACAAATAGACTTTATAGGAGTTTTATATATTTGCTTTTTTTATTGTATTATCTCAGTTCTCAGCTTATTGAAAAATATCTTAAATCCTTACCCAAGTTGGTTACGCTCGTTTTTATTTTCAGTGAAAGGAGTGAATAGGGTAACAGAAATGATACCTTGCAAGAATTTAAAGAAAACATAGAGTTGTTCAGCCAACACAAGTCATTGTTGATTCACTCAGTTGTCTTTGGAAGTTTTGCACTGGGAAATAATAGGTGAAATCAAGTTACAGATGTTTGACAACAGTCTCTGTGCCAGATTAGATTTTGAATGCGTGTCTATTTCTTTCCTAGTCTAGACCTTAAGGTGTATTTCAACATAGTTATTGCATAGGAAACAGGATTGTCTTGCTTTGATGTTTTTGCTGTGACAACTTGTACATACTTGTTAATAGTGAGCCATATGACATTATCTGAATAAAAGGTGTATTTAATAATGATGTTTGCTTACACAACCCTTTGAATGAAAATAGACTACAAAGAAATACTGCAGCAGGTTTTTTCAATGGATTTTAGCAAGATGCTCATCTGAAAAGAACTCTTTTTTTTTTATTTGACCTCATGAATGAGTTGGAAGGTCTTGCACTTAGTTGTTAACTGAGTATAGGAATGATTTATTAAAAGGTTTATCCTCTGCCTTAACCATGTGGAGTGAGGTGGGACTGGCTGAATGGAGGAAAGGGGCATTTATGTAAGATCAGCAGGGCTGACTGCCTTGAAAGGAGAGTTTAGAGAACTGAATTGCATTGGCATAGCAAGCTGGAAAGTCTGATGAGGAGTGTAGTGTAGAATGAAAGAGGATTTGTTTAAAAATGTGTACAACTTATACTGAAGTCATCACTGACATTTCTGTTTGTTTCTGTTATTTGGCTGTGCAATATTTGTAAGGTTGAGATGTGCTTTTTGTTTTCACAGAAATATAGAAGAGGCCATCTATAAAAACTTTCACCTTAACGAATCAAATGTAAACAAGTGACAAGTGTTGACATTAATTAGCCAGCTATTGCTCTGGATAGTTGTAAAAGCTTTCTGCTATGCTTAAGGTGGTCTAGTGTGAAAATACCATTGCACCTGATTTCTCCTTGCAGGACTATTCATGAAGTTGCATTAAAGTAACCTGTGGTATATTATCTATTGCATTGTGTGGTACGGTTGAGTCATTCCATGTGAATATATTGGAGGTAATCTTGCCAAGTGTTTTTTTTCCTGCAGAGGTGTTTAGCTTTCTGTTTGCAGTTGCAGCATTTCTGGTAGTTGCCTTTAGTAAGATCATTTTGAATTAGAATACCAAAAGATCAGGTAGGAAATAGATTCTGTTTGGAGCTTGGGGGGAAAAAAGTACATGCTGTTAATCAAACATATTGATTATTTATCTGTTTGTAGTCTCAGATTCTGGCAGACATCAGATCTAACACTCTGAATTGTTAACTTCTGCTGCTATTGAAAGCCTTTAACGCACTGTTTTTACAGAGCTATGTCCATCTGGGAAAACAGTCTACAGATTACTACAATGTGCAGTATACTAGGAGCTTGGTTTGGAGCATTTCCTATTCCTCTTGATTGGGATCGGCCTTGGCAGGTTAGTATCTACACCTTTATCATAAATACAAAAATATTTGTTTTCCAGATATGCAAACTACACAAAATTGCTCTGAAACTCTACAGGTATATTGGATTTACTCGTAAACGGTTTCTACAGGGTTGTGCCAGACATTTAAAATGTCATTGGAAGCATCTTTGCTTACAGTATGATGATGTAAAATGCATTTTTTTTTTACTTCCTTTTTTAAGAGATTCGTTATAAATTTATGAGAGTGTCTGCTGCATGCAAATTTTATCATAAAATAGAGCTGTAGGAGTTTTGATATGAATAACCTAGACAAAGAGGAAGGGAAAACAGAAATGATAAAGATGGCTCCAGGTTTGTCTACCTTTAGTCTGGTATCGTTTATTGCTTATGGGTAGGGAAGGAAAGATGCTCTCTCAGTGTTTTAGTTCCACAAAAGCACTTAACAGAATGCATTTAAAATGGATTTGGATTGATTTGTGGAAATGGTGTGGCCAAAGCACTGTACTAAAAACTTGCCTTCTGATTTCAAAGGAAGGTAAGGATAAGCTTTGTAATTGCACAATAAAAAGTATAAAACTGGCAATGCAGATTCTGTCTTTATAAATTCAAATGTCTGTGCTATTTTCTTCATATTTTGTTTGGCATGGAGGAATGATTACATAAAATATAATGAAAATCTACAATTGTCATAGAGTATTGGTACCAGTACCAATTTGCTCTAAAGATCCCCGGTGGGTCTTTTCTTTCCTTAGGTTACCAAGCTCATAAACTCTCAGCTGAGTAGTATCTAACTAAGCAGTTCTTAAGCAGACAGCTTCAGAGGCTGATTTCAGAAATCTGTACAACAGGCGGCACACTTTTCTTTCTGATATTGTAGGGACATTGTGACTTAGAGCTGCAACAGAAATTAGTCCTCCTTAAGTAGCTAGGAGCCTCATGCCATCAGCCTTTCTTTACACTAGTGTAATGAGACATGGAAATTCCTATTTCAAAAATAATAGTGGAGGAGTAGGATAATACCTTAAGTATAAAATGAAGTTTTCGTCCATAAAACCACTTGGATTTATTTTTTGCAAGATCTCGCATAGGTATGTGTTGGCAACTGTTGGCAATTGTTGGTGAACTTTCCCTAGTGCTGTCCAAAAGCCAAGGGATTCATTGAAATGCAATCTTACCTCCTTTTGCAATGAGAGACAAGTAGTTCTTTTCTTGCTCAGCTAGAGTTTTAAAATGGCATGTTACATCTGGCAACTTTTATTTTACTCTCATGCTTGCAGTCAAGATTTGTCACAGTATCTTCACTGACTGTCATTTGTGTCCCAAGAGAACAGCAGGGAGCAGTGTCAGGGGAGGGTCAGGTTGGGTGTTAGGAACAGGTTCTTCACCAGAGGGTGGTCAGGCACTGGAACAGACCCCCCAGGGCAGTGGTCATGGCCTCAAGCTGCCAGAGTTCAAGGAGTGTTTGGACAATGCCCTCAGACATAGGGCTTGAAGTTTGGGTGGTCCTGTGTGGAGCCAGGGGTTGGACTCCATGATCCTTGTGGGTCCCTTCAAACAGAGAAGATACTGTGATTTATCTGATCATTTTAGAGAGGGGCCTTAAGGCCTCTAAGACTGCTTCTTGCACAATCTGCTTCTAATGTTTCTTTTGGTTATGGTTAATGTTAGTGGTATAACAATTTATTATGGAAATATTTGTATCTTTGTGTCTTGTAAGGTAAAGACAATTCAGTATTTAAAGGTGTAGTAGGCAAGGTAAAATTGTTACTAGAACTGGGTCAACAATACTTGAGAAACAGCAGGTGAGAAAGCAAACAAAAAGGTTACTGCTACTGTCCTGTTCTGTAGCCCTGAAATGTCCGAAGTTAGCAAAAACCTCTGACATGAAGGAGGTACAGAAATGCTTGATGGAGTTGGTATGAGAAGTACCATTGCTATTGATTTCGCTCTCTTAAAACAATGTAATAGGGTGTATAACCTAAGATCAATACAAAGTCTTAAGCACTGCCTTTTGGATTGGTATATATTTCCACTTGATCAGGATTTAGCAGACACTTCATCAAATGTAGTGTCTAACTTTAAACTGTAAACAATTTAAAAATATTTAAAGTCTGCTTGTAAATTAACTGTAATGCTATTCAGGGAGTGGAGTATGTCATTCTTAAAGCCATTCCTGTTAAGTCAGTTTTTTCATGGAAAGGGCTTCAAGTGAAGATGGCCTGTAATCACTCACCTGAAGCAAGCCATGCAGCTGAATGAAAGAAAAAAGGGAGTATTAACTACACTGGAATTCTAGCAGAGTACTGAATACAGCTGCCTACCCTGCTCTGCTACACACCTGTTGTCAAAATTACCATACTGATAGAAACGAGGATTCTTCTGATGCCACTTGGTTGCTGCTTTGTGGTCTTGAAAGAGGAATTAGGAACTAAGGAGAACATAACATTGTTGGTTGGTTGGACTTCAGAGTCTCTTTCCTTGTTTTTAGCTGTGTGCGTTGGAACTGTAGTCATCCCTTTACATCATGGCTGAGAAGTATTAATTGGACTTAGGTAGTTGATAGCCATTGCCTATATCTTGTCTTATTAGAAAATTAGATTTCAGTATGTCTGGTATATATCTCTCACTAGACTCCATTTGTACTTCAGTAAGCTTAAGACTTCTGTGGAGCAAACTTAATACAAAATTCATCATTGGGAGTTGCAATTCATGTGCTAATGGCTAAAACCAAAATGCTGCTTCATCCTTAGTTATTCACAAACCAACTTTTTGGTTCTTTATGCATACCTCCTGTGACACATAACAAAACCAAGATAAATACGGGTATCTCCGAAAATCTTCACTTTATTTTCCATGTTCATATTGTGAAAAATATTGCATACAGGGGATACTCAGATTAGTGGGCCTACATTTAGATTTAATAACAAAATGCATGTTTTGGCATATAACAGACAACTTTAAGTAAATAAAACTCAGTAGGAACAGGATATTGTTCTGGAAATAAAATGACATTCATTGTCTGAATAATGTTTCAGAATGGAAATGAAAAACATAGAAAGCATTTCTGCTAGAAGTATAAAACATATTGCTGAAAGTCATTTGGTATCCTGATGATTCACTGTTCATTATTCTGTTGTTATTCATAAAGTAACTTCTTAATATACAATTTGGCCATGCCTGTTGTCCCTCTACTAGTTTTCAGAAAAATTTATTTTGTAACTGTGTGAACACAGTTAGTCGGGGAGGCCTACTGTGTGGTTCTTTCTGGTTATACGAAGAATTAAGAATTCTGCAGAATTAAGCCTCTCTCAGACAAAGGTAAAGACGTAAAGATAGTTGTCTTATAGGAAAGCAAGTCCCTACAGTAGTTAGATTTCTGTATTTAAAAAAAACCACACACTTTTCAAGGTGTAATATGCTAAAACATGTATTGCAGAGTAAAAATGTCACACTAGTAGAATAAATATTTTCCAGTGTTTTGAGATTACCATCAAATTGCTAAGAAATTTTACAAATAATTTGTGAGGCTTAATTATGATCACTGGACTAGGACTATTCCAGATGATGTTCAAAAGGTTTAAAGAGTGACGCATCCGTCTCCAGTTGCCTCTAGCCCTCTGACGCACAGTGGTTATGTAAGGATTGGGGTTTGTAAGGATGGTTCCAGCAATGAAATAGGAAGTAACTTCCTTTTGCTGCAGTTGCTTTGTTTTGCTTGCAGATGGACTGTTTCAGGTTGATGGTGTATTTTCAATAACCACATGTGATTAGGATCTGAGCTTTGTGTGTCATCTGAGAAGCAGCACCTTAAAGCACAAGGCTGCTCAAACAGGGGATCCTTTAGGTGGTACTAGACACAACGTAATGCATCCTTTCTTTGCACAGCCTGAGGTAATCTAGTTGCAGAACAAGATGGTATAATTGAAGATGAAAACCTATCAGCATACTCTGGATGTTACAGAACTAGAATTCTAGACATCCCATTCATCACTGACAAAAAATTGATTTTGCAAATAGTAAAGTTCCTGGTTTTATTGCGTATTTTGACACCAGACTTTTAAAACATTTTGACTTCACTGTGTGCATGCCCACCCACCTGTTTTCCCACAGCATAGTTTTGATCTGTAGTTACGGATAAAATGTGACTTTGAAACCATATTCTGTCTACAGTGTTCTCATATAGGTGAAAGTGAAATTGAAGGGTGTATTCCTAGTTTATACTGGATGTCTAAAACACAATAGATAGTGCTGATACAACTTGTTTGAGTTGATTGACTGCCACATAGTTCAGCCAGTGTGACTCTAAATATTGGCCTAGATACCTCTTGGTCAGTTGCATCCTGAAAATAATCTGTAGAGAATCTTGGGTACAGTTCTTGATGGTTGCTTAAGTAAGCCGAAACAGAACTATAAACTTTCACACTACATTGTTATTCTTAACGCAGCTCAGAGAGTTTCATTCTTTTATTTGCTTTAGCTTCTACTAACTAGTCTGAAAGTTCTGTTGTAAAAGAAGTTGCTTTATGAGAGTAGCAGGGATAATATTGAGTGGAGTTGAGGGGGGTTGTTTGGATTTGCTTTTTGGCTTTTTTGCTTGTTTTAAACAGAGGTAGAAGCTTATTCCACTTCAGTGGGGTTATCATTGTTTATTTAAAGGTATGTTTTCTTAACGTAAACCTTAATGGTGAGATCAAAGGCGGTTATGCTTGCTAGGACTTTAAAACATAAATCCACAAAACCAACTCCTAGTTACAAATGCCAGCCTGAAAAAAACTTCACACTTTCTTCTCTTCAGCACCTGCTTGTCAATGCACACACTCTACACAACATGATAAGACACTTTTAGTTAACAATCACGCAACCAAAACAGATTAAAGGTATGTACTGAAATTTTTAAGACAGTACAGACTAAACAATCTGGAATTTAAGGCGTTAGAAACAGAGGGAAAGTTCTTGTGCTCATTTATTCAGTTCTGAAGTGAAACAAAAATCTTACATAGCTTTCTAATTGACAGCCAGAAATGGATCTTTTGACATAGTAACAATACAAAAAAATCCTAGTTTAGGCATATGAGAAAAACACTTCTGTGGAGAATGGGACTAGGTTTTTTTGTTTGTTTTTTAAAAGTCAGAAGTACAGTCGATTGCCTCACTGCATTTGTATCATTAAACTTCCAGCAGTCAGCTGCTTACTTTATGATATCCTTAAAACCTTTATCAGGATGTTTCTCCTCTGGTCTGTAAGAACCTGGCCTTTATGTCATTATCAGTCTTTATGTAATTCCCACCGCATGGGATGAAAGATGCAGACTCACAGTAGAGGACAAAACTGTCATGCAGCCAGAAGTCTGATTTAACTAGCTACATGCATAGTTTAGCAGAGCCGGGATCACCCTGCTGGGATCCTGCAACATGCTCTGCTTTCCATGCAATATGCTAAGCATTCTCATGTCAGCTCATAGGTGTTCTAAAGAGCAATTACAAAACTAGCTCGTTTATGTCCTGGCAATTCCTGTTTTGAGTCCTCGTTCATAAAATCTTATATATACCAGAAACCTTGCATTTCTGCAGTGTATATTTAGCTAGCCTAAAGAAATTCCTGTTAAGTCCTATCACTGCTGCTGAAGGAAAAGAACAAGGCAAGAAGAAAACTGAAATAGCAGAAGTCAGGATTGCTTTCTGTCAACCACTGGCTTCCGCTCTATCCCTTAAAATTCAATTGTTACGCTTGTTAAGCATGCAGGTGGGATTTGTTGTTGCCAAGCCGCTGTTCAGATTCCTAGCAATCATACACACGTTGTTAGAAGTGGCCTGTTTCCACACGCGTTTGATACGTGAACTGTCTGTTTTTGTATTAGGCAGTGGGTGAGGATGGTAGCTGATGCTTCCCAGCTGCTGGGATACAAAAGTTTCCTGAAGAATGTTCTGTCCTGAACACAGAATACACAGTTTCCTGAAGAATGTTCTGTCCTGCCTCCTACGTTCCCTCTATTTTTTCTCTGCAGATCAACTTCCCCTCAAAAAAGTGCAGTTAGGCAACATTGCCTAACATCCTATCCTGCTGCTGACCCAGCCTAAGCATGACATCAGTGGTGGAATAGGGTATGTCAGCTTCCTCATGGCAGAAGGGAGCATGAATTAGGAGAAACTGAGCTGAGCAGTTCTCAGAAGGTGAAAGGGGTATATTGCAAGTTGGGTACTTTAAACAAGTGGTAGAGTTGGTAGGTGGGTATCAGCTGCTTAGATTTTTATCACTTAGTGGAAGTTAGTACCAAGTCAGGGAAGCCAAACCAAGTTTGAGAGGAAAATATGGAAGACAGGGCAAAAGCAGACTGATCAAGCAAGTCAAATTCATTTTAAAAGGTTCAGCAGAAAGTGATTGGATCTCAGAAAAATGAGGCCAGCGCCTGTGCAAAGGAAAGCAGTCCACTTTCTTCAATGGACAAGTTGCATTGCATTTACTACAGAGCAAAAGCATACACAAGGGCTGTTATTTCAGTGCAGCTGAGGAGCTTTAGAGCCGCATCTTAATCTTTGATAATTTGCTTCTTTAGATATACCCTTGAGTGCATCTGGCCATATGTGTCTAAAGGCCAGTAGTCAAGAAAAGGTGCAGAGCTAGTATCATTACCTGTTTGCTTATTGTTTTGCAAATTAGCATAAGGACAGCAACTCTCTTAAATCCAGGCTTTTAACTCCTATGCTTAGGGCGTTTCCAGAAGGCCAATCAAACTGCCTTCACAACTATTTTGGGCCATCTGACCAGCAAAAGATAGGTGGGCCTGTAACGACAACAAGGTACAATAATAAGGTACTTGGCCTAGTACCTTTCTTTTCCACACCACTAGAAGGATGGTGTTTCTTTTTTCTCTCTTTCACAGTCAGTGAGATGGAGAGTTGTACAATTTATTCCCTGTGTCCCATGGCTTTGATGGCTGCCATGGTCGAGGGGTGGATTTCACATGTCATGTGTTAAGTGAGACTGCCTGAAATGCCTGTGAAACACTCATTTAAAAAAAAAAAAAAAAGGGCAAAGCAAAAACTGAATATTTTGGAGGGCAGATGGAGGCATCATCAATATTAAAAGTTACATAATTCAGGAAAACTACTGAGAAACTGTGCTCCAAGTTGTGGTTCAATCATGTAAAAGAAGCTACAACAACCAACAGAGATACTTTTAATCATAGCAACAACTGTCCACTATACACAAAATACCAAAAGATACAGAGTGAATGGGTCATCAGGGATATTGACCCACTGGTTAAGGGAACGTGAAAAATTCAGTCTGACATATACTTCTGAAAAGCAATTTGGCTACTACAGATTCACCTAATGTAGGTAAAATTTAAGGAAAGATCATTGATCGCTCACAGATAGAGAATTTAATGCAAAAGGTGACCACTAAGTTATGAAGCCTCTGTTCATAGTTTTGTTAGAGTAGTATTTCACTTCACCAGTGGGTAAGAAAGTTTGACTGCTGTTTCCACTGAATGTTATTGAGTGAGTAACTGGGTTCGCAGGGACTTTTTTGCTTTTCTGTCCTTCAGACACTTATAGCCTGCAAAACGCTAGAAATAACGTGATTACATTTCATTTAAAAGTTGAAAAGATCTACCTGAAGCATAAGTTTAGCCAAGGCCACAAAGTCATGTGAGTTTTAAATATACATAATATTTTACCATGCCAAAGCATCTCAAGGCTTTTTAGAGAAGATCTGCAATGCCACTGTTAAGTGAATGGAAACAAGCAAGTCTTTGGTTTGAGAGGCAACAGCCGGAACATTCTGGCAACAAAACCAAGTAGCAGAGACACAATGTCTGGAAATGGAACAATGAAACAAGGTCAATAAAGAGTACCTAAGGCACCTTGTTTATAGTCATCTTTGCTACACTCCTTAAGACCTCCAAATAATATAGAAAACTGCAAATGCTAAGGAATGTGAAGATGAAACAGCAGAGGACAAAATAAGTTACTCATTCCTAGTTAAAATTCCCATGATTGAAGGATGTGAATTAAATGTATTTCTCCATGTGACAATGAAGAGAAGAATTAGAGCTAGGAAAATGAGTGAAAGGAGGAACCAGTACCATTAAGAGTAAGATCATTTGATATTTGATACTCATGAACTGCCAGTCAAAATGAAGTAGAATAAAAGGCTGAATACTGAGATGTGGATTTTTTCTTTAATGTCTAGTGCATTTCTCAGTCTCAAGTACTATAGAAGGCAGGAATATCCCCCCTTAATTTATAAAATAAAGAATAGGAGAGTGAAGTCTGTACTAGCTTAAGAACTGTACAGCAGGAAGTGCAAAATTGTCCCTGCAATATGCAAAGGAGAGTTTTGAAGAGAGATGGGAGTTCAGTTTATTCTACAATAAATATTTTTAATCATCAGCTTAGTTGGGACCTTCATCAAATGCAACATGTAGTTGACAGTAAAATATGCTGCATCTGAGGACAGAATGGTTTGAGTTTTGTTTTGGCCCTTCTTCCCTGAAAATCAATACCAATTAAAAAGCAGTGGGGGGGAGGATTCCACTACTTCTTTGCCTCAATACTAGATGCTTTGTGTAAGTGAGTCAGCTGTATTGAGTCAGTTCCCTGTTCTTATGTTAGGAAATAGAGCCTATAATGAAAGCTCTCTTGGAGTCTTCAACATAAGTGGCTTATTATATTTTTTCTGAACTGGACGCAAAATGTTCAGTCAGTTTCCAAACTTAACGTTTGCTTCCCTTTGCTAGCCAGATGGGAATTCATCCCTTCGTCTACTTCTCAGGTCTAAAAGAAAAACCCTCTATTGATCCCAGTCTCTGGCCTTATTTGATTATTAGTTTATTTAGACATACCTCTAAAAGTTTCAGAATGCTGGGGAAAATTTGAAGGAAAAATTGAAAAAGGCAGAGTTCAAATAGAGTAGTTTCAGTCAGAAGGGACCTACAAAGATCATCACGTCTAATTGTCACAAAAAAAATCTTTAGGTTTCCAAATGTGTGCAGCAGGACAGTAAATTAGGTTAGCTGAACACTTCAGGGGATATAAATAATTCCAAGTTTTTCACATAGTTTTGTGAATATCAAACTAAAGTCTGCAATAGCCAGAAGCCCGGTTACATTTTAATGCATATTAATTAAAAAAACTGTACAACAGCATTTAGTGTTCATGAAGATGCATGTCTGATTGTTATACTTTTGGCATTTTTAGGAAAGCACATCAAGCTTTGAAGTAGAGTAAGACTGTATTGTCCTTCAGTACCTAGATTACACTGAGAATTTGTGCTCACAAAGTACAAAAAACACAAACATTTTTCTCACTGTCTGCTTTTACCTTGTGTTTTCCTCTCAGGTATGGCCCATTTCGTGTTCCCTCGGAGCTACCTTTGGCTATATGGCTGGTCTGATTATTGCACCTCTGTGGATACACTGGAACCGGAAGCAGCTTACATACAAAAGCAGATAACTGGAGCAAAGAGAGACAAGGTATTTCTTTGTGCAGATTCCATACAGACTGTGCAAAAGTCTTTTTTTTTTCTTTTTTTTTTCCTTTAGATATATATGTGTATGTATAGTCAAAGCAGAAGACTATCCAAATTCATTTAGAGTATTTCAGGCCAAGCATCTCCACTCAATAACATCACACAGATGCTGTTTCAACATGGTGCAGTTTTTGCTTCCTCTAGACTATGTAACCCTGAGAGATTGTACCTTCCAGTCTGAATAAAATATTTATAACAGATGCGGTGGCTTCTTATTACAAAGTTCATGGACTTTCATTTTATTCCTCTGGATTTCACTGGTTGTAGAAGGCAGAATCATAGTTTTAGCTTCCAAACGAGTCCGCTGTGTACTTAATGCGTTGTATTTAAATTCAGTAGAATTTCACAGTAAGCCTGGCCATTGTCAAATGTATCTCATGTGATCAAACAGCAGTTTATGCATCTTGAGCCTATTCTCTTCTTCACCGTGTGTTTCTTTGGAGTTAGAATGGCTATAATAGCTTCATCAAAAACAGTCTTCAATCCTTTCTGTGTTAAAGCTGAACACTCCACATAGCAGTAGGCTCCTATCTGTCAAGAAAATAAGTTAATTCAATAGCAATATATTTCAGCTGTTCAGATCTGTGCACTTCAGCAATTTGTTTCTATAGTGACAACCACAAAGATTGGCTGTGATCTTGAAAATTTATCTGAATGTCATTCCCCCTGTAGAAGAACAGAAGATTTGTATTTTGGCCAGTGATCTGGCATTTATTTAAGTTGGTCTGGTTTATAAAGGAAGCACATTAAATAAACTCTTTGGATTGGCAGTGGGGTCCTCGGGCATTTTCAATAACTAAACAGCAAAAAAGAATAACATGACCAATTTGTTTCAAAAGTAAGTCTCTATAAAGGCGTCCCGATAAACAGTATCCACAGGGGGTGTTAAAATGGTAGTACAGCATTCTGAAATGATTTCCTAGAAATGGCTCCAGCATCTTGCTTCAGCATGAGAGTTGGACAAGATGACTTCCAGGGGTCCCTTCTAACCTCAACCATTCTGCGATTCTGTGATTTTAATTCTCCCTGGTTCATGCTTACATAGGTTTTACTGAGTTTCTATGCAGAAGTTAGAACTAATACTAATATGAAAGTGCTATTCCATAGGTCTGCTTCTTAGCTGTATTCAACAATGTCAGTAAATATTGTTAAGTGGTAGCCACCAGTCATGAAGATTCCTATATTGACTGGTAAAAGAAATGGGCAAAGCTGTAAAGGAAGAAAAAATCAATTGAAAATAGATGTTCCTTGCTTCTTTGCTACTTGATTTCATTTAGGAGATTCCAGTTTACCTCTTTTGCTAATTTCTGTCCTTGTTCCACAGATAAAGGCTTCTCTTTCATATCATTCAGTCTTGCCAGAGTTTTGGGGTCATCACGAAGATCAATCTAGCAAGAAAAATTGCAATCAATGTTGGAATAGTTTTTTCCTAGACGAAAGCCAACAGGTTATATAATATTCTCTTTTTAAAGCATAAAAAAATGGAGTCACATCATGGTTCAGATCCTGAATCCTTACTGATCCAAAAGCCCTGGGAATTTAAGCTATGAACTGCTTTTAATCCAGAAGTTCCAAATGTTTACTCCCTAATTCAGCTCTTCAGTTAAAATACTAGCATGTATACCTAGTAGCGGCAGCACGATTAACCCAAATGTGATATCATAAAGTGGGTCACTTCATAACTGAAGTCTAGTCCACTGCCCACAAGAAGCTAGAGGAAATTTTCTGACTTGTGCCTTTATTCCTTTGCTTCCATAAATAATGGATATGACCAATAGTTGCAGACCAAAGTATGCCAAGGAACATTGGAGAGTTATTAGATGAGTGTCCTTTATTCCTATAATAGTACTGTGTTAGTAGGAACAGACAATTTTATTCAGTAAGTGCTATGACTTTTTAGAAAGTCGTACTGAGAAATGCAGCCAGTCTTGCCACCCTGTTTACAATGCATTTATTTCAACAAAATGGAATTGGCTTATTAGATGTGAGGTTTTCTGCCAGTTGTTAGGGTGGCTCTGCATAGCCAGGAGGTGCTGCTCAGACCCTGCTGGACTTGAACTCTGAGCCCAAAGAAAGGGCATAAACAATGAACTGAATTATTTAAATAAACTAAAACAAAACCAGATACCTGTGTTCCTACTAGTAAAAAGGGAACATTAGGTGCATATTCCTTCAACTCCGGTACCCATTCTTCTTTGACGTTTTGAAATGAAGCAGGGTTTACCACTGAGAAGCAGATAAGGAAGACATCGGTCATAGGATAAGATAAAGGTCTCAGACGATCATAGTCTTCCTGAGAAAGAAAAACTCCGTTATATCTGCAATACTAAATTGTCGCTTGTATTTCATTAATTTTATATTCTGGAACTGTATTTGTATTTCAGGAAGTTTGTTGAAGCAAACTTTCTGAATGTTTATAACCATTCCAGGTTAGTTACTGCGGCTGTTACAACAAAATCTTCATGTAAGAGTAATTATATGTGAATATAAACGTAAATGCAATCCCTGTGTTAGTGCTGATAGAAACTTACCTCTGTAACAGAATATACAGAAAAGTACCCTTAAGAAAAGTTTTCATTTAAAGGGGGAAAAAAAGGTTTAAAAGCTCATGTCCAAACATACTTTCAGATAAAAGGTTAGTATTTGTTTGACTAGAGAGAAATAAGCAGATGTGACTGCTATAGAGCCATCCACGTTATACAAAGCCAGGCTAGATTAAGGCTATTTAATGCACTTAATTTAAATGTTCTCTCTGGATCGTATGTAGAAGTCATATTTAAGTTCCTCCTTAAACTTTTCTTCCTGCCAAAGAAATTTTACTGTTCTGTTGACAATGATCAAGGCAGAGGATGGAAGGATCAGAAGAGAGCTCCTTTGTCCAGGCTCTGCTTTCTGCAAATAGTGCCAAGGAACAGAAATTAAAGATTAAGAACACTGTCAGGGAAATATTAATGCCCTTTGGGGGGCATGTGTCTGTTAGAAAAGATTACTATTTGGGTCATTTAGAGCCACAGCAGTTAAAGGCACCGGTCCTATTGCCAGTACCCTAGGAACAGAGGTACTTAGAAGCATTATCCCTGCTGTAAAACAGACATAATCCCTCTAGCAAGACAAAGAAAGTAGATTTTGCCATATATTTTAGCTAAAGCCAGGAGGGAATATGCCCCAGCTTCCTTCTGCAAGGATTCTTTTGGTCTGTAGCAGTGAACAAATGCCCTACTAAAACTACCTTAGATTTTGTGTTGTTTTTTTTTTTTTAACATAGATAATTAAGACTAAGCCCAGTCATTGCTGAGACAGTGACGAATGACGGTTTTGTGCCTTCGCTTCCACAATAAACACCAGGGCATGGTTAATCAGTAGGCTGTAGTGGCCTCTGTCTTCCCCACGTAAGCTCCCCATCTTAATTAAATCTCACAGACATTGGAACAATTTGTTCATTAAATGTTGACAGAAGTGTAATTCAACTCCATGTTTGAAATGAGCCAGAAAATTCAATTTTCGTTTCCTTGGCAGCTGCCGCATTACCAGAAGATTAACCTATAGCTGCACCCTCAAAAAGGCGCTTCACTGATTAACTGTTAAGTTTTTAAGACTGTGTCACTAGAATTTCAGAAAATGTGTGAGAACTTCCTCAGAACAGTTTCTGTTAGACCTGTCTGTTCGTCTGGCAGTTGACAGCTATGGGATGAGAACTGTTATCTTCATCATGGAGAAAAGACGTGGGAACGAGGACTGGCGGAGATTCTGCGCTAATGAGGAGGCAGCCATTGGCCAGTCTCTTCGGTGTTCATGTGCACTTTTAGTTACACAGGCTTTAATGCCAGCCCTATTTTCTCTACAGTTTTGTCAACAAGCCAGAGCAAGCTTAGCAGTAAACATGGAAACACGATTTCACAACCACAGCGGCTGAAACTACTGTGAAACATTTGACAGGTCTTTTTGAAGATCTGCTCTTTCTCTGCTAGTGTCAGACTCCTATCCTGTTTCACAAGAAACACCTAGTAAGCATGTCTTCTCAGCCACTGTGGCCATTCATCATAGAAGGCAGAAATAACTTCAAAAAAAAAAAAAATCACAACAGCAATGTGAAACTATTCAACTTTTTTAAGTGTACGCTTTATGTTTCACATCTACTACTGCATGTAGTTAGAGCCTGCTCGGAGTTACCACTCTGTTTTCTAGGGTGGAGATCAAAATCCTGCAAGAAGCTTCCCAACTGCAAATTAGACTGGTCCCTGGAGTTCAACATCTGCAAGCAGGAACGCTCGTGCAGACGCATCGGTTACCCTCCAATTCAGCTCTACTGGATCATATGCAGGGTATTACTGAAAAGGTTTTCTTAAGAAAATAAATCTAATTTATAGTCCTAATTTATTCCTACCACCAAAGTGTTGCCTTCACTACACTCTACGTTTTGTACAAGTCTCACACCTGAGTTACAATAATTAAAGTACTACATGCATGAAGTATTGGAATGGAGAAAACACTTTACTGTCACCAGAAATTACTGCTAGCCCACTGACATGAAAATATCTATGAGTTAATCCCTTTCAAATTACAGATCTTTCATTCATGGTGAATACTCATTTGCTCATCCCTGAGCAATTTGCTTGATTTACTTCAAAACTTTTATGTTTAGGTTCTCTTTTTAAAATCCCACTGGATCCAAATCTTTATACATTTGGCCACATTCTGGTACTGCACCTTACTTTCTAAGCATCCCTCAGTGATCATCTGGGAGCGAGCAATCTTACTGCTTTTTAAGGAGTGTGCATTGCTGATCTTCTTTCCTGTCCCCGCATCTATTTTTATGCCTTTTGACCTATACCCTGCTCCATCTAGGCAAGCTGTGGGTCCATCCTGTTTAAGGTGTTAAACTGAAGACAAGTATGGTGTGATTGGATACTGTATGTACCACAGCCAAAGATGTACGTGGTATTCACTACAGTGACTTCACTGCATTGATGCTGACTTAAACTAACAGAGAATTTGGCTATATCCACCAATCGTGCTGCTTGAAACAAGTCAATGCTGTCAGGCCCTCCTTTAAATCTCACCTGTGCTATGACAATTACGCTTGCATTGACACTAATAACAGCTTAGTACCACTTGTTTCTGTAAGACACGTGATGAGACTGGTCCTGGGTCCTCCTAAGAGAGAGCCTGGCTTAAATGTTAAGAGAATGGAGTAGGCTGCCTGTGTATAAAGACTCCTTCTGCTCCCCAGCAACCCCCAAGAAATAGTAATCAAGTCTGAAAACTTTATCTGATGTATCAGATCTAAATAACTGCTGCACTCAGTAAAAGAATCTGAAATAACATATGAATTTAGACCGAATATTAGAGAAGCCTGGAAAAAATCTGATTGCTTCAATTATAGTTTATTTCCTGAATCTAGTGCAAGGGAAATAAATGTGGTTTATTCTAAAATTAAATGCAATGGCAAAATCTAATTATACAAGTCAGTCAACATAAATTCCAATTTGAGTGCATGTACACACTGCACTGTACAGCAATTAAACTTCCAGTCTAACTGGGGGAGGCACTGCCTGTATATTTAGGCATTAAAATATTTAAAGAATTTAACTGGAATATTTTAAGAATACAAATAATATGGGTAAGAAAGCCACTAAGGATCAGAATATGCAGTGAAGTCTCAAAAACTCCCAACTATACTGACATGGCTCATTCTCCAATATACAGTGGACTTCAAAACAAAACTGTTCACTGCTTCCCAAAGCAGATAAAGAGATAGAAAAAAACAGCTGAAAATATAAGAACTGTAATAACTTTAAGCAAATTGGATGCAAGTATGTTGGCTGAATTAACATTATGTGGTGCTGTGATCATCTGTGGACACCCTATGGAAGAGACTACGCTGCAACAGGAGCATCCATCTTTTACCTAGCAGCTCTGCAGTAACCCAGGACAGCTGCCAGTAGAGAAGAGACATGGGAAAGGAGACAAGATGGAGGAACCAGTGACTCATCTTGGCTTCTCAACTACAAACTGGGAAGGACTGTTCTGGGATGGTAGTTTTGTTTCAGGGATTTTTTTTGCTTTTTTGCTTGTTGTTAAGGGGAGAAAGGAAATTCATACTTAGAAATTTTCATTACCCTCTAGTTTTGATATGCTAGCATTGCCTTTATCTTGTCTCCTTAAAATCTCCCCTTTAAGTCTCTTTTTCCATCTGCTACAGAACTTCACAATCTCCCCCTCTCAGGTTTTCTGCTGCCTTGGCTGAAATACTGAATCACTGATTTTCACTGTATTTTGGATTATCACATGGATTTGTTTTAACACATCCAAAATTTGGCTATTTCTTTTCCTCACCTCCAGCTGCTCAAAAACAGAAGTCTCAAAGAACATCCTGCATGGAGAGCGAAGAATGGTCTTGCAACTCTGCAGCAGTATATTGTTCTTCATTTCAAGGTTTTGCTCAGACTAAAACCAGAACACTGTGCTGTATTTCAAGTTGCCTAATTGATTTTAAATTAATACTTTTGCCCAATTCCATGAAATATCAGCTGGAAGGCATAGTTAAAAACACACAAACTGTATTCCTAACTCTGCTGCTGACATAATATGTTGCCTTGAGCAAATTATTATCCTCACTACTTGCATCTTCCCATCTGGTAGGGTGTCCCATAGGGGTTTGCTGGCTTAATAATGCATTAGTCTTTGCAAAGCACTCCAAAAGCTCCTGATGTTCACAGCTTACTTGCAATGGGATGTTTTTTAAAAAAAGAAGTCAACAAAGACAAACTGCAGTCCAGCAATTTCTGGACAAACTTCTTGACCCACAGAAGCATGATTTCCTTTTATTTATCAGAAAATTGAAGTCAGAGGTGCAGGCATAGCTGAGATCCCACAGTATCCCCTGCAGCTCTCCCATTTACTGGTATCAGTCTCTTCCCTGGCTGGCCACGTAAGAATGGTGGGGACAGAAGTCCTTACCTCTCTCTCAGTGTCAGGCCACTGGTCTCCCTCTCCTCTGGAATGGGATTAGGGTCTCTCTGTCCCATCTGGGGACATGGAGGATAATTAGAGGAGCCTTCTTGGCAGCAGTGCCTTTCCACACCTCTAAGGTCTGCTGTTACAGGTAGTGAAGAAGACATGAACCCAAATCTGTTTGTTTTCCTTGCAGATATGAGGACTAGTGTATTTTAACAAATAGGAGAAACCAAATTCTGGTGTGCCATTACCATTAGTGGTTGGGGCCCTTGAGCAAGGTGTATCATGCTTGTATTTTAATTCAGGCCTCATCTTTTGTACCCTGATAGAACCAAAGTTCACGGCTTTGCAAAGAAATGTAGCTATATATCTCCACACTCTTGTAAGCAAAAGGACAAGCCTATTACTTTTATATTCTGAGAAGGCATGAAGTAGATAGAGGGGAACAAAATAAAGCTAGCACCACGCTGGAAGAAAAGTTGGAACTTCACAACTCTAGGTTTGTGCTCTCTGCGTTGGCAACCATCTGTTGCTTTCACAGCTTACAACAGCAATCATAAGAGGAGGTTCTCACGTCCAACCATCTATTTTTAGAGGGGAAGCCAAAAATAGACACTGGGCGGAGCTGCTAGAGAAATCCAGCCTTCGTGTAGTGCAGGGTAACGACAACCACTGCTCACGAGGTCTCAGTGAGGCACACAGATACCTGGAGCAGCTTTCAGTGGAACAGAACCCTGCCTCCATGTCCAAGTTTTAATCTACTACGTAGTAGGACAGTTGAAAGTTTTCTTCCCATAGAAATTGCCATACTTCAGTTGTACCATTTCTGGAGTACGTCAAAGCTTGTCCTTCAATATTTAATTGTTCATAGTTTTCCTCCCTGAAATTTCCATTTCAGAAGGCCTCCTGTAATATTTTGAAAAACATAACGAGCGAACCTTAACAGCTGCTGTAACTGGTACACACCCCTGGCAGCTCAGAGTTACTCCAGTGGGCAAATCCCGCTGTCTCCAACAGACTGCTTGGAACTAAAGGCTGCACTGCAGCTTTGCCATGTGCACCAGGCTCAGCCTCGGGGAGCTACAGCCTCCCCAGAAGCACAGCAGGGTGCAGATTTCGGCTGAGGGGCTGTGGTTTCTGATGCTGCTAGATAGTTACATGGGGGAGGAGAGAGGGAAGCGGCCTGCACTGCCCAATGGGAAGCACAAATTGCTTCCCTGGTTTAAAAAAACACGGAACTGTTTCAGCAGGGGCTGCACTTACTCCGTAACCCTTTGCAGGGAAGTGGGGTGAAGCACCCCAGCACACTGTCCCGCCAGCCCTGCCCTCACACGCGGCGAGCTGGCCTCACAGCATCGCCGCCAGGCAACCACCCGTCCAGCTCCACGATCAAAGCCCCGTCACGCGCATCGCTGCGTTCGATTCCTCTGTGCCTACGTCTATAGCCTCTAGCTTCTGAACACGCGAAACAAGGTCTGCTGATTATCCTCCAGCTGTGGGGGAAAAGTGCTCTCCAGGCCCTCCGTCCCCCCGCTGGCTTCCAGGGATCCCGCTGGCGTTTCCAGAGAGGGCAGAACTGTCCTGCTGCGGCTGGGGAGCGCGCAAAGTGGCTGATTTGGGCCCAGCATCTATTTTTAACTCATAGAAAAGGCTGCAAGAATACAGGCTAAGTGTTCTCCCATTGTATTCTAAAAATTAAGTAAACTCATCTAAATCCATCTCTGAATTCCTGTGAGGAAGACTGTTCAAAGCAGGTATGAATTATACATTGAAAAAGCCCAGGGTTTGTGAATTATGATTTTTCTTCTGACAGAACTTCCCTTCTGGCATATATGAGAACTATGCAGCTGCTTACAGGTCCGAAAAGCTTTTCTGTATATAGAGCAATAACTAGCTGAAGGATGGAGCCTATTAAGATGCATTTTAGAGCATTGAGACAAGAAGAACAGAATATGCCCTTTATTATACATAAAATTCCTTTTAAGTGATCAAGATTGATCCCAGTCTTAATGTGGGATTAAATACTGTCCAAATCCCACATCTTGGCACGCGGTGATGCTTAGCTATTTGCCTAGACAGTCTCAACAGAACACTCCTCTCCATCGCCACAGTACCTTCAACTTCCTGATTGCTCTCTGGTTTTCTAAAAGTACAAGTCCCTGAATTTTCTCACTAGCACTTATTATTTCAGCACCTTTAAAAATGGAACGTGGGTTCCACTGACTGCAAGCACCATCATCAGACACATTTTCATGTGAACACACCTTTGCCATTGCTCATCCCTTACGGAGCTCCTAGGAAGCCTGGGAAGCCCTTTCACTCCTTATCCATGGGAAATCACCAGTCTGTGGTGAGTTGCTGTGCTGGTTTCCTCCTCACAGTCAGTGACCTTATGGATAGCACTCTTCCCACACCAGATTTTCACTTTCTCCACGACAGGAATTCAGCCCATTTTGGTGACTGCAGCCAGGAACAATTCACTGCAATTCCCTCCAGCACGACATCCCAACTGGAAATCAGACCAACCAGGGCAATAAAGCAGCAAGCCCTACAGATGATCTTTCAGCATTCACGGCTACATCCAATTTCGACTGGAAGCTGCTTGAGGCATATTCAATCTGTGTTTTATTGATCTAACACACTCAGCTCACCTAGGATGCTGACAGATGTTCCTTTGTTCTGAAGAACAATTTGGCCACCTGCACCTTGATACACACACCAGCAAGTGCCGACCATCGCAAAGAATTATTGCGCACGTGCCACCAAGTGGATGCAGCAGAGATCAAAAGAGGATGAGGACAGCAGCAGCCAACGCGTCAAATGACACAACCTTTACAGAAGGGCTGAAGTGTCACGTAGCATTCCAATGTTGTTCTTAACTCAAATCATCCAGTCACCGAGCCAAGCCAATACACTGCTTATAAAACCACAGAACAGTGTGGTAAAAAGATTCCCCTCCTCTCTGGCCCTGTTCTGCTTTCTTTCTTTCTTGTTTTTTTTTTTTTTAATTATAGGAGGGGCAGTTTTGTTAGAAATGTAACCGCTGATTTAGAGGTTAAAAAAAGACCTGAAGCTCTGTCCCAGAGCATGCATTTCAGTAGTATTGCTTTTTATAACTCACGGTAAAACTGCAGGATTTGGAATCACTGTGTTTTATATTATCTCTTAAAGCCCAGGTTCCTGGAATCTGGTGATTACATAAAGAAAAATCACGTCCTTTTCACCTTTAAATGAAAGATGAATTTCTAGTCCCCCACAGATACAGAGAAAACTTGAACACACAAAACCCAAAGGCTGACAGAAAAACCACTTCCAGCAAAGGGCAAAAGTCTCAAGCCATTTTCATTTCGTATGTTTTCAGGTGCTTCACGGTATGTGAGGTTAGGACTGACTGACTCAGCATTCTGAATGCTTGCCACTGACAAAACATCGCCATTGCTACTAAGTTTTATGTCCGTTTTGTCCATGTGTTGTCAATAAAGGAACTGGAACAGAGCACACTGAAATCAGCACTGGCTGCCTGCTAACATGAAGCTGTGGATCAGACCCTAACTCACGTTGTAAGTCCCTTTACACCGAGTACTTTGACTAGGCAAAGGAGCTCTCTGCTGTGGAAGCAGTCCTGTAGCCTGAATTATATTTAACTTGTTTGAAGGTGTAGCTTAGAGGCTGACTCAGGAGTTAGACTATAAAAGAAAAACAGTGTGTTTCTGAGATTTTTCATATTTGCCAAAATACAAAAAACTCTTTGCAAATGAAACATTTCAATCAAGAAATCTGACTACAGACCTTCCAAAAATTCCCAGGGTCTTGTATAGAAAAGCCTGCCATCAGAGCAGCCCTGCCAGCTCACGCCGCCCTACCCAGCTGTCCCGCTCCATCACTCCTGCTGCCTTCAGGGCAGATGCAGATTATATGACAATTCAGAGAGTGCAGGTGCACATCGTCTTAAAACACAGTCAGCAAGTAAGAGGAGAGGCAATAACATTATGCTGGAGCAGCAGTAATTATTGCTTGCACTCAGGATTCCCTTTTTACATTGCGGTGTTTGGATAGCACTGAAACATGCCATTGTACCTCAAAGAAATTATAAGTGAGCAAAATCCAGAGAGAACTCTGTCACAAACTAAATGATATCCACTGGCTCCTCACTCAGAAAAAGAGATGTTTTCACTTGACTACACAATCAGCGCTTAGCGAGAGTCTCTCTCTGTCAGTAGACTTCATAAAAATGTGCTTTTAACATACCATAAACTGACATTTCAGAGAACCTCTCACACTCAGTTTGTTTCGGGTACTTTACTTTGGCTTGCCATTAACTCACTGTTAACCTGGCCAAGGCATTATGGGTCCACATTCTCAAACACAACCCCTGCAGTTGTTTTTAAGATAGCTCAGTCCCAGTTTTCAGAAATGTTGTGGGCCTTTGGACGTTCTGAAAATGAAACATAACTACCTTGGGTTTGCCAGAGTGGATGCTTTTGGGAACTCTGAGCAATATTTCCCATCCTGTGACTACACTGCTGGTGCTAACAATACTTACATGTCTTTCTAGGAAAGATGTGACGCTCGCAAGGTGTGAATCACAGTTAGCAATGAGGTGTTCAGATGTAAGCTTTGCACTGGGATTACTGTTATAATTACTGGAAGACTTTTTAAAAGCCAATCTGAAGGTAAGAGTTCCTTTCCTTTCAAAGGGAAAGCCTGTCTTTGCTCAGCTATTTATCTGCTGACCTCCCATCATAGAGACCAAAAGCTCATGCACATTGCCTCCTTGAAATCTTAAATTTCAGAGAGGGGATCCGGGCACAATTTTGTTTTAAATTACCTACAAGCATCCAGTTGTTGCTGCAGAGCTGCTAAATCTGCGTGGCTGGCAACATCCTCAAGCACGGCAGCTTCAGCTGAGGCTGAGCTATTTGCAGAGCTGCACACCGGGCTGCGGCGAGCTCACAGCCTGCAGCAGCTGCAGCCTGCCTGCAACAGCGTAAAGGGAGCTGGGGAAAGTACATGTGGGAGGAGGGAGGCAGGCAGTGGGGGATGGAGGAGGGACAGAATGCCAATTGCCAGCGTTTCATTTTTAGATTTGCCAACGTCACGTTAGAGATTTCAGCGTTTGTAACTCTGCAATGAAGGCACATGGAGTTTGCATTGTGTGAGCCTGCCTGCATGCTCCAGGTTTGTGTTTGGCACTCTGGCCATGTGGTATGTGCAACTCAGGAAGGAACAGTGTGGTCTGAGGAGGGAAATTCCTCTTCCACGACACACTAGCCCAAGTGGCCAGCAGCTGCCTCTCCCTTCAGGATGCTGAAGTGGTACCTGCAAAACCAGGACTGCCTTCCAAAGCCAAGAGAAACAGTCGGCCCGGATTACACAGATGACTGCTATTTCTTGTTTTATTTATAGCAACTGCTGCAAGTTCTGTGTCCATCCATTTTAGAAGCCGTGCCTCCATCCCTCTCCTTCCCACAGGAGTCTGTGAATGATCAGTTCAGATCACAGTTTGTCAACTGTGAATGATCACAGTTCTAATCATTTGTTTTTACATCTGGCCTTAAGGCAGGCACTGATCTAGCCAATATTTGAGTTAGCTTTACACAATTCTGCAGCCTGACCAACTTTAACATAAAATTGCTTTTAACATCAGTTTTAATTCAGTTACAACACCAAAAAAAAAAAAATATCAGTGTGTCTGCATTAAGGTGGCTGCAGTGCAACAAGAGTGGCCATCAGTATCAGAGTTGAAAGAAAGCCAGCAGTGGCCTGTTCTCATACTGTGCTTTGCATTTTTGCAGCTCCTGTTTTGGTGACAGCTGAGAAGTCACTGAGTTTCACTCTGGTCTGCTCCTGTGTCCTCACTGCCCTCCCTCCAGTTCCCACAGCCCTTTGCAGCAAAGCATATGAGAGGAGCTCCCACCTGTGTGAGGTCAGCACATGGTGAAGGAAATGGACCACACCACGAATGAAAACCTCACATTAAAAGGGAAGGAGAGGAGGATGAACCCTGACGGTCATAATTTTAAGTAGCAGCGCTCAGCGTGGAGCACAGCCTCCAAGAGGTAAATGCTCCATGTCCTCCCACTGATCATGTGAGATGTGGCAAGGGGACATGCAGCCCACCTCTCTGTTAACGCTCACAGGAATTTCTCCCAAAGTTTAATATCTTGAGAGCTGGCAGCGTTAGGAAAGATCAAAATGATCATCACTTTTCCTAGTTCCAAAGCATTCTGCCAGGGTGCCTGCTGGAGCCCCACTTCCCTTCCCAGGTTTGTTTTGCCTCCTAATCCTGCTTCAGAAAGAACAGCACTGACACACAGTTGCTCTCCCAGAGCAAGAGAGGCAACTGTAAAGCACCCAAGCACGAGGTGCGCCTCATGGTTATGAACTTGGGCATACTTCTGCTCCCAGCTCTGAGCGATGCGGGTAGACTCCACCATTCTCCTCTGATGGGCGAGGAGGAGGAGTAAGGGGACAAACAGACCCTGACAAAGCGAACAGCTGCACAAGGCAGTGAGGCCCAAAGGAGCTGAGGCTCCTTCCACCTCCAGGAGGAACTGCCTGAAGAATTGCTTGCACAGCCACCGCAAGACCAGTCCCCATCCAGGAGCAGGAGCTGGCCTCCGCAGCTGCAAAACCACGCGGGCTCTGGGAGACCCCTGCCCAGCAGCTGCACTGGCTGTTTCCTGCCGATCCGGGGCCATAGTATTTTCAGCCCAAGTCTGCCTGGATGCACGCACTCACACAAAGTGGGGAAGGTCTGTCTGTGTACAGACTGAAGCTTGTGAACTGTGTCATTTTTCCCTGCTAAATATAACCCGGAAAAAAATGGGACCTTAATAGATTTATTCTCAACCTACTTTAGACTCCCAAAGATGCGAGGCATTATGCGATCGGTGCAGTTACTGTGTGTGATTCTGTCTATGTTGTGAAGATGCTCGCTAGAAATGCAAACGGGATGTCATGAACTCAAACGCTCACAGCCCCCCCACCCAACAGAAGTCTGTCACAAGTTGCTAAACATGTAACCATGCAAGCTACAGACACCCACAGACCGCTAAGTCAGTCCTTAAGGCTGACGAGCCTGCTGCATGCAATCAGAAGGTCTCGGAGCCATGCTCTGCCACAGCTCCCTGCAGGGATCTGGAGCACATTGCAGCCTGAACCTCTGCTCACCCTCTCACCTCTCTTCCCCCAGAAAATGAGATGTGCTGGCCGCAGCGGCTCGCTCTGCCTAGGGCTGGCAGCGCTCACACGCTGAAGACTGAGGAGCTCGGATGCCACAGTAATCACGCTCTGCCAAGTTTTGAGAAAATGATACTATCAGACTGGTATTTTACAGTAAAACTATTTGAGGGTGACAGGATTAGAAATAAAAACACTGATGTATGCTGGCACAGAAATCCTGACTTTGAGCTGCGATGAATCCGAGCCGTACAGCGCTCTGCACAACCAGCAGGCACGCAGCAGGTGCTGCGTGCTGGCTCCTCAACACAGAGCAGGCACCAGCAACTCCTGTCTTTTCTGCTCTTAAATATATATCATCGTTAAACTTTCTAGAAGAAAGCTTTCCTTTATCCCCTGGCTCTAGAAGAATGGCTTGTCAGCAAACTCTCCCTGATGAAGGAGCAACAACCTTGCTAGACTGGAGTCTCCACACAGGTTCCCCGTGAGAATCTCCTCGGCTGTGCTGTGTGCTGGGATGGGGCTTTCACGGGCAGCCAGCCACGTGGTGGATGTCCACCACTTATCCCAATGTGTTGAACTCCGGTGAGGATCATGCTAACGATTTTATTATCACCACAGGACTGAGTTTTGCCAAGAGCAGATATATTTGCAAAGGCAGCCTCACTAAAACACCCTACATGAGCTAGGGCTCGTCTGAATTAGGACAAGAAGATCTATCTGGTCCTGGCTACATCAGAAGCTGTTATGTAATTTGAGCTTAACTATTCAGCTTCTCAGAATTTGAAATAGAAAAGCTTACCTCAGCATTTTACAAGTCTAGATACACAATTTAACACTGAGGAGTTGTTCTCAGCGTAACAGCAATACAGCAGAACAGCCTGCTGTTTGCTGCAGACTGGCCAGTTTACCCTCCTAGCCTCAGGAGAGGCCAAAGGCCTCTCAGTTTCGTACTCGGTGCAGTTGGACAGAGGGATACCACAAAGCCACACGAGCTAAGGCTGCAGAGAGCTGACAGCGTGCGCTCCCACTAATAGCAACAAGCAGCACAGACAGCTTGAGACAGCATCCACAAATAAGCTGTGTGTACGTACACCAGCGCTGGGTGCTTTTTTTGTATGTTCCAACGCTCACAGAAAAACAGATGCATATTAACAGATGCTTTAGTTGCCTGAGCACTACATCCTCACACTGTAGCACACTTGAGCAGCGTTCTACAAGAAGCTGGGTTTTGAGGCATTTACTACTAGAAGGCAGAGCTATGGCAGAAATAGCAAGTGAGCTTGGTTTGCATGAATGGGATCAGCCTGTGCTTCTATCAGTGAGATCCCCGTCACGAGGTCAGTCTTTGGGCAGCAGCCTCACCCTTCAGCCACAGCTCTCTGGAAAGGAGGCTGCTTCGTACAGTTCTCCTAGAACTGATGTTGCTGTTATCAGGCCTTAACATAGAAAAGCACTGCTTGAGTGCTGCTTCCCTTGCTGACAGCTACATGCAGATCTAGAGAGGTACACTAATTTGGCCAATTAATTGAAATTTGGTTCAATTAAGTGCGAGAAACGCTGGGTCAATGTGTGGCTTCAGTCTACGCTGGAGCAGAGAGATTATCTTACTGGCTGCTCGCTATGGCAAGGAAGCACGTCTGAGGTCATGTGAGACCAAAACACACGCGCTGCGAGAAGTTTTAACATGACGAACACACAACTCCACGACACAGCATGCATGCATGAGGCATTTCTGTACGGGCTGCACACCCCCACGGGCACTCCTGCACCCCGTGGGGCCGGGCCCTTCACCAACTGCTTGGGTGCAGATAGGGCAATAAGATAAAGTACAGATAAGGCACCTCCAAAGAGCTAAAAGCGCTTTAGGTCAGGGGACTGCACAGAGGCGGCAGCTGTGCGATCCCTCTGAGCATCAAGCGTTCTGTCCGGCATTAAAACTGCTTCAGACACATGCTGACATAGCGTCTTCCACAGCGGGTTGCGGTAACCTTAGCAAGGGGAATCACTCGGATCGTCTAGCATAGCTTTTTTAAAAAGAAAAGAAGGAAAAGAAAGAAAGCCAGCAAAGCCAAAGACCCGCCCAGGCTATCCCAACCTGAACTACTCTTCGCGAGCTGCCGAGCGCAAACCCGGGCCCCGGGGCAGCCCTCCCCGCCCGGCCGTGCCCCGCTCCCCGCTGCCCGCAGGGCCGCCTCAGCGCGGGCCCCCCCGGCCGCCCCCGGCAGCGGCTGCAATAACGCCGCCGGAGCAACTCCGGCGCCGGGCAGCGGGCGGGG
>WBMW01005239.1:0-62593 GCA_013396635.1 Penelope pileata | reverse complement strand
CTATGATTCTATGATTTCTTTCTTTCTTAGAAACGGAAGTGATGTTTCCCTTTTTCCAGTCACCAGGGACTCTGTCTGACAGCCACAACTTTTCAAATAGGATGGAGAGCAGCTTGACAACCACATCAGCCATTTCCTTCAGAACCCTGGGATGCATGTCATCTGCCCTCATAGACTAGTGCACATTCAACCTCATGAGGTCTCAGACTTGCTCTGCTCCTACAGCGGGAGGGATTTCTTTCCCCCAACCCCTGCCTAGAGGTTCATGGATTAAAGAGGCATGGGAAGCCTGAGTGACAGTGAAGACCGAGGCAAATATCTCGTTGGATAACTCAGCCTTCCCCGCATCTGAGGAGGCCAGTTCTCCTTTTTCATTTATCAGAGGGGGTACACTCTCCTTTGCCAGTCTCTTGCGACCAAGGTCTCTAAAGAAACCCATCTTGTTTTTCACATTCCTTATCAAGTTCAGCTCTATCTACACCTTGGCTTTCCTGATCCGACCTCTGTACAGCTGGATGATGTCCCTGTACTCTTCCCAGGCCACACATCCCTGCTTCCACTGCCTATAGTTTTCCTTCTTTTTCCTCAGTTTGATCAGCAGGTCCTTGCTCAGCCTGGCAACCTGGTCTAGGTTCAGCTTGCTCAGCCCTGACTGAGCAAGTGGGTTGGATCACATGACCTCCAAAGGTCCCTTCCAACCTTAACCATTCTGTGATTCTGTGACACTCAGAGCTTAATGGACTGTGAATTCTTATAATCTTATTTAAACTGCAACGCCTCTACCCCTGCTAAAGGTCCACTAAGAAGAATTATGGTATATTTAAGTTAGTCGGACAATTTATTAGACATGTTCTGTCCTTTTCTACGACAAAGCAACACTTCTAAACTCAGCATAAAGCACAGGATACGTGGTTGTTTTCATTAAAGTGAGTGAAAATCCTGGATGCATTGAACAACAGCAGCACTCTTTCCTGGGAAAAGGTTGATAAAAAAAAATCTTAGATACAGAAAGAATTCAAAACATTTCCTAAGAGAATGATCTCTTTCAGTATGTTAGCTAAGGTAGGGTGATCCTTAAGTTACAAGGCTATAATTTTGTGAGGTAGACATCCGTGAGTCTTGGATTACTTAAATACATTTATTTTCATATAATGCTAAAGATATCAAGTAGCGTGAGATCTGGGGATTGAAGTACAGTTCCCAGTTTCTGCCTGAAATAGCTACTTTCCAGAATCAGTTACTTGCTTCCTGGTTTTCCCTCTTATCCTTTTGTAATGGAAAGGTCCCAAAACTCTTACAACATCATTTGCTTCATCTGGACCCTGAGTCCCAGCTCCTTTCTTGTGCTGCTACTTCTCCAACAGCTTTCCAATCTTCTCTCTCCACTAACTTCTGCACGGTCCTCTCTCTCTCTCTCAAGCTATTTCCTTTCTTCCCTGGCTGGCCTTTATCTAAGCCTGGGGCAACCCCGCTCCAGGTCCATCCCTTCCAGTCACAGGTGCAAGTGGTCTGCTGGTATTACCCAGGCCAGCCACGCCCCTCCACCATGTGCTCAATCATCAGTTCATGCTGTGATCAACTGTTTCTCTACATCTTTCTACACACTGTTGTATACAAATAGTATGCTCTTCTTCTTTTATGTTTTACAGCCAGGAATGATATGCTGTAGCTACTATTTTGGAATACGGTTCATTTGAAGAACCCAAATATTCAGTTTCTTGGATGACCATTATGTAAAAAGTGAATATTATTGTCGTGCTCTGCTCAAAGAGACATTTACTCTCCAAGGAGGAATCAGTGCTCTGCATAATGTGTGCACAGACATAGCTATTAATCTAAGTTCAAATGAAAGTAGAATTTGAGAAATGTTGCTGTGCCTGGCATCCTCTACCAGTTACTGCTCTAATGCATTTGCATATTTGCGTGCCTTACAAGCACTTTCTATTCCCCAGAAGTTTTGACAGTACGAATAACAGTTCATATGTGAAATGCTTAGTTTTCACCATTATCCAAGATAGCTCCAAAACAGGCTCTGCTTTGTAAGGAAATCTCCAGAGGAGAGTTATGAATCTTTGAAGATGTAAACAATACTTGACACAGCAAAGGAGAAAGGTTTGGAGAGCAGCTATAAATCTGTATAGGAAGATATCATAAACATCTAAAGACCCCTTACATTTGTGATGAGCATGCCTATTACACAAAAATACAAATGTGTAATAGACATGAAAGCTCTGCATTGAAATAGCAGAATTGAGAATGCAATTGCATGTTTTCAAAAGTTAAGAAATGTCATGCATATGCTTACCCAAACCACTTGAATTCTAATGTACTTACATTTTTTATAGTACTTCTAAGTACATTTTTCTATTCGAATTATGTACTTCTTCTGTACTTATGTACTCTTTCTAGCAATCACCACTTCTTAGAGTGCTGAAGTTTTTCAGAAATGTCAATATATCTGATTACATTACTTTTCCATTATCTCGCCTATATGTAAACTGAGCAAAAATGATGCTAGAATGAACGTAGCAAGGCTCTGCCCCTATTTACCAATTTAGGCACGGGTTTTTGCACCATTGCACATTTTTTCTTTAATATAAGTTCAAAGCACAAGCCTGGTTTATTTATGTGACACTATGCCTTTTTGGAACTGCTACAAAAAAAAAAAAAAAGAATTCAGACTGTCTCATCCTACTTGGTGGGTTGCAAGGAAGGTGAATCTTTGAACAAGGCACACCCTGGCCGCCAGGGATCACAGAAGCAATAGAGTTGGACAATGACTCAGAGGAATAATATGAAAGAATTTATTGAGTTCAGCAACAACAACTGGTCAACTACCTTGAGGCAAAATGAGGCAACTTTCTAACAACACCAATAATCATTATGGATAAACAGTTACTTTGGCACAAGCATCTTTTCTTAATCAACTTCTTGGACTTAGAGGAAAATTTAGGCAATAGCTACTAAAGAAAATGAATGAAAAGAGATTGAATGGAAAGAAAAGTAAAAGAAAAATGAAAATAAAAGTGAAAGAGAGAAACTTTTTCACCACGTCCTCAGAACCAGCATAGTCTTGAGCTGGAGCCTTCCTCCGTGAGTGGTGGGTCAAAAAAGGCAGAATGTGTGTGTTCACCTTCATATAGTTCAGATGGCCAGAGATCACCCTCAGGGTCACAACTCCCCTGCGTCTGCACAGCTTGGGGTTCCAGAAGATTCAGGAGTTTTTGGCAAAGGCATGCACCTCCCCCCTCCCCAGTAAGTTGCCATGAAAGGAAGTAGGTAGGACAGCTTGTTGCCCTGGCTCTGCAGGACCCAATCTGCTCCCTCACCTTCTCTCTTCCTTCTCTAGCCCGAGTTGTTGAGTCAAGTTTCCCATTGGTCTCTTACACAGACTTACTGAAAATAAGCAGCATAGAGACTGTAGGGACTCTGAAAAATTGGGTTAACTGTTTGTCTAGAATCAAATGGAATTGTGTGGCACACTAAGTAATAGAATCCAGTTTACCATGTCATCTTTTAACTATCCTAACATATAAAATTGTTCTATTCCTTTCTTCAATTACTTGCCTTGTTTACCAGAAAAATCTCTGGATATCTTTTACAGCAAGCTTATTCTAATAGAATTTGTTGAGATCAAACATTCAGAGAAATGTAACAATATCAGCAGACCTTGTAACAAAACAGGCCAGTTTGAAAGCTCACTTGCCTGTCTGTTTTTGAGTGGCTCCCTCATCCACCTCCTTTGTTTTTAAGCCTTCGGCCAGCTCTTATTAGGGGCATGCTCTTCTTAGAGGCATGTTCACAAAAACTTCCATTCTTCTGCTCCCCAGAGTTTTTAATTTTCAGCTTCCTGGTCTCAGGCATACAAGAGATTGGAGAGCTTCCAAAAACTGTTATCTTTATTTTCAAAATTATTTCACTGCGAATTTTCCCCAGACTTTCACCTGGAGGCACATCCTCAGTTTATCACAAGGTTAATCACACTGAAACTAAGTCTGATAAGTATTAATCTCAGACCATTAAGTTTGGTGCACTTTTAGGAGTGCGACATGCAGGCTCTTGTTCATTGCTTGTGAAAATGTACAGCTAACATGGTGACTATGTTGAAAAAGAGTATTTTGTTGCTGAGAATTTTCTCTATCAAATTGTGTTATTGTGCTCTTTGTAGCTGTTGTAGTTTCCATGGAAATAAATAGCAGATTTTACTTTCAGAGCAACCCATGTATATGAAGCTGAAGTTGTTAAAATCTTCAGATTTTTTCATTTTCTCATAATACTTTTTAGAAAGCTCTATTCTTCTGAAGGATGCATTATAATATTAAAGAAAATTATTCTTTATATTATATTAATAAATAAATATTAATGCACTGCTCAAGCAGCGTCTTTTAGTATTACTTGAGTAAATACTCTACACTAGGATAAAACAGCTAATAAGAGTGTATAAGTTATATAACTTATGTAAAGTGGGGTCAGGACTGGGAGAGCAAACTTTAGGCTGTTTAAGGCAATGTTGGATGAAATCTCCTGGGAAACTGTCCTTAGAGACAAAGGAGTGGATTAAAGCTGACTGCTCTTTAGGGATGCCTTTCTGAGAGCGCAAGAGCGCTGTGTCCCTCTGAATAAGAAAGCACGCAGAGGAGACACAAAGCCAGAATGGTTTGGCAAGGACCTGCTGGTCAAACTGAGGGAAAAGAAGGGATTGTACCAGCTGTGGAAACAAGGACATGTCACCTGGGAAGATTACGGGGATGCTGTCCAGACTTGCAGAGAGGTGATTAGGAAAGCCAATGCACAGATGGAACTTAACTCGGTGAGGGATGTTAAAAACAACAAGAAGGGATTCTATAGGTACATTGGCCAGAAGAGACAGGCCAAAGAGAGTGTACCTCCTTTGGTAAATGAGAAAGGAGAACTGGCTACAACAGGTATTGAGAAGGCTGAGATACTTAATGAGTTCTTTCCCTTGGTCTTCACTGGCAGCCAGGATTTTTATATTTCTCACATCCCTGGACCTCACGTCCCTGAACCTCTAGGTGGGAACTGAGGGAGTAAATCTCCCCCCACTATAAGGGCAGATCAAGTCGGAGACCGCCTCATGAGACTGAATGTGTACAAGTCTACGGGACCAGATGACATGCACCTCAGGGCTCTGAAGGAGATGGCTGATGTGGTTGCTGAGTCCCTCTCCATCATATTTGAAAAGCCATGGCTGTCGGGCGAAGTCCCTGGTGAGTGGAAAAAGGGAAATGTTACTCCCATTTATAAGAGAAAGAGGAAGAAGGACCTAGGGAACTATAGGCTGGTGAGCGTCTACTCTGTACCTGGGAAGATCATGGAACAGATCCTCCTGGATGACGTGCTAAGGCACATGAGGGATGAGCGGGTGGTCTGTGACGGCCAGCACGGCTTCACAAAGGGAAGGCTGTGCCTGACAAATCTGGTGGCCTTCTATGATGAAGTGACCGCATCAGTGGACAAAGGGAATGCGACCAATGTACCTGGACTTGTGCAAGGCCTTTGACATGGTCTCCCACCACATCCTTATCTCTGAATTGGAGATATATAGATTTGAAGGGTGGACTATTTCGTGGATAAGGAATTGGTTAGAAGGTTACAGACAGAGGGTTGTGGTGAATTGCACTATGTCGAGGTGGAGGCTGGTAACAAGCAGTGTCCCCCAGGGGTCTGTCTTGGGATCCGTGCTCTTTAACATCTTTATCAATGACATCACTGATGGGATTGAGTGCACCCTCAGCAAGTTTCTGACAACGCTGAACTGAGTGGTGCAGTTGACACATTAGAAGGAAGGGATGCCATCCAGAGGGACCTCAACAAACTTGAAAGGTGGGTCTGTGTGAACCTGATGAGGTTCAACACACCAAAGTGCAAGTTTCTGCACTTGGGTCAGAGTAATCCCAGGTATTTATACAGATTAGGAGAAGAAATCCTTGAGAGTAGCCCTGCTGAGAAGGACCTGGGGGTCCTGGTGGATGAAAAATTTAACATGAGCCAGCAGTGTGCTCTTGCAACTCGGAAGGCGAATGGTATCCTGGGCTCCATCAGGAGAGGGGTGGCCAGCAGGGAGAGGGAAGTGACTGTCCCTCTCTACTCTGCCCTCGTGAGGCCCCATCTGGAGTACTGTGTCCAGGTCTGGGGTCCTCAGTACAGAAAAGATGTGGAGCTTTTGGAGAGGGTTCAGAGGAGGACCACAAAGATGGTCAGAGGGCTGGAGCACCTCCCCTATGAGGACAGATTGAGGGAGCTGGGCTTGTTCAGCATGGAGAAGAGAAGGCTGTTAGGACACCTCATTGCAGCCTTCCAGTATTTGAAAGGAGATTATAAACAGGAGTGAAATCAACTTTTTACAAAGGTAGACAGTGAGAGGACAAGGGGGAATGGTTTTACGCTGAAGGAGGGAAGGTTTAGATTAGATGTCAGGGGGAAGTTCTTTACTGAGAGAGTGATGGGGTGCTGGAACAGGCTGTCCAGAAAGCTTGTGAATGTGCCATCCCTGGAGGTGTGCAAGGCCAGGTTGAACGGGGCCCTGGGCAACCTGATCTAGTATCAGGTCTGGAGGTTGGTGGCCCTGCCTGTGGCAGGGTGTTGGAACTTGATGGTCTTTGGGGTCACGTCCAACTTAAGCCATTCTATGATTCTATGATATATAGCATCTACGCTTCAGCTTCTATTCTATATAGCCAGTAAGACTTCATACTTCAAAGAAATCTGCCTTGTCGTTCCCCAGTGTCCTCATCCTGTATTGAGGTCTCCAAGCCTACTGCTAAATGATGAAAATGGGGAAGAAAATATTTATAACAGGATTGGAACAGGCAGTTGGTATCTCTATTAAAACTGTGATCTTAGTATACTATTTTCACTTGCAGCTGAAATCTTGTAAGGCATTAGTTTGCTGTCTTTAGATATTAATAGACAAAATAGATTTGGGAAATCACATTTCATTAGTTCTTTCTAGTGTTACATTACATTGCCTATTTATATAATTATAAACAATAAGATATTCAGAAGTCTGTACATTGAAGGATTTACACTGAATGAACCTGATTAGACTAAGTAGATTTTTATCTTGACAGTATTATAACACCATATAAACCAGTACTGTTGTCTCATATTGTACTCACTGCAATATAGTGACATTACTGTGAGACATCTCTGCTGGCATGCAATATATGTTTCTGTTCTTTGTATGATCTGAATTGATGGATTTAGCTCATTGGGTGACTGCTTTGAAACCGTGTGGTATGAATATGAACTGTTGGCAATACACAGAGAGATGAATGCATTAACATCAAGGACTCTGATCCCAAATCCCTCCAGAATCCATAGGAATTTATCATCCAAAGGCAAACAAGTTCCTGACGGAACTGGGTCCTTACGGTGTTGATACTCATCCCAAATACTTTTCATCTCATGAAAAATTGGCAGAATTTCTCCCCAAACAGAGGAAACTTGCAAAGTATGATTAACACTATCTGGACAGATATCCTATGAAACACCTATTCCACATGGTCTTACAAGCAGCAGAACAAAATCAGGTGGGATAATTGCCATAATTGTATGTAGCTTTCACTCCCTGGAAAAGTAATAGTGAATAGAAACAGCGTACCAAAAGCACTAATTAACATGTGATATGATACTGATGAATGATGCAGAAAGAAATTTTTTTAAAAAAAGGAGGGAAAATAGATGCAAAACAAGAAAGATGGTACAGAAAAAAAGTTGAGGATATAGGCAGAACTGAAATGGAAAAAAATATTTTTCAAGGACAAGAGTGCTTGACAAAATTGATCATCTTGGAAGGAATAATAAACCATTGATTCAAAAGCAAAAAAATGCAGTAGCAAAATTAGATGGAATATATGTATCTTTATAGAGATAAATGGAAGTAAGATAGAAAATGTGAGAAGAAAACTGTCATCTTTATATTGCCAGCCCTACAGTGAGGCAGGGAAACACAGAAATGTAAGATTAATAATCAATTTTTTCTTTTTTTTCAGATGTACTAAAATAAATTTAAAGCTGGACAGAATATAGCAGTGAAGAAGGAAAATCTGGGAGTCAGTGGATGGCAGTACATACAGTTTTAGCTAGTTACAGATATATAAATGGGAATTCCTGCCAGGCTTTGTTAAGCCTGATGTACTTTTAGGTGTCTAAACCAAATGCTGGATTCTTGCCATGGTGGCACTGATCTCAGTTGTGCCTCCAGAGTATCTTCTGTACCAGCAAGAGAGATAAAGGTGGGAAGTTTTAATGTGTGGCAACATGGAGATCCCATGCACAGCAAAAGTTCCTGAACAGTTTTAATATCAATTGCTGTATTTTTGACACCACCTTATTCCAAACATATTGTACCAATTCATCTATAAATCTGAACCCCCTACAAGGCAAGTGTATGTTTACATTATCTTTTTGTTCCTACGCAGATGATACAATATGATTTGTGCAGACACGTAAGTGGTAACTATGCAAATTTTTTTTTGATGGATGAAAAGTTCAAAATCACAAAGTGAATTTACTTGTTTCTTGGTTACTCTTTTATAATTTAGTCTTATCTGAAAGAAATATGCAAAGTGTCTCTCTTTTGACACATGCAGTATTTGTTAACATACTTGTGAATGTAAGACTGTAAAATCCATCTTGTTTTTTTTGTTGACAGTATCATAAAAATGCAATATCATTATAATCTGCTTATAGAGAAACTTTATGTTAGTTCTTTGTAATGGGTGAACTCTGAATCCAAGCGTAATGGGCAATAAACTTACTGGTAGCTTGTGGGCAGTTTAAAAGATTGTACTGCCATTAACAGGTCTTTCCTCACACAGGAAATGCCTTCTGTTCACAAATCCTTATCCTGACTCAAACTAAATTTACATTATTGAATCTGTTGGATTAACTTCTGGAAAACAAAGGAATTAAAAGGGCCATTGCGTGTGCCTCCAGCTTTCATAGTGTCTTTAGGAACAGTTTTAGGAAAATTTTGTTGTTTCATTATGACAAAGTGAGTAAAAGAGAAGAGCAGGTGAGAATGACAGTAGGAGGTGATTGAGGAGTGTTAGAAATGGCTGCAGGTAATGGGCAGACCTGAAGTTCATTCAGTTGCTTGGCCCTGTGAGGATGGAGTGATGAAGTAAAATGTGAAGAATGTAGAGCAAAGGTGCCATGGGCAGCATCCATCTTCTTCAAGTCTGTGAAAATGTGATTCCCAAACTGCTGGAAATGTTTGTTGTCAAGATGACTTCTCTGAGTTTCTCAAAATTGGGATGTATTCCTAAGGAAATTGAGAGGCACCCAAACAACGGCATGACAAAAACAAGAGATTTTTTTTGTGAGGCCTAAATTGCTCTAGATTTGTATAAATGGACTCTATTTTATATCTGGAGCTCTGCTTCTGCTCTGCCATCTAGTATTTTTGATAGATCCAAGCCAAGAAGAATGTGAGGATGGGCAGAAGGTCCATGATGTCCAGTCACATAATTTGGATGCTAAAGTAAGACATAAGGTCTACTCAAGAAATACAGTTTGAATTGCAAGCTTACCTTCAGCAGAACGAATCATTCTTGCCAATTCCAAGAGGTAGTTAAACGAGAAGGATTAGGCATCTTTTACATATCAATATATTTTGAAAATAAAAATTGTTTTGATCTTGCTTTGCCCTAAGAAAGTTAGTTCCAGTTTTGTAAGACTACATGCATTTTTACAGTTCCCAATTTGTTACCACCAAAAAGATTTATTTGTGAAATTTGCCATTTTATTTTCAGATATGCACTTACTGATCTATTCAAATCACATATCTGGTAGAACTTGCATTAAACTGTAAGGGGTTGCAAGCAGGGGATAAGACATTAGTTCTTTCCTCACTCCCATCTAAATAAAGGAAGAGTTGCACTGTTCTTTAGTTTTAGCTTAATGTGCAATTATTACTGAAAGTTTTGGTTGTTCAGCCCACCACTGGCTCTGTTGTTTTGAAATGTACTTTGCAATTAGTACTTAAATTTTTATTTATTTTATATTTTATTTATTATGAGAATTTAATGAGTCCAGCAGTAGCTGCCTCCATATGAATTGTATTTCTCTGTTGCCATTATTATGACACTAAAGTCAAGGCAACCTTAAGTGAAGACAAGACTGTGTGTGATATATAGAAAGGTTGCAGAGCTTTTCATTTTGAAGATGTAATTCAGTCACCAGAATAGACAGGCTCAAATAATACAATATCTGTGATGCAAAACAATTTGTACTCTAGGGTTTTTACCGGTTCTGGTTTAGATCTTGTTTAAGGTCAAGGTATGTTTTTCTGAATAGAAAACAGCTCAGGATCCTCAGACAGACACAGCGTATTTTTCATATATATAGCTGTTGCTACCTAAGCTTTGTCAAAGCCTTGGGTAAATCTAAACATATTAATTTTTATGAACACAAACACAGAAATGAAAATATGCGAAGTTAACAACATTTCAGTAGCTTTCATATACATTTATGTTTATATGAGCACTCAGGAATTAATATGATTTAAAAAAATAAAAGACAGTAGATTTGTAGATATAGTTTTGCAAAACACAACAGATTCAGTATGTAACTTGAACTACATACATGAAGTAATGCTTCTACTTCATGTAGGAATTGCAAGCACAATAATGAAATCCAAATATAAATCACTTGAAAGCTGTGCGAGTTTAGTCACGTTTATGATAAATGGGAAATATTAAGTAGAAGGCAAATCATGTAGAAATGATAAAGCTTAGACGGGTGATGGACACCTCTCTGTAGGAAATTATCAAACTTACAGTCCAGACAGCATGAAGTTTGGGACAGAGCAGTGTATTTCTAATGAGTGATCTTCCTTAGCTGAGAAAATCATCTCCTACTTAGGCGGGAAGTTAAAGCTAATTTTGCAACCAAGGTAGTGTTTGATGTAACGTGTATTTTGATTGTCGGATTTTTCAGAAACATTGTTATCACCCAGGAGGAGGATTACTGGGATTCAAGCTCTGTAAATAATAAAATGGAGAAAAGAAGTTACAAGCATCAGATTATCCACTTACTGAAATATGTGTTCTGCTCACTCCCCAGTATAACCAGGATTGGTTCAAAAGTTGCTGACTTCATTAGGATGTTACATAGTCTAAAACATGCTGGCATGTTACTGATTTCTCATAGACAAGATTTCTTTCTTCCATCATTTGTGTATGAACAAATTAGTTCTGCTGCTGCTTCATGGTTCATGCTCTATGAATACTGGAAGGAGTGTCTTGTACTAGTATGAAATACTTTTCCATCCTAGAGTAAAAATGTTTTCTTTTCAGATACCTATGGGCACTCTGTTATTTGAAGCAAGTATTTTAATATGTTTGCATTCCTCTTTTCTGCAATAAATTGCAATGCATTTTAATACATTTTTTTTAACTTATGTTTTGTCCACTTGCAAAAATATACCCTGAGAGGGCATATGAGGGAAGTATTAGATGCCAAATTCATCACTGAGAGCACACCTTACCGTATTTTACAGCAGCAAAATCTTGCACAAGTATTTTGCAAGCAACAAGAACTGCATTTCACAAAGATTGAGTTCCATCAAGTTAGTGGTTTCCGAATTATTATCTTTGATTGAATTTACTGAATTTTTTGGACTTGACAATGATATATATCAAGTTAATATCCATACAGCAAGAGCAATTTTTTATCCTTAGGAACATATTAGTCCTTGAAATTGTCTTTAGGAATTTGAGTTTTCATTGTGATTTGCATTTTCTAAGAGGTTTTGTTAGTTTACAACACTAAAAGAAAATATGTAGTGATAGATTGTTTAATATTGAATAAGAAATATTAACAATATTTTCTTATTGATGTATATTGATTATACCAACCGTTGATTATATCTTTGAAGTACTGATTTTACATTTTATTCCCTTGTCTACAGCACTTGATAAATTCCTCTAGCTCCATTAAATCAATGAAGATCTGTTCATTATTTGTAGAGAAATGAGCTTACATTTAAGTAAATAAATATAAATGATGTATGGGAATATCTGTTTCTCTATGTATCTATCTATCCATCTATCTACATTGCAGCACCCACCCTATTCTGGAGCAGAAAACATCTTTTCAAAATACTTGCTTACTTAACCCAGTTATATTATAAAAAACAGACTATATATGACTGCTTTAGCAAAATATAGTGAACATAAATGAAAAAGCAATGTTCTTTGTATACCAAAGGGAATGTAAGAATTGTTGCAGTTATGTAATGTTATGGATCAGTCGCTGCATCTTTAAATGAAGGGTAATACTAGAGAATTTTCTCTCTTTTTTCCTTTTTGTAGGGATTGTGACAGTCATTTTGCTTCCTTGTTATCATCTTTGTTTTGCAGTGTATGTGGGATGCTGTACATACACTGCATATATGTTTTTTGCTTTCTTTGCTACACCATAAACCAGCCCTATCAAGTTTTCAAGGTTACATTTTTTTGGTGACCGGTGATTGACTGTTTCTGATTTGCAGTTATATCCCCAGGGCTCCTGCTGTCACCTCTGCCTTTACTTTCAAAATTTCTCTGTTTTCCTTATGTTTATACATGTAGAACTCCATGTAGCAATCTTTACCTTGACAGATACACAGGTAGCATTTGTGTATGCATGTGAAAACTTAATTACGGCTTCTTTCACCAGTGTTAGTCTAGTATTCGCTCACTATCCACTGTTCTCCCAATTTTATCACAAGTGTTTCTGGGAATAAGGCAGAGACTTGAGTGAACAAAATCATGAAGAAGGAAAGGCTTTTGGGGTTTTTGAATTAGTAGATGGTCTGATCAGTAGCATATGCTGAAACAAGGGTAGAAATGAAAGACAAGATTGTTTGCTGGGGTTGTGTTCAGATGTTGGTATGCTAGAGCAGCATACCACCTAGAATACATTGAGGTCCCAGAAGCCTCTTCCTGCTCCTGGTTTTCCCTTCCAGAAGAATTAGGTACTATCATGGAGTCAGGACATAGTTATGTTCCAGTTTTGGACTTATGATCACAAGCTGGAAAATGCTGCCTCATGTCACCGCGTCTACTGAGCAGGCAGTTTGTCCTACATTCTGGGCTACTTGGTACTTCACAAGAAAACAGATGATTTCATGGTAAGTAAAACAAGAAAGAAGTTCAGGAGTTGATCAAGCCATTGAGCTGTGTTATATAATTCAGGAGAATGCATCAAACGCTATTGGTGACTGGGGACAGGTGTTGCATTATTCATCTCACTTAATCTGCACCTGTAAAATCACCCAGTTTTGCCGTAGGATGAAAACTGGGCTTTAAAGAAGTAAGAAGAACTAAATTGGACTTGAATATGTTATTTATTTTCTGGGTCTGATATATATCACAGAAATTAATCTCATTTTGTGCCTCATTTTCTCATGCTTTTGGAAATCATGTTACACAGAAAAATATCAAGACCGGAATGATACTGTCACTAAAACTCAATTAAATGTTGAGAGGTTCAAAAAAAATGCTGCAATCTATGTGGAGATCCAAGAAGGACTTTGGTATTGATATTCTGAATACTACAACACATAATTTACTGGCAGATGGTCCATAGAGCAGGGTTCATGGCTCACAGATGTCCTCAGGAAGTGTTGACTGCATAAACACAAGAAAGAAAATAATTGTCCTGGTGGAAACTCTTCAGAAAAGAATTTAGGTCATGAGTCAACAATATCATGCTGTTGAGAAATAAAATAAGCATCACACAGGTATATATATATATATAGACAGAAATCCATCCTGAAAGGAGGGAAAAAAAAGAAGAAAGAGGGAAAGAGAGAGAAAAAAGTGAAAAGAGAAAAGAAAAAGGAAAGAAGGAAAGAAAAAGGAAAAGAAAAAAGGGAAAAGGGAAAAGGAAAAGGAAAAGGAAAAAAGGGAAAAGGAAAAGAAGGGAAGTGAATTAATTTTGCATTACACAGATACACAGAGGACTATCAGTCTTGGTGATACTCAGCATTATCACTGGAACTCATTTGGAACAAGTGAGATAAATATCTGAAAGTAAATAAATAATAGAAAAAATAATAGAAAGAGAGAAAGAAAATAGAAACAGGAAAAAGGCTTCTAGCCTATATTCATTTGTGAAAGTGAAGACCTCTGTTTTGTCCCAGTTTCAAAATATGTGTATTTATATCCAGTGACTATCCACTGAAGAATATATCACCTAGGATTAAAGTAAAGATTTCATAATTTCTAAAATAATGTCCTAAGCACAATCTTAGAAAATCATTCTTTTCCTGCATCTTCTCTGTGGTCATGTGAAACTTTATATATGTTTGCTCAGATAGTGAGTGATCTGTATCCCCAAATCTGATTGTTAGGGCATTCTTCATGAAGGATGGAGCTTCTATCTTTCTTCTTCTGGCAGAAAAACATTGATCTTCCAGTGTTTAAGTTTGGACACATGCTCTAAATTATTTTATGATATTGGATTATGTAAATCTCAACTGTTAGCCTCACAATATTACTAATTTATTCTGTATTACTGCTATTTCAAATTGATAATATTTTTTAACACAGAAACATTTTTTGACACACTAGTATTCAAGGAACTGGATTTTTAATAACTTTTTCATACTTCGCATTGAAATAACCTGGTTTACAATTTTTATTAAAACAAAGTTATAGCTTTGTAACCCTTAACATTTGATATCACTGTCAATAACTTATATTTACAGGTGTTTAAAGTGAAAATATAATTTTCAGAAAAGTAAAGTTTCAATACTAATTTTCATGAAATTCTGATATTTCAAATAGAGTGCCATTTCCAAGAATATCACTGCGCTCAGCTTTGAAGATAGGAAATCTTTCCTATTTCTTGTGGCCAATGTTTTCACAGTAGAGCTTGGGAAGTGCTGAGAGGTACATGCCTCTTGATTTCTCAGGTAAAATCTTGAAGCGAACAGAATATGAAACAGACAAAATACGTCTTCTCTTTTATATAATATAACAAGCCAGGACAGGCAGCTTATTAAAACAAAAACAAACAACAAAAAAGAAATGAAATCAAAACAAACAGAAGACAAACTCCTATCCTGTTGTGCTGATGACTCATTTGCAAATCCCTTTTCAAATTTCCACTCTTTTCTAGGCTAGAGTCCTCAGCTGTGCCAGCTTGTCTAACATTTATAAAGAAAAATGTGGAACTTGCTTATAGAAAATGCTCCTAGTGCTTCATTTGTATCTTACATATATAAATGTATTTATTTTGCATCTTTCAATAAGATAAATGTTTTCCAGCTACAATGAAGACTGCACGATGACAGTGAACTCCTGAGTCACAGGGCAGACAGACAGTACTATATGCATTAGGCATCCCTGATGAGACTGATGGACTGATGCATGTTGTGACTCCAGTGTGCTGAATCCCCCTGGTGATGTTGGGATATGTCTTATAGGAACTTCCTTCACTTGCATTTGGACTGACAGATATAGTACTTGCTAGACTGAGGAAAGCAGTTGATAGCTGGCTCCATGGCAGCCTAACAGCAGCGGGTGTTGCAGAAGAATTTCAATTATTCAGGTGACAATCAGCTGCAATCCCTAAGGAATCTTGCACAGTGCTCTTTCACTGCTTCAAAAAGCTTAACTGTGGCACTGCTTACACTGCTGGGTGTAAAAGTAACTACATGAGGCCCCTTTTCCTGTCTCTGTGAATTAATTTTACAAATAACATTGTCCATACCATGTTTCCCGAGATATGAACAACTTCATTTGTAAACAAAGAACTGAAGAAGATGTGTTTGGCACAGAGAGATATCTGAGTCATTCTGTAATCCCTGTAGTTTGAATGTAAATGTCAGAGGTTTTCTTATTTTACATAAAGCTACTATTTTAGCTTAATGAGCTCTGGGATCTTTATAGTGATATGGTTTCTGGAAACTGTTAGTCCAGTCTGCGTCTCCACTTTAAACTTTTCTGTCTATGAGATTTCATACCTTACCCACTACAAAGAGTATGTCTCTGGGAGCTTTCTTTCCTTCTTTTTTTTTCCCCCATTTATTTTCTTCATTTATTTTAATAAAGAGTGTTTGAATTAATTTGAGTATATCTCAATCCTGTGAAGATAATATTTCTTTATTACTCTATGTCTTTTTTATCGTTTACAAAGGGAATATGTTCAAATTTTGATTCAGAACTAGAGGCCAAAGCAGAAGAGAATTGTTTTTAATTTGAGTTAGAATAGGTAAAATTCATACTAGAAAACATGACTGGTTTCAGCTAACATATTTACTCTTCAGAAAACTTTCACAAAACTTGAAATAAAATTCACTTTCCAGCAACATTATGTCTTTGGAAAGACACAATGAGAATGGAAAATAATATTCTACAGAAATTGATACAATTTATCTTCTTTTCAACATTCTATTTGCTATATTGTACATATCATTTGAAATTAAAAGAAAAATTGGTCTTGTTACAAAACTTTACTTACATAGGTTAGCTAAAAACATTTGAATAAGGCTAAAGATTGACATCTTCTAATAAGTTCCAAAGTCTTAGAAAGGGAGTGAATGCTGTTTTGGATGTAGATTTACATACACACAACACGCACAAAAGAAAAAAGAGAAAAATACTATTGTAAGAAAAACGGAAATTCAAATCTAAGCCATGTTGTTTCTTATAAACATTAATACTACTGATGGTAACCACATAAGACAGGGTACATCAAAATAGCTGACTCAGAGAATAAGAGTTCCTAGGGTGTGGGATTCAGCAATAGTCAGCAAATACCGTCTTTGAGAATGTTCAGCAAACACCATCCTTGATTGTATAGACAGGAATGCTAAGTATTAAACATTCATGTTATCATTTTACTGATAAATCTTCAGCATTTCCAATGTGAGATAATAAAAGTCAAAAGAGTCCCAAGGAGACTTTTCAGAGGTCTGAAAAGTAAGACATAAAAGGACAATGAAAGGTTTAAATATATTTAAGTTAAGGAAAATAAAAGACAATAGTGTTTTTCATACATGTAAAACATAGATTTTTAAGGAGTTTATTCTCAAAACTTACTGCAAGTTAGATAAATGAGTTTAAAGCACAGGAAGTAAGGTCTGAAATAGCATCATGATTGAGTACATAATACTGAGTATTTTGAAGTTCTATAGTGCTTTATTGGAAGAATCCCTCAGTTCCAGTTCCTAATAACAGGATATGAAGATGTTAGTTCAGATATGACATAGATGTAGCTGATCCCACCTTTGCAAAATGGAAAGGAGTAGAAAATCTCCACTTTTCTTTCATCTTCATTTTCTTCTATTTCTGTGATTTCATCATTCGGATTTGTTTCAATTTGTTTGGTCATGAAGGAATTAATACGGTGTGTTAAAGTGATGCAAATTTTTTACAAGGACTTACACACAGAGCTATTCCCTGGATATAGGATGGATATTATTTAAAACTGATACAGTTTCTTAATGATATCTTAATCTAAATTTTACGGCAAGTATTTTCACACTGAACTAATATTTTATCTACAAATGTTCTAAATTTCCCATAATTACTATATTGTTATTCTAACAAGTAAAGCTACAGAAACTTTAACAAGGTATTTTCTTTACTTGAACACTTGTTGATTTACTCATCATAAAATACCAGTATTAAGTATTAAAAACAAGGCAGATTAATGCAATTTTATGGTGCCTGTGATAGTAAAGAGTTTTCAAATTTAATACCAACCTGATTCAACAATATAAAATATAGCTGCGAGTTGTTCATTTCTCTTTTTTAAATCTCCTTATATATTTTATGCTGTTCAAAGAGGATGAGAGGATGAGAGAAATTATGAGTTCATTATTAGAATCATAATGGACAACATATTTGTATTATTTCACATTTTCATTATTCTAATTATACTGACAATAGGCTGATGTTGTTGTGCCTCATGTTCTCGTGACAGTTTGCCAAAGAAAGGCTGTATCAGAATACTAATGCCTTGTCACATTCGCTCTGAAAAATAATGGTAAACTTCACTGTTCTGAAATCTCCAGTGTTCAACAGTTTTGTTCAGTGACCTATTTTGCTTTACAGGAGCAGCAGCCACATGGAAAAGTTGAGAATGATCTAGGTATAAAAGTATAGAAAAGGTTGAACTCTACATTTTAATGTCTATTAAACATCTAAGGATTTTTCAAATAATGTCATAAGACATTGCTATTTAGGTCTATTTTTTAAAACTATGGAAAACAGTTTTAAAAGTAGTAAATAGAGACTACTCCATTTTTTAAGGAAAACATACCCAGCTAAAAGCTAAGAGATTATCTAGGAAACTTATGTGTGATCATAGAGTTGTCGTATATTTGATATGAACATTTTTCTTTTTCAGTATTCAACCAGCCAAAAAGTTAATGTGCTCTTCATAAAAATCAATTAATGACTTTCTTGTGGTTTAATTCCTGAATAATCAAGCAGATTTTTTTCAGCTAAATTCTGTCTAGAAATATGTTATTTTAGCAAAATATTGAATGCTTTGAGCAGTTTATTGAATGCTAAAATACTCGTCTATACAGTCAATATAAATTACATAGCATTATAGGCTGACTTTAGATAGCAGTTTCAACATGCACATATCTGAAGCTGGTAAATAATGATACTGCTCAGTAACACAAAAATATTCATTTGATCTAAGTTCACTGACTTAAACATTCTAATCTGCTCAAATGTGAGAAGGTGATTAAGTGTTATGCACCAACAAGGCATAGAGTTTTTAATGAAAGGCATTTACTCAATGTGAGAGTTAAAAGTAAGAAGCTTGTTGCTAATCACCTAACCTTAATTACTGTAAATCTCCAGACTCCTGAGTTTATGAGGAACAAGCTTAACTTTGCAACCAGAATGAATTTACTTCAGGTGTATCAGAAGTTTAGTCTTTCTTTAGGAGAGAATAGATAAACTGATTTATATTGAGAGGATTATTAAAGCAAAAAACTATCAAGGATAAAAATAAGGGTAAAACTCCTCTTGAATATGACAAAAATTATTAAAAGTATTGAACTGGTACAAAGAAATAAAATTGCTCATGGTACTTTAGCAGTATCATGCTTAAGGGAGAATTTCAGCAATTATTATGAGAATAATAGATATTATCATAAAATAGAGAGACTGCATAAGCAATGCTATTTTGAATGATTGAATATGAGACGAATGCAAGATACTCATCCACTTAATACAGCCCAATATTTTGTTTTTTTGAAGGAGAAAACTCATCTGCCTAAACATTTGACATAAGCATATTACTCTAATCTAGTATTATTTGAAAATAGTATGAAATTCAGGGAGAAAGGGAAGATATTCACACTATTATAGACCATAAACCCATTTTTCTGTTTCTTGTTCTATTATAATTTATGTTGGAATACAACTTGTTAGTATTAAATTTAGCCTATTACAGTTTTTCTGCATGTCTAATCCTTGATATCAGAGATGACAGAATTTCACAGGGGTGTTTCTGCAGACCTGGTGGTCATGGACCTGGCTGACATTTGAAACAGTGCTAGTGAAATTTTTCGTACTAAATACGAATATTGACAAATAGGGCTTCTAAGCTCCTAGGATCTTCAGTATACCAAGCTTCATGGCTGTAGAGCAGGCTGTGCTGGCTAAGGCTCCAAGAAGCTACAATCAATATTGGAATTTCTAATAGAAGAAATTGCCCAAATATTAAAATATTTCACAAAATAAAGCTACCTGTCAGCCTAGCTCAAGTGACTATAGTTTACAGTCAGCTAGCAAATCCATCCATTTTCTTGAAAGGGCAGGTTAAATCACCTGCCTTTACAAGTCTATGAAAAAAGCATGCCTTTTTTCACCTAGATATTTTAAAAATCACTGGGTGTCATTGATTATCTTTCAGTTTGTCATAATTTTCACTCATGATTATCACAATGCCCTTAATTTTGGAGTAAAGTACAGACTAAATTAGAACGTACACCATTTAGTACAATTTCTTTCTGCTATGTATTTCTCTCAATGAGTAAGCCCTATTAATATATTTTGAAAATGTAAAAACACTGAGGCATTCACACTGCCTAGCATAGTATGTTTAATGCAGCTTCAAGAAAGTTAAAAAGAAAAAGTAAAGCCTTTTAATGAGGAAACATCATCACTTGCTAAGATTCAATTTTGGAAGACATCAGTCCTCTTGTAAGATTCTTCTAAAATTCATTTAAAGAAGAACTTTAGACAAGAACTTAGACAAGAACTTAGTCCGCATTCTTTTGAAGTTTGGAATTTTGCATAAAGTTGTCTCAGGCAGTCTTCAAAAATATTTTTCTCTGCCCTTTCTCTACACCTTTATAGCTATTGGGGGGAAAATGGAATGCAAACAGCATCAAGTCAATAATAACTAAAATCTAACTCAAATGCTACAGATTTTTTTCAGACATTAGGAAAAACTTAGCCTTTGCTTTGAGCATCAGAAAAGACTGTAGATCAGAGAGGGGTGTAAGCATGCTTTAAACCTGAACTGTGAGTTAAGATTCGGAAGTTCTTGTGAGCCACAAACATTTTACTATCTCTTGTACTCCCAAATCATGTCCTAGGGCTTTCTGATTCATGTTTTCACAAAACACTGCATTCCACATCACTCATTAATATCCATTTGGAAGTCATAGAATCATAGAATCGTTTGACTGGGAGGGGACCTTTAAATGTCATCTAGTTCAACTCCTCTGCAATGAACAGGAACATCTACAGCTAGATCAGGTTGCTCAGAGCCTGGTCCAGCCTGACCTTGAATGTCTCCAGGGATGGGGCCCCCACATTTCTGGGCAACCTGTTGCAGTGCTTCACCACTCCTATTGTAAAAAAACTTTTCCCTTATGTTCAGACTAAATCTCCCCTCTTTCTGTTTGAAAGCATTTCCCCTTGTTGTGTCAGAACAGATCCTGCTAAAGTGCCTGTCCTTATATATAGCCCCCCTTTAGATACTGAAAGGCTACTATCAGCTCTTCCTGGAGCCTTCTCTTGTCCAGGCTGCACAGCCCCAGCTCTCTCAGCCTGTCCTCATAGGGGAGGTGCTTCATCCCTAGGATCATTTTTGTGACTCTCCTCTGGATTTGCTCCAACAGGTCCATGTCTTTCCTGTACTGAGGACTCCACATCTGGATGCATCTGGACACAGTACTCTAGGTACTCCAAGTCATTTTGGGCGTATCTGGAAAAGCATGTGGTAATGTGTCCTGCCTCTGGGTGACAGTCATCTAAAATCTTAAACAACATAATCTAGTGTTGCTAATAGCATGATGCTTTCCCAATTTTGTAGGATCAGATTTGGAGTTAAGAGAACTGATGAGTTATTGTTATGCACGAGAATAGTACTCAAAGCAGAATAAAATGCAAGCACTGTTTATTCATTACTTGATTCACTTCAACCTGAAAATAAACCAATAATACGAAATTGTTCAGAAAGCAGTATCAGAAAATCATAGCACTAAATGCAGAAATCTGTATCAAAATTACCAGAACAATTTTAAAAAGAGTGAGAATATTTTAATATTTCAATAGTTCAGATTCAACTGCAGTGTCAACTTCTATCATTTAGACAATTTAGTGTAAAGATTTTTCTGACAATTTCTAAAGCAAAGAAAATGTATATATTATATAGCCTTACTCTGCCATTTTTCATCCTTTTATGATGTTACATTTCACATTATTCTGTGTAATATGCCAAAGAAAAAAATGCATAGGCTGTTCTTAACAGTAGTGATATTTCCCGTGTTCTGTTAAAACAGAGAAACTTTGAAATCCAGATCGCCACAGGCAGGTTTGAACAAACCTGTTCTTGAATGCTTGGTTAAACGAAAAACTGCTCTTATTCTACAGTGACAGAAATGCTGTGCTCTAGCACTAAGGATATATTTCGAAAGGGAACCTCTTCTGGAAAAATGACACAATTATTTCTGTTTTTATCATGATTTTTAAAAATATTTCAGACTATTTTCATAGAGTGGCCAGAGTGTTTTTCGACTTTACTGCAGTCTCCATTATATTCTGCTCAATTCTGTAGATGCCTCAGGCCAATTGTCCAGAAATAATTGAGAAAAATACTTGTTATGCAGTGAGAGATTTTTGGTATGGAGGGTTGTTCTTCTCTTTCAGAAGAAGGGAACAATTAATTGCTGCATGTGCATTCTAACTTCTGCTCCAGCTGGATTGTTCTTAAATAACTCATTCAGGTCAGGTATTAAATGTTCATCCTTCCAAATTGTGAACAGCCATACATTGGGTTATGCATCAGAGAAATACCTGAATGTTCTCTTTAAGGGCCTCTTTTATCAGGTAGTAACACAAACACTTTCTTCTGGACAAATTAAAGAGATTTTTCTCCTTCTTAGACCTCACTTTCATTAATGTACTTTTCCATTATAATTTTATTTTGGATAATTTTACCTACAAAACTAGCTGTGGCATGAAGATACTACATCTTGACTCTTCATTATACCAACTCCAATTATGAATTACTATCTTTACCACTGCATACATTTTTCTTATAAAATTAACCAGAAAACAGCTTGCATAAGCTTATGCTGGTAGTCAATGCTGAAAGTGTGACTAGAGCTTTCATTTGTAATCAGGTTTCTACTCCTGAATTTATATGAAACCTGTCAAAAGTGCCATACTTTGCCTTTTATGATTAAGTTCCTTCTCCAATGTAGAATAACAATTGAACTGCAAAATAATTTTCACTTTCTGGATAGTGTAGTAGACTGCATTAAGAGAAAGTGCCTAACTATCAGCTGCTTTGGAGGAAGAAACCAAACAAGTCAGCAAAAGTTGCAGTGACAAACTTGTGCTTCCATGCGCAGTGTCAAGTCTTGTTACCAAAAGCCTTGTTTTGTTTTGTCAAAATGTACCCAGGAAAATTCTAAAGCACCCTAAGTAAGTATATATTGATTTAAAACTGCAAATACTCATGTACTTATGAGGGAAAAGCCTATGTTCTTGATGTGCAGATAAATCCTACAGGTGTAAGAGACACACCAAAAATATTTTTCTAAAATTTATTCCTTAGTTCTGGGCTTGGAGAAACATTACATAAACAACAGAATATTTGTTTTTCAGTCAGCGTTTCATGCTGGTTCTTTCTTCTTGTCTCCCACCTAATGAAGCAGTGAAGAAGCAATCTACTTTGTTCCCTCATGGAAAAGTCTATAATTGTGTCCTTTTTTTTTTTTTAATAATGGATAAGTTATTTCCTTTGTTTTAGTTTACAGAAAAAAGTATCAGTTTTCTCAAAATTGGATTTGCATTTAATGTGCAATTTCTTTGCATCTCTCTAATGATTGCAGCAGTTAATAACTCTCCAGCCCAAAGTAGATAGGAATAGTTACAACAGCCTGGAATAGGAATGAGTTTTTTTCTCGTAGCCCATGATTCTTTCTGCTCTATTTAAATTATATTTATTTTTAAATAATTGTTGCTCTGATATTATAGTGCAGCTTTGTTTTGCAAATCTGGACAATGTTTTGAAGAAAACAATTAGTTGCCTTAATTACTGTTATAGGTAATAGGAAATTTATTTAATCAGATGATTCATTTCTCCGGTACCCTCTTGGAGAAAAATCCTATTAATTACAGAGTTATCACTGAATATAATTAATGAAATATGTAAAATGGTTTCATATTAATTATATATTCATGAAAGCTCAAGTAGTCTGTTTTATCTGTATTGTTTTTGAAATTCCTTGATTTCTAGACAGAAAGCTTACTTTTATTTATTTTTTTATTTTTTTTGGAGGGGAGGTGGGGAAGATGTCTTGGAATGCCAAGACATATCCAAATGTTATTTGGACACTATAACGAATTATTGATGCTATATTATACATAAGACTTCCATCCCCATTCGACCAATTAAATACTGTTTTAGACCATCCAGGATATAGATGATTATACTTAATTGATAGACAGATGTGCGGCAGTACAAAAATGTTGTCTTATTATGTGTAAGTGAATACTTTGGTAGAAGCAGCACGGAGTATCTAAGACTTTTTACCTAGTGACATAATTTCCCTTTTTCCTATTATATTACTCTGCACACAAAATAGTGCTTTGGAATTTTTTTTTTCCTCTTGGTGGCATTGCATTGGTTTGGTTTGGTTCCAAAATTTAGTTTCATACACAGCTGCACCACAGTTATTCCTTTAAGTTTAAATTTATACTGTTCACAGGAGAGGACGTATACTGCTTTAGGATCACATGCTCTGTTTATTCACATAGCATTTCATCACTCAGTTTGAAAATATAACCATAAGCTGCCTTCAGTTTCCAATTTGAAGAGAGGAAATGCCAACATCTGAAGATATAAAATACAGTAATTACTGTGCACATTCTGTTTTTGAACTCTTGTCAATAAATGGTTATATTTTATTGAATAAAAACTCCTACTTAAAGTAATTCTACCAGCAAATAACTGCTGTACAGCCCTTTTTCTACTGATGTACTCATGAACTTTCAGTTTCAGGAGATAAAATTTATTTTATTAACCTGAGTGCAGTTTAGTTTGATTTGTGGTAATCTTATTTATTTATTCGGAAAATAGGTGAAACTCTTGATCTCTATTTCCCAGAATATCCTCACCCTACAGCAGGGAATTGCCCTGCCTGAGCAAACTGTGCCGCAGCCTCACTTTTCAAAGATGTAAGTAACAGAGTATTTAACAGGAAAAGAAAAAAAAAGAAATGTTGATGTCCATGAACACAGTTCACCTAAGAGCAAACAACAGAATTGTTGACAGAAAATAAAATGGCACTGAGATGCTGCATGAAATGTCACAAATGAGTCATGATGAAAAAATAGAGAGTTTCTGTGTGTCTGTTCATCAGAATTGATAGCTGAATTGATAGAGCTCATGTTGAATATAAGATAATGATATATGGACCTGTATATGGAAAAACAAGCCTTGCAATCAAGATTTGAAGTTCCCCTTAGTGCCATAAAAGAACTGTTATTTAGCTTTCCTATGTTACCTCCAAGTATTCTGACACAAAATCATTTTTTGGAAGATTACCTGCATTTTCGGGTCTAGATTATGAAGGATAACATTTATCCAGTTGGACTGTTCTGATCCCATAGTGAATGATGTATATTTTAATTTTTTGAGACATACAGGTTAGTGAAGCACATTTTCCTCTGTAGTTTTTCTTCTGTATAGGCAGCTGGAAAACATATAAATGTTTTATTATTTGCTCAGTGTATAACATAGGTATCTGAATATCAACAGCATTTTTTACTCACTCGTGAGACCTATGTAAAAGGAAATGACAGACATGTTGACTGAGAAGGAAATGTATTGTAATAGATCAAGCTCCAAGCAGAAAATGTGAACATTTGTCTTCAGCAATTTATGCTTGGAAAAAGATGCCTCATCAGAAATGTATCACTTTATCTGAGAACAAAATATACCTAATATACATGTATCACTGTACGTGTATAACAGTAGTTTATACTTTCTTGTATCTTGTTAACTGCTTAATTGGAAATATCTGGGGTCAAAGACATTCCACTTTGGTGGTAACCTTCCTTAAAAATAAACTGAGTTTTGACAAAATGTAAAATATATTCATTTTAAAATAGATAATAGAAAAATCTCACTTTAAACATGTCTAGGTTAAAAACAGAGACATTTGTGCTATTTTCCTATTTTCTTAACTAAATATTAATCAACTCAATGTAAGTATATAGACACTTCCAGCGAAATTAGGTATTTGATTTTTAAAGAAGAAAATGGACAAATTTGATTTTTTTTTTCCATTAGATTATAATAATGACATGAAAAGAAATGAAGAACATGAGAATACTTTCTGCTTTATGCCACGGTGAAGAATTTTTACTGTTCTGTTTATTCTCTGAAATGTATTGTAATTTTAAAATGTTAATTTATTCTGTAGAAAATCAGAAACAATATGACAAAACCAATCACTAACACACAGTCAAGTTATACATTATGCAGACGGTTCACAGACAACTCAGCTCCTCAGTCTCTGAAAACAATGAGTCTGGATTATTAAATCAATATGTGTGATAGGGAGCATACTCACATGGAACATTATGGGATCACATATTTGTGAAAATATTCTACATTAATGGACTACTGAACTTACAGGTTAAAATAAATCTGTTTTACAGTTTTTACTTTAAAAAGCCACATATGGGCAATTTACCTTTTACAGTCAACATTAATCCAAAAGATGCTTCATTGATTTTAGCATCACTATGGATTTGAATGATCAAAGTGCACAAAAGCTGATGAAAAACTTGCTTTCAAGTAAAGCGTGAATCAAGCTTTATAGATGAAAAAGCATGTGCAGGCATAAGAGAAACTGAATGTCTTGAAAGTTTGTAATATTCTGCAAGTTGATTATTTTTATCTTAATATTAGAACTGTCAAGAGCTAGTTTTCTAGTTTTATGAATGTGTTCTTAAGTAAGCAACTGCGTATGCTACACTTATTTTATTTACTCTTTCGAGGACCATCAAGCCAATGGAGATGTACAATTTGCTATAACTGAATTCTTAGCCATAGATAACTTAATCTGGTGCTTTAGATCACCGTCACTTGCTCTATCCAAGTAAAAAAAGAATTCAAACCACAAAACTTGAAATTTGATTCTGTATTTTGAAAATTCTCTTATTTAGTATCATTTATCTGTAGTTCTCCACTTTAATGTCTTGTAATGTTAGACAATATATAGATATTACAAGCATAACATTCTAATTTAGATCAAATTTTCACTTTAACAAAAATACAAAATGTAAATAAAATTTAGTAAAAATGCCCCTGAGAATACATTTTTCTGTACAAGCTGACTTAGGATTCTTTTTTTTTTTTCCATCTTAGTTTTTAATTGATTACTGATACACTGTCTTTGGTTTAACAGTTATTTTCCTGTCTGTTTTCTAAAGATGTTTTAAAACTTCTGTGTCAAGGATGTCAAACCCTTATCAGAAGTGAGCATCTCATATGTCCTTTCATTTTGACATCTCTCATTAAAGGATTTAAAAGAGCTTTTGCACAAACAGCTCTGTCTTTGGAAGCTGAAAGCAGATTTCTATCATCTCGAAACATGAAAGTCCAAAGGGTGCCCTCTGGACATCTTCTGAGAATAAGGAGTGATGCTGACAGCAAGAGCTACCAGTATATCACAATACAAAATCAGCTTAAAGGAAGTAGTAAGGCTAATCAAACTACTGTGCCATGTCTTTTAGAATGGTTTAGTTCTATAGAAAAATGAAAAGTTGTTCTTTTCTTCCCTAATTATCATGTAAAAGGACGATTTCAAATGGTTTTTTTGCATGTTTGTGCAGTATCTTTAGCTAAATGGATCTAAGAAGGCAGCACTTCAAAATGGTCATTATTCCATTGCTGGGAAAATATATGAATATAGAAAATTACAAAGTGAAAGAGGTTAAAAATGAATAAAACACGACTATAAAAGCTCAAATCAAAAAGTTAGTTCCTTCAGCTGCATCTGAGACATTCATGACACAGCTGAGGTAAATGGAGAATAGATGTGAGCATCAGCAACCTTTGCATCCCGTACCTAGGCAGTGATGCAGGGAGAAGAGCATAGGTAACTACCTAAATTGAGAAGAATTCAGGTTGATGATGGAGAAGCAGGTAATGGTGGGAATGGATAATGTAAGATAAAGAAAAATATGCTTTGAGAGCAGAGATTCCTGTCCCTAAGCTAGTCTCAGAAACATACAAAATCGTGCTCTGCTACCAGACTCTTTATGGATTTCTGTAGCAGCTGCAAGTAGTGAAGAGGCAGGGATGCACTACATTATATGGTAACTTTAAAAAGAAGTAACATAACTATGAATTTATCAATTCATTGGATGTTACTTGATTTATAGATGAACTTTAAGTTATCATTGTTATACTGATTTAACACACATATTTACAAAGATAGAAAGGTAACAAATAGGATATACTATTCACATTGTATTTTCCAATCCAAGAAAAACAACTAAAAAGAGATACTTCAAGGATGTTCTCTCTTCCAAGCAATCAAAATACGGGAATAGTTCTGTGATGAAGCAAATTTTGTTCATAACAAGCACTGACATGATGTCCACTTTCTTCTGCTGTAATAACAGAATTATCTTTGTGTACTTCCAAATGACAGTTAAGTACTCTAGATATCTCCTTACGTTTATATTCCTTCATAATACCTTATACTTACTCTAGAAATAAAACCATGCAAAAATGCTTAAATAGGATATGTATTAGTCATCACTGTTTTCAAAAAGTTCTTATTTTTTCTTTCACATTGTAATTATTGCAAACATAAGTGATCACTAGTGGATTAAGATATTCTCAAGGTACTCTTCAACTATCTTTTCTTTAATATGGATACTAAATATCTCCTTGTGGAAATATTTGCTTTATTCTCATTTTATTCTATTCAAAAACCTTGAGAGATTTAATGCTGAATATACTAAATGGCCTGGGCTTTACAATAATAAGCACTGAATTAGTGGCTAAGATCTCAGTGTAATTGACATGAAGAATTACATACCACCTGTAAGCAGTCACTGCATCTTCTGGCCAGTTTCCAGTAAATTTTCTAAGGGACTTTCAAAGACATAGGTGACATTATTACCTTTAGTAATTGTGCTAGCAAAGTTCCACATTTCTAGAATCCACAACAATTTAGTATCCAGGCTGTAGTGTCTTATTTCTGAGTCAGCAACCTTTTCAGTTCATTTTTGAGCGTGACATCTTCTGTCTTCATTTGGTGCTTATTAATTTTTTTATCAAACTATTTTAGAAAAGTTAATAGCTGTTCCCGGTATTCTTTACAGTTTTTTAGATCTCTGTCATTGTCAGCATTTACTCTTCCATTTTTCAAGGCTTATTTCGTTCAGTTATTCCACATTAAAAAGCTCTGCCATAGATTACTCAGTCCTTCTTACCCATTTCTGTACTTTTCCAAATTTTACAATGTATCCTTTTTGAAATGTGGAGTCAAAAGATCGTGTCATAATGATATTTTCTGTTTTATTCTCTGTTTTCCATAGTAACTCCTAACATATGTTTTGTTTTCCTGGCTTTTGTTGAGCACTGAGATGCATTTTCACAGAACATCATAAGCAAAACACTTTTTTATATGGAACAATAAGAAATGTTGAAAAGAATAGTATGATTTAGGTCTTGTACCTCTAAGAGATGTGTCCACTGTATCTTAGCCTTTAGGAATGAGCTGAACTTCCATGCAGAGTTACACACTTTTACAATTCAGTGTTATGGAATTTCCACTGAATTAAAGTTCATTCAAATCCTTTTCAAGGTAGAGAAGTCCTTTCAGCCAACAGGTGAATAGTCAAAGGTCTCACCCAAGACATGGACTCCGGCATTCGATTTACTCATCAGTCTGAGGAAGACTATAAGTATTCTGGGGCTTTTTGATGTTCTCTATTGTAGGAAACCAATGGGAAACTTGACTCAACAACTCAGGCTAGAGAGGGAATTATTAGGAACAGATTGGGTCCTGTGGAGGCAGGCCAACAAGCTGTTCTACCCACTTCCTTTTATGGCAGCTTACTGAGGAGGGGGCTGCACGCCTTTGCTGAAAACTCCTGAATCTTCTGGAAACCTGAGTTGGGCAGATGCAGGGGAGTTGCCACTCCAAGGGCGGTCTCTGACCATCTGGGCTATATAAGGGAGAACACGCATGTTCTGTCTTTGTTGACCCACCACCTGCAGTGGTCAACCCGCCACCTGTGGATGAAGCCTCTGTCGACCCAACACCCACTGATGAAGACTCCAGCTCAAGGCTATGCTGGATCTGAGGATGTGGTGAAAATCTGTCTCTTATTTTATTTTCATTTCTCTCTTACTTTTGCTTTCCTCTCAATCTCTTTTCAGTCATTTTCTTTACTAGCCATTGCCCAAATTTGCCTATATAAGACAAGATGCGTGTGCCAAAGTGCCTGTTTATCCGTAATGCTTATTCTTGTTGTTGCTAGAATTTTGCCCAATTTTGCCTTAAGATTGTGGACCAGTTGTGGTTGTTGGAGTAAATAAATTGTTTTGTATTATTGCTCTGAGTCATTGTCCAACTCCATTGCTCCCACGACCCCTGCTGACCAGGGAGTGCCTTATTCAGTGGGATATCAAAGATTCACCTTCCTCGCAACCCATCAAGTGGGACAAGATATCTGTTCAGTTTCATCCTTTCAGAAAATATTTCAAGATTTACTAAAAAGTAGATTGGATGCCTAGATTCATAGGCATTCTGTACAAAGCAACCAGGAAGGAAAGAGAAAGCAGTCCCTTAACAATCTATAACTTAAAGGTGAAGTAGGAGGAAGTTATGTAAATATAAGAAGGAATTTAACATTGATGGGAGAAAGATGGAAAATGTGCCTTTTTTCCTCTGTCAGTTAGAAAGTTGTGCTGTAAAGTGCATATGGCATACAAAGCTTTCAAAACTAAATGAAGATGACTCCGTGAAATCTCTCACCATGCCTATAAGCATAGATTTAGACCCTTAGGAATCTGCATGCGAAAAAAGTGTACAATTCTGACTTGGGATTGCTCTCACATAAATTCAACTGCCTAAAAATTGGGCAAATAATCTGAATTATCTTGATATTTCTATAAATAATGAAGAAAACAGATCCATCTGGGTGTTTTCTGGATTGAGCAGCTGGTAGAAAGTGCCTGCTTTCCTTCATTGAGCAGTCAGCCTGGAAAAGTGTCTTACCTGAGATGCAGAATGTTTAACTGCATCAAATTAGGTGAGATGATTCCTACAAACAGGGATTTATAGAACTTCCAATGTAGAGAGGGAGCTCAGCAGAGGCTTAAGTGTAGACACAGCTTCCCATTACTCCCTTTGGTGTAGGTATAATCCTCAACCTTGTCTTCAAAACAAAATACAAGAAAAGAACATCAATACATGCATTCTGTAGTTCAGCTCCTACAACAATGGAGGCCTCTTATTTTCTACTCATTGCCAGGTAAATAAATTTTTTAGCAATGAAAAGGCTTTTGGATCAAATTCTCTTATTCAGGGACACTGCACAGAAAGTTCTTAGAATACTTCAGAATTGCACAAATCCAAAATCTTCTACCACTAATAGTTTTTACTCACAAAGTTGCTTTTGATATTTACTTGGAAAACATCTCAATAATTAGTACTCATCATAGTAGAAGATATATAACTAAGAGTTTATGTGAATTAATTTATTGTAATTTAAAATATTGTAATTTACTTTTCACACTCTAGCGCATAACAACACTAAATAAAACTGCCCATTAAAGATCTTCATTTCTTCTCAGTTTGGCTTCATACTAGTTCTCATTGTTAGTTTCTTTTCATCCATGCAAACTGGAATTAAGGAAATTAATTTTCCTTAAGGAATTAAGGAAAATTTCTATCATCCCACCTGGGAGTGTGAGTGAGTGGTTTTTGGTCCTGAGCTGATTACCTGAGTTAAACCTCAACATTGTGTAGGGCTGTATATGGGAGGAGCAGGAATTCCTAGAGCTATACAGTGAGTTCTGCACAAATTATAAAAGTTACATAGACTGTGATTCTTTGGCTTTGTTTTTTTTTATCACAAAAGAGATATATTAAAGTCTGTTTTGCCCAGAAAGGGTGAGTCACAGCCTTTGTACCTGCTGCTGAGGCCAGGGGAGAACACTCTCACCAAGGGGTACAGTCCCATGGAGTGTGCACATTATAGGTGGAGTTGGGTGCGAGTAAGAGAGTCCATCAGCAGCCCTAGACATGGCAAACAATGAGCTAGGTCCAGAGGCCATCCAGGGAGCCAAGTTGGGAGCGAAGGAAATGAGGACAAGGGCAGAACGTGGACAGTCCTACAGTGTCATTGTGGCAGGGACAGATAGCCCTGGGCTGAGATGAACTGGGAGTCTTGGGCCATGGACAGGTCTAGGAGAGGTCCTAGGGCAGGCTGGCAAGGGACAGTCACAAACAGGCCCACAAGGCTATGGCACTGCCAGTTGCTTGCATGACCTTTACTGCATTGCTCCAAATGTGAGGTAACACAACTCAATGAACTCCATAAGAGAATAAAAGGCTGTTTTTCCAGTCTTGCAATACATGCATGTTAGGTATTTATGTTAGTGTCATAAGGGTATAGATAGATATTGGCATTGGTACAGATTTACTGAGGATTCAGAAATAAATTAAAAAACTTATTCTGCAAATATATGGAGGTATTAGTAAAAATGACACTTCAAAGATTACTAGCAACATAAATTTAATTTAGTTTCTACATTCTCGAGAATGAGTTGCCCTGCATCTAAGTAGACTATAGGAAACTATGTTGAAGGAAGTCATATATAATCTTTGTTAGAAGAGGGAAATGAAAATCAAATTCTCAATTCTAGGTGAATTAAAACATCTCACACAAAGGTGAAAGAACAGATAAAACATTTATATTAAAAAAATGCCATGTTGCCTGGGGCTTATTAGGCACAGTTATTCCTCAAGATACATATATGACTTCAATTGATTTCCTTCAGTTTGTATTTTGATAGTCATTCAGAGTACCACTGCTTCCTAACATTTCATGCTCCTGGGTCAGATTGGCCTTATTGAGCAGCCATAAAAACTGTAGAATCACTGAGTTGTTCACACTGGGAAGGACCTTGGGAGGTCACCCAGTCTGCCTTTCTCTTCAAAACAGAGCTCAGACACTGAATTTGGACAAGATGTTTAAGGCTTCTTCTTTTTTTTTTTTTCCCCCAGCAGAGGAAAGAACTCCAAGAACAGAGCTTCTCTGGGCAACTTATTTAAATGCTTAATCATCCTGATAGTGAGGATGTTTTTTTGCTTTTCCTTTTCTTTTCCTATTTCCCTCTTCCCCCCTCCCCAAGTCGTATGGTTGGAAACTTCCCTGTTTCAATCTGTATCCAGTGACTCTTTCACTGAGTTCCTCAGCAGAAAGCCTAACTCCATCTCTTTGATTGCCCATGTGTAGATTGAACGCTACTATTTACTCTTGCCCTAAGTTTTGCCTTTTTTAGACAAAAATGCCGATTTCCAGTAAAGGAGGATAATCTCTTCCTTGGCAGTGCTCCTGCTAGCACAGGAGCTGTTGGCCAGCTCTGCTGGTCAGGCACCACTGGCTCGTGTTGTTAATTTTGCTGCCCACCAGCACACTTGAGTCCTTTTCTGTAGAGCTGCTCCCCAGCCAGTATACTCCCAGACTGTGCCATTACTCCTTAAGACACTAGCTTATTAAAACTTGTTTATATTGTTCTTGTACTGGTTTTGTCTGAGATAGTGTTAATTTTCTCCATAGTAGCTTTTACGGTACTGTGTTCTGGATTTTTGAAAACATTGTGCTGATAACACACTGTTGTTTTAGTTGTTGTTTTGTTGAGCAGTGTTTTCACTAAGTCAAGGACCTTTCAGCTTTTCAAGCTCACGCTATCTTGCCAAGCAAGGAGGATGGTAGTGCACAAGATCTTGAAAGGGAACACAGCCAGGAGAGCTGACCCAAACTGACCAAAGGGATGGCAACATGTTCAGCAGTACAAGCTGGGGTAAAGAAGAAAGAAGGGAGAACATACAGAGTTCATAGAACCATGGAATATCTTGAGTTGAAAGGGACCCTCAAGGATTGTGGAGTTTGTCTTCCAAAGTAATGATTATGCATGATAATGTCTTACTTTCCTGGAAGTGGCAAAACATCTGCCTGTTGCTGAGAAGCAGTGAATTAATTTCTTGTTTTGCTTTACTTAGCATACACAACTTTTGCTTTCNAGGAACAAAATGTGTCCTTGGCTGTGTTCAACACTGCCAGGTGTTATCAGCTTTGTTTTTCTTCCGAGACCAAAACATAGCTTCATACCAGACACTATGAGAGAAGTAACTTCTGTTAGAAACTAAGATACTTTTATATAGAATCAAGTATAGAATCAAGTTGTATTGTTGTTTAAAATAACCAGACATCAGGAAAAAATATCCCTCAAAATTTCTTAATAAAGTCTTTCATCTAGTCAGGGAATTGGCAATATTCCTGTTGAATATAATGAGAGTTGTGAGTCCACTTCCTCCTACTACATAAGGCCTGTGTCAAACCACTGGCATGGTACAGTATTATCTTGGGAAGCACTTAGTAGAGAGTTGTATTCCACCTGTGGCTGGTAGGGAAGAAATGGACAATCAAACCTAAAAAATGTCCTCACAGAATGAGAACAGACTGCACCTTGTGAAAAGGCAGCTACACTTCAAAAACATCCTTCCCTAGTGCTAGAATTGTGTTCCTGTAGCTGTCTTGAGTATGCTCTCTGACAACCATACGAAGTAAAAGCTCAGAGGAGAAGGCTGAAGCATTTTCAGTTTAGAAAAAGAGATTGGACTGTCAACGCTAGCTCAAGATCAAAGTTTATGTATAAAATCCAAGGTTTTGTTTTTGTTGCTTTGTTTTTACAGGTTTTGAACACGTATTCAGATAATAGTTTGTATAGATTATAACGTCCACATCAGTGCTAGAAGAAAGAAAAAATGTCAGTCAAAAGAAAATGTTCAAAATCCTCAAATCAGATAAGAATGTTATAAAGCATTTGTGACGCTTTGCCAGATTAGAGGCAGAAGTGTAACTTTCCTTCCCATTTGGCGCCCAAATATCCTGTGAAGCACTAGCCACTTTCCTTTAACCTCAGAGACTCATCATTCTTCATGCATATCCTTTTTTTCTTGTCAGCATTTACCTATTGTTACTGCTACAGTCTATATAAATGAAGAGACTCTGTGATCGCACAGCTGCTGCAGAGAGAAGTGACTGCAGTGATTATGTTAATGGGATCACTAATATCTTGCATAAATATACCTTTAAGCTGTTTTGCTACTTCATGTGTTGCTGGCTGGGTCAATGACAGATCTTGGTCAACTAAAAATGTTAGTAACTCAGTTGTTATTTTTTTGCATTTCAGTGGCACCTACAAAACACAATAAGCTGAGACACTGATATTTGAGGCAAAATATACTGTGCATTTTTGTCAAATCATATGTAATCAGAGAAAAGTACCTTATAGAAAGAGATAAGAGATCACAAAAAATAGTAAGATAATGAAAATATTTAAATGAAAGAGTAATACACCAATTAACGCATTGTCATTAAAATGTTGGAAACCTCTGTGTCCCTTTATTTATCATATATTAAGGAACAAATTAATTTTCCAACACCAAAAAACTAAAGATATATTTCAGTATATAAGGTGGTCAATTTTCCTAAACTTTCAAGCTGTCTTCCTAGACCCTTGAGATATATACCACTTCTCTCTGAAAGTCAAAGGGCAGGAAGAATCAGTCTAGTTCATACATGTCCCAAACCATGAGACTTAAAAAGACAATATGTCTCTGGTAACGTCAGCTCCATCAAATTGTTGTGGCTAATTTCCTCCCACAGTGAGTGACTGAAGTTGCCCACCTGTCCATGAACCACTGCAGATACATACCTGGCTATGTGATGTAGCTCCTGCCTCAAAGACTTTCTTGTACACAGTATCATGGATTGATCACTTCTGTAGTATATCTTTACTGATGACAAGAATATGTCAGAATTTTTGCCACTGAGCATAAATAAAATTTCAACTTGGACAGTTAACATGTCTAAAGCTAGGTGACATGATATGCATATCTATATTTTAAAAAGGGGGCACTGTATTTTCCTGTGAGCCCAGTTGCCTGTTAGCATATGCCCTGTTGCTGTTATATTCACATTCAAAGCATAAAGTTCTGAGACTAAGTCCCCTGGAAAATGGCAGCAGCTATAGCAACAGACCAGGAAATAATCAATCTTGTAGACAAGACCTCCAAATCTTTAGAGCTTTCAAAGTCATATCCCTTCCAATTAAGCTTTACACAAAAATAGGCAGGAAGCCAAGACAGATCAGTCACAGCTTGCTCTCAGCAAGAAACAACACTTAGGTAGACAACACTCATGCTTATGGGTTTTGTTTTGTTCTGTTTTGTTTTGTTTTTTTGGTTTTATGCATGTTTGTTTTTCATTTTCTCTAAAGGCTTTAAGGTTGTGGTATACAACGTGGAAACACAAATTTTTGTGGACAAATAGTAATGAGTGTATAAGTAAATGCTGGTTCAGTCTCTCTTCTAATAATGGCTGTGTTCTACATTCTACCTGGATTTAGAGTTTGGCTTTCAAAGGCTTTGGTTTATCTAGCAGTTAGGTGATGAAGACACATCACATCACAAGGAATGTGATGTGTCTTCAAAGGCACTACAAGAAACCTTTCACTCAACTGCTCATTTCCTTTTACACTGTGCAACCATGGCAGTAAACTTGCATATGTAATTCCAAAATACTGCTACAAGAGGAATTAAGAAATGAATAGTCCAGATACAAATGCATTCTGATAGTTAGACCATTCAAGCCTCTAGAAGCATCTGATTCAGAAATACATCTTTAAAGAATTAATAGTGACATATTCAATGATTTCAGCAGATCTGATTATGTGAATAAGAAGTCTGAAAGAAAGGCAGACAGGCTGAAAGCAGATTTCTTAAGTAACAGCAATACTCCTTACATAAATAAACCTCTTTCCTTGCAATTTACTGGAAAGGATATGATCTCTGTTTACTGCTCAGGTGGATACAGACTTGGCAGTGGCAAGACAATGTGATTTATGAACTTTAAAGTTGCTGTAGCTGTCCAGTTGCAGTTTCCCCAAAGCTGTATTGGTAAGTTTTGTGGTTTATCCCAGCAGGCAGCTAAGCACCACACAGCCATTTGCTCACTCCCTCACCTTAGCAGGATGGGGGAGAAAGTTGAAAAAGTTTAAAGTGCAAGGGTAATCTTTAAAAAGAAAGAAAAAATAAAAAAACAAGTGATACACAACAGTCTCTCACCACCGGATGAACAATGCCCAGCCAGTCCCCAAGAAATGGAAGCCCCAATGGCCAACTCCCCCCAGTTTTGTGGGGAACATGATGTCATGTGGTATAGAATATGCCTTTGGCCACTTTGGGTCACCTGTCCTGGTTTGGTCCCCTTTCATCTTTTGTGCACTCCCAGCCTCCTCTCTGGCAGAACAGTACTAGAAGCTGAGAAGTAAGCAAGAATTAAAACATCAATGTGTTATCAATATTATTTTCATCCTACCTCCAAAATACAACACCATACAAGCTACTATCATGAAAATTAACTCTAAGCTGAAACCAGGACAAAAATATAGTCAGGTCACTAGAAGTCTGAAACGACAACAAAAAGAACTAGAGCTGATGTTTTCTGCCGGCTAAACCATTCAATACTCAAATTCCTCCTGAAAGATAATAAAAGTTGTTGTTTTGTGCTTATTCCTTTGGAAATTCTAGATTTAAAAATTGGAAGACATGATTTCTTTATACAATCATTTTGTGTTCTTGATCATATATCCTTTGCTTTTGTTGTATAAGCTAACAACTGTTATTTTTAATTATTTTTGATTTGTAATTTGTAATTATTGTTTGTTTGGATCTGTCAAATCATTATTTTTCAATTGAATCAAAGTATGTACTAGAAGGATGTTTAACTTATGTGTATGCCTAGAAACTGATACTACAAAAGCCATAATGTACCAATTCTTTGAAATTTGTATTTTGATCATTTTAGATACCCATGTCTCTTTCTACATATTCTTTATTTTTCCACTTCTGTGTTATGCTGTTAAACTTTCAGACCAAAATGTTGTATAGCAAAACATTCAGAGAGCTCATTGGGAATCTGGTCACAGCCTGTTGCTGGTGTGCCTGAAATAGCCAAAGCAGCTCTAAGGTAGTGTGAGATGACCTAAACAAACTGCTGGATCAGCATTTCTTGCTTATGACAGTTCAACGATTGAGCATCTGAACCTGTGGTTCTATGGCTTCTATATATTGGTAATTACCATAAATATTGGAATTACCGTCTGCATTTTGGCTACAAAATTATGATTAAATATTTACTTTCTAAATTATTAATTGTACTTATTAATTAATTTCCAAACTTCTATTTGATTTTCCGAATTGCTGGAAGCAGCTGAAGTAAGTTAATTTGTCCAATCCCTAAAGCCTGTCTGCTTCTTTCAGCTCAGCTTTTCTAGCTTGTTTCCATTATAACACCAGAACTGAAGTTGTTCTTCATATTGTTTCACTGTAGCAATGCCATGTGGTTCGTGCTGTCTCTCATTCTCAAAAAAGCCAAGAAGGTCTGTTTTGTGCAAGGGTTCTGAGTTATGTAGACCCTAGTTAAAATTAAGATCAAATTCCCTTTTATTCAGGCAATTGGTAGTCCAGGCAAATTTCTGACCAAAGGCCAAGTTAGGAACAGTCATCCGGCATGGTTACAGCTATGATTTCTTTCTTTACCTATATATATAATTTCCTCCACCATATTTTACATTTCACAGTCAGTTGCCTGATATATAGCCATAAATTCTGCCAGTTCAGTTAATCCTATTTGGAAAAAACAGATCAGTCTCAATTATTTAACCCTATAGTCTTGAATGCTTCCTTCAATTTATTCAAGCCTGTTAATACCATCTGTTTTGATCTAATCTCATTTACAGAATTTATGTTTCACTGAAAAAATATCTTTTTTGTCTTTAAGATGTTTTTACGAAGAGGTGCACGTTCTTATCTATAATTAATAAGCCTAATCTGTGAAGGTTGTGAGATTATTGAAGTATACGTTCAATACATCTGTCAGTGTTGTATATAGCTTTGGGTCTTAAAGAATAATTATTAATCAGTTCCTGCCTCCATTTTCTTTTTTCCTTCTCTGTTACTTAAGTCTCCATCATGGCCCCACTGAATTCCTATGAGTGTTACAGGTCTTTCCTGCCAGTTTGTTTCCTACTTTGATGCTCTTCAGGCATCCTTCATTGGCCCTTTACTTTTCATTCGTTCTTTACCTTGCCCAGTGCAGCCTGGTTCCCACTGCTTTCAAAATGTCTTTTTGGCCATAGAGTACTTCAACATCAAAAGACAAACAAACCTGCAATTCCTAGGAAAATAATTTACGTAATGGTCTACCTTTCAGTTGTCACACAGCACTGTAAGTACCCGAATTGGTGACGGTAAACCCCATACTGCAGACATAAACCACAAAAGTTTTCACATTACCCAGCTATTTCAGGATCTTTCCTCTTGCAAAGCATTGGTTGTATTTTTGGAACAAATATTTTCCTTTCACAATGAAGTCAATCCTACGTGATATCTGTGATTTGGTTTCTGTGGAAATTTCATATGAATCCTTTTTTTGAAGGACTGATTGAATGTTGATTCCTACTCTAAAATCTTCTACTACTATCTCTCTTCCTCTCTCACATTGAATAGTTATTTCTTCCATATGTATCACAGAATGAAAACTAAAGCTAAGGCTTTTATGGCTTTAAGTTCTGTGGAGAGTCATTTAGCTAAAAAAAATTAAAAAAATTAAAAAATTAAAAAGAAGTAACAGCTGCTGAAGAATCATAAGTTTCCTTCTATCCCAGTATTTTTTCAATTTAAATTTCTCAATTTTTTCTTTCAAAACTTTATTACCAGTATAGTTACAGTGAATTATTTAAAGAACTAAATCACTTAGAATTAAGCCATCATTACATACAGACAGTTTGCTGTAATTATTTTAAGGTAAAATTACCAGCAGTGGCAGTCATTAAAGCTAAAATCCATTTAGTTCTAATGCTTCACATTTCATGTGATCCTAGTGTTTCAACAAACTAGTTAAAGAAAAAAAGATTTCTTTTCTCACCATGCTGACCATATAGTGCTATCTCGTTTATCAAGTGCTCAGTTTGTTTGGTTACCAGACTTGAAGAATTATCTGTGATTTTGATTTTCCTTGATCTATTATTTTATGGCTGCCAAAGATCAGTAGAAAAGGCAAACAATGAAATCACACAGTTTTATAATCTACCAGATGCTACAGAATTACTCTAGTAGATTTTTTTGTTTCTGTTGTTTGATTGTTTTTTGCTATTGCTGTGCTCCTGCTCACTGCTTTTCCTGCTTTTAAATGGCATGTCACCTATTCCTCACCTATACATAAAGGTGAATTGTGAATTAATATTCACAAAGAAGGCATCTTCCTTTAATTACTCTTAGAAAATTATTCTTGCATTAGCAGAAAACTGACTCTATCTAGAGTTTATGATCCAGATCTAAAGATTTGATAGAGAGTTTTCTTGATCATGGTGATTTACATGAGAGCAAGACTAAGCCCAAAATGTGAATTATTCTCAAATTTTGCTCTAAAAAATTTTAAAGTCTAGAATTTAAAGGACTATAAACTTAATCCTGAATCAGGGATGTCTTCTAACTGATTTTTAAGAACATCCTCATAATCACCATAATACACTGTTGCTGAAATACAGACTACATCTTTATTATTATTGGATTTTTCTTGTTATTACATCTTTTTTTTATATGCTGAAAATATATTATTGTATACTATCTAATCTTTTTTAAAGTCGCTATTGAAAAAAACAGTATAGGCATGGTTCACCTCATATAATTTTTGCTTTTAAAAAGTAAGGAATTTTTAATGTCTAATGTTATCACTTAAAAGTTATTCTAAGGTCCTTCAAGAAGCTACCTCCAGAAGATAATTCATCCTAGCCAAGACACTTATTTCAGGACAGCATGAATCATCCTCTGAAGATGCCTGTATCCACAGAATCACAGAATCACAGAATCACAGAATTGTAGGGGTTGGAAGGGACCTCAAGAGATCATCGAGTCTAGCTCCCCTGCCAGAGCAGGTTCCCTACAGCAGGTTGCACAGGTAGGCGTCCAGGCGGATCTTGAATATCTCCAGGGAAGGAGACTCCACAACCTCCCTGGGCAGCCTGTTCCAGTGCTCCGTCACCCGCACAGTGAAGTTCTTCTGCATGTTGATGCGGAACTTCCTGTCCTCCAGCTTAAGGCCATTGCCCCTTGTCCTGTCCCCACGCACCACTGAAAAGAGATTCCCCACCTCCATTTGCCTCCTGCACCTAAGATATTTATAAACATTGATCAGGTCCCCTCTCAGCCTTCTTTTCTCAAGGCTGATCAGACCCAGAGTACTGAGCCTCTCCTCNATGGCAGCACAGCCTTCTGGCGTGTCAGCCACTCCTCCCAGTTTTATGTCATCAGCAAACTTGCTGAGGGTAGACACTATCCCCTCATCAAGGTCATTGATGAAGCTATTGAACAAGACCGGACCCAGCACCGACCCCTGGGGAACACCGCTAGTTACAGGCCTCCAAGTGAACTCTGTGCCGCTGATCACTGCCATCTGAGCTCGGCCAGTCAGCCAGTTCTCAACCCACCTCACCGTCCACTCATCTATCCCGCACTTCCTCAGCTTTGTTATCAGGATGTCATGGGAGACAGTGTCAAAAGACTTGCTGAAATCAAGGTATTATTCTATCTGATTTGGAAGAAGTCTAGATGAGTAGCTGTCACAAAAATTCAATGGCTAAAGATATATGAGATGTGCTATTTCCAGCAGCTCTCCTAGTTTTGCATTAGAATCAGAGCCTGTATTTTCTGTAGTGTATTAAGACACTTTAAGACATGGACACATGCACAGGTTAACGCTTGAAACACACTGAAATTTCCAGAAAGATGGGAATTCTAGAACAAATGAAGACTAAGCCTTAGTGTGTTCAAAGGTCTTGTGTGTGTTCACTGGCAGAGCTTAAAACTAGTCTGAGAGTTTGGAAGCAATCACAAACAGCATTATTGTAACAGCAAATGAAACCAAAGTCTAGCCAGTCTTACAGGCAGCATAGAAACTTCAGACAGTAATTCAGAGCTCTTGTATGTTCAAAACTTAGCACAATTTAATTTTAGTAAATTTCAGAATACTATTAATCCCTAATAAAAGTAACTGTGAATAAAGCTCTTGCTATCATTTGCAGATGCTGTTTTATGTTTAAGAAAAGTTAAAAGAATTAATCATGAAAAGGAAAATGTGCAGCATTCTTTCAGATGTTTCCTGGAAAAATGTAGTAGAAGTATTATAGGGTCATATACAGTTTCCATTGTGATAAGCATTAAGTACCTCAGCCTCATCTTTCATTGCTATATTTCTCACCACATCCAATAAAGGTTGGAAATTCTCCTTAATCCTCTGTTTACTGTTGGTTTATTCATAAAGGAATTTTTGTCTTTTGCTACAATAGCCAAATTGAGTTCCAGTTGGACTTTGGCCTTTATAATTTTCTCTCTGCGCAGCTTGATAACAGGTCTGTAGTCCTCTTGAGTCATCTGCCCTTTTTTCCAGAGTTCATAAACTTTTTCCCCTAACTTTCTGGAGCAATTCTCTGTTCAGCTATGCTGGTCTTCTACCCTGCAGTCTCTACTTTTAAAGCACTGTGACAGCCTGCTCCTGCACCTTCAAGATTTCATTCCTGAAGAAAGTCCAGTCTTCCTGAACTCTACCTTTCAGAAACACTTCCCAAGGGACTCTGTCAACTGGGTCTCTAAATTGACAAATATCTGCCCACTGGAAATCCAAGGTAGCAGTTCTGCTAATTGCTTTCCTTACTTCACCAAAGATATACCATTTAGTGATCGTTGTGCCCAATACGGCACCCAGCTATCACATCACCCACGAGTTCTTTCCTGTTTGCAAACAACAGGTCAAATGAAGCGTTTTCCCTAGTTGCTTTCCTTGTCACCTGTGTCAGGAAGTTATCCTCCACACACTTCAAGAATCTCCCACACTATTTTCTCTCAACTATTCCAGCAGACATCTGGGAAGTTGAAGTTCCCCATGAGATCAAGGTCTAGTCATAACAAGACTTCTCATAATTGCTTATAGACTATTTTATCTATCTCTTCATCCTGGTTGGGTGATCTATAACAGACTCCCAATGTAACACTTACCTTATTGGTCTTTTCCCTGACTCTCACACAAAGGCATTCAATCCTTTCATCACCATCACTGAGTTCCCTGCTGGCAAGGCTTTCCCTAACACGTGGCTTACAAGTTCTAAAATGTCATATTTAATTTCCGAATACTTTGATTTTCCTTAAACCTTGTAAAACCTTAAATTTGACATTGAGACTCTCTTTGGACTCTCCCATCTATTCTCTTTAGGGATTTGTGTGTTTTCATTTAATGCAGATAAATTCAGGAAAACACGCACATTGATTTTCCTCAAGAAATGGATTTCACATCTGTGCATCCCCACTAGAAAACCTCATTTTTCTTCTTTGCATTCTCATTAAAGTTTCCTGTGATAATTTCTATTCTTGTGACAGAAAATAACAGGCTGAACTCCTTGCCAATGCCACCAATAAAGTGTTTTGATTAACATATGCAAATCTCACAGTTCCTGCTGGTCAGACAACAAAAAAAGCATCAGATACAAATCTTCCAAATGGATCTTGGGAACGCCATCTCAAAGCATATTATGCAGTTTAAATACGCAATTTCATAAGAGATTCAACTACTTTTGCAGTACATTTATTTTCTAATTAAGACATCCTTAAATTCTAAAGTGATTTTTTTTAATTACTCTTAAAAACTGACTTACATCTTAAATCTTAGAAAGATAATGTGTGAACTTCCTAAGTGGAAATGTTAGTTTAAAAGAGAGATGATGAAGGCAAGGTAACCAAAACAATCAAAGCAGAAGAAAATATACCAACTGAATATAAAATGAAATATAACAACAAATGAAATCCAGTCATGCACAGATGAAATTGAAGTTGTTTTGTTTCTGTTTTTGTAATTAGAAGTGGCAACAATGTACCAAAAAAAGACGTAAAAAATTGAACCTAAGCATATTGTGAGAGCCCTCTGTCTTGAACAAAATAGAATGGTAAAAAGAAATGTCAATAGTTGGAAGTAGCTTGCTGTGAGCAAAAATATATATTGTCCATATATCTGTATCCATATATACAATACATGATGAAAGCTAAAGTACTTATAGAGAAATGCTGCTATTTTTGTTTTGGATACCCTGCAGCATATTCACCCAAGATACCTGGTGGTCATGCAACAGGTTCACATGGGAGTTCTTTGTCAAACCAGTCCCAGACACATAAAAGTGTAGTTTTTTAAGAGAAATAGCAGGTGGGGAATACTTTGAATAGCCAAATATTACAAAAGCATTTGAAATAAAGGGATTTTTTTTTTCATTTTTATTCGGCTTTAGATTAAAATAGAAACTTGATAAACTAATGTTTGGAAGTAATGATCGTCTTTGATATCCTTGAGTTACTACTCACTTTAAGAAAAGAAAGAAGAGATGTGTCTTTGTGCAGGGTAATTTTGGAAAATGCTCACTTGGACTTGAGTCCTTTTTTATTTTTGTCAGCCCTAGTTTTTGAGAAATTATGACATTTCCTAAAGAAACAGATCAAGGTGTTTAACTTTTAATATGAATTTTATCTTATCCTAATGTGGTTTGAGCCAGCAGGCCTGAAAACACCACACAGGCTTTTGCTCATCCCCACCTCCCAGCTAGGATGGGGGAGAGAATCGAGAAAAAGAGGTAGAACTCATGGGTTGAGATAAAACTATTTACTAACAGAAAAGGAAAATAGAATAAAATAACAGTAATGATAATTATATGCAAAACAAGTGATTGTACAAAGCAGTTGCTCACCACCCCACTGACTGATGCTTAGCCAATCTCTAAGCAAACCGCCCCTCCCCAGCTAATTCCCCTTCCTTATACTACACGATGTCATATGGTATGGAATAGTCCTTAGATCAGTTTGGATCAGCTGCTCCGTTCTTGTTCCCTCCCAGCTCACTGTGCTCCCCCTAGCCCCTTCCCTAGCAGAAAGTCACAAGGAGCTGAAAGAACTGAAAATCTCCTTGGCTCTGTTCAACGATGCCAGGTGTTATCAGCTTTGTTTTTCTTCTAGAAACAAAACACAGCTTTGTACCAGACACTAAGAGAGAAAGTTTCAGTTAGAAACTAAGACACCTAAATGTATGTGGTTTTATTACTCACCTGAAGCATCATCAGTACAACCAGTACAATTTATGCTTTACTTACATGTACCAAAAAAACCTTAATTTGTAGTCATTAAAGAATGAAAATAGACCAAAATTCTGTGCTCTAATACATTATACCAGAAATTAGAAGTATATTATTAGTACATCCAATTGCACTTGAAGTAATAGTGAATGTTATAAACTGTTGAATTACACCTATACCAGTGATTTCGTGCCAATCAGGCTTTGAAGACAGAATATGAATTTATTAAGTATATGATTCTATGATTCACAATGATTGTATGATTCTATTATGACCAACGTAGCTTGTTCCTTTTCAGTGATTATATAGCACACAAATTACTGCACGTATTTTCTATTTTGATATTCAACAATCAGTTTTCACAAATGATGATGATGTTTTAAGTTCAGTCTGTGAACACTTTTTAGAAAAGCAAATAATTGGAAAGTTTTTAAAAGGAAACATAAAGTAGTTTTCCAAAAAACACAACAGAATTTGCAAATTAATATTTTAATATATTTTAATATATATTTGCAAATTAATATTTTAATATATTTTAATATATATTTGCTTTAATTTATTCTGTTCACAAGGCACTTTAAGAGTTGCACAGATGTTGTTAGACAACTTGAAACCACTCTTTCAGTCTTTTATTTTTAAATTATAAAGTCGTTAATGTGGAGCAAAAGTTTTTTTTCTTTTGGTTTTATGTTGAGATGTTTGGGTTTTGTGTGTATGTGTGTGTGGTTTTTTTTAAGAACTAGTTATCAATATAGAAAATATTGTTGCATTAAACACTGATGAGACCATTTCATTGAAAAGACTATCAGTGATTTGATCTTTTTCTCTGGCTTTTTTGGGGAACACATTTTACGCTTGTCCTTAGCTTTCTGTTTAATTTTTTTATCAAAGAAGATGCAATGAAAAAAGTTTTCAAAGTTTTCACTGAGCCTTGGAGTTATTTGTATTTGACAGTACTGACACAGGAAGAAATAAAGAGGAACAGGATACACAGACTGCTAAGTTATTTTGGATACAATATCCACCATAAACACCATTAAAACAGTTTGTTTTTCTCCTGGATCCTAGTTGTTCTAAGACTTATTTCCAAAAAAACTTTGTTAGGTCAGATGCCTTTAACAAGAGTCATGATCTGTTTTACTGTCAGCAAAAGCTGTGCAATTCCTGTGGCCGTAGAAGCTTTACAGTATTATTTTTAACAGGAAAGGTTGACCACAAGGTTTTAACAAGTTTTATTGAAGAGATTTCTACCCAAAGCAATTCTAACTGCTGATTTGGAATGGCATAACTTTGGTCAACATGAGTAATCTATATAGCAGGAATTTAAAATTTGCAAGACAAATGTGTTTTGCTTCAGTAGACATTTGGATTCACTGAAGGACATGATATAGAGGCTAACAGCTATAGATACGTGTTGTAAATAACAACAGTGAATGCTAGCACATTTTATATATTTTATAACTACATTGTTTCGCTACTTTTACCTAGAAAAATACGGTGTTGCCTTTTCCCTTTATTGAATGTATCTGTGAAATTTAGTTCATAAATATTCTGTATTACCTGGGTTATTTCATATTTATTTTAAGAATTGTTGTGTACTTGCATATTAATCAATCCAGATTCTCACTTAATCCTCAGCTGTGTTTGAATAATATGTTACCAAAAGCATAACCTTCTGATGTGACTAAAGGTTGTGTACTACTGACATAGTCATTTGATAGTATTATGCTTTCCATGTTTAACAGTAATAAATGCTACTAGAGATAATTAATCAGTAACAACAGTTCAATAGGGTCATCAACAACAACTATTGAAAATGGGAGTTTTAGCCTATACCTGAGCAATGTCACACAGCAATCAACAACTCATTAAATTGTCAGCATCGGCTATTCACAACATTAACTGAATAATAAAGTGTTATTGAAGTGCTCAGATTTTCTTCTATACACAGGCTTTTTGGCAAATCATTATATTAGAGTTTTGAATTTTGGCACATCTCATTTGAAATTGCTGTTTACAAGGAGAATACCACGTGTTTTTATTATTGCTTTCTCTTTTTGTTTTCATTTGATGGAGTCTTGTAGTTTAACCTTTGAGACACAGTGTTACATTGCAAGCTTTCATACACTGACACATACTTTTTAGCACACACTCAGAGTAAAGAGCATTTTTCAAGGTTTTTATATGTGGGCTGCTCTGAAAGTAATGCCTCCTATTTTATTCTGTTAGCCCATGACGTCAGAGGTGGATGTTAGTATGTCAGTAGAGGTTGAACCTTCCCATCAATATTCCATTACAATTTTGTTGCTGTGTGACAGATGGCAGAAGAGGGGCAGTCTGACACAATGGTTTCTGACATGAAAGTGCGGATGAAGCAAAGGTGTGGAACTGAATTCCTCCATGAGGAAAAGATTACACCCATTCATTGACTCTTGCTGACCATTGATGGAGACCAAACAATGAATGTTAGTGCAGTGAGGCAGTGTGTGGTGCATTTCAGCAACAATGTTGTCATAGCAGCTGTGAAACAATGGGGCACCTCTCCTGGTGCAGATTTTTATGAGCGCAGCATGCAGGCTCTTGTTCATCACTAGTGAAAATGCATAGCTAATGGTGTGATTATGTTGAAAAATAGTATTTGATAGCTGAGAATTTGCTCTATCAAATAGTGTTATTGTGCTCTTTGTAGCTGTTATAGTTTTCATGGAAATAAATAGGAGGCATTACTTTCAGAGCAACCTATATATATTTTAAGATTTGTCAGTTTTTTGGAGCTAAAATTGTATATTCAAATAGATGAAAGAGGGAAGCCCAAACAAGAAAGAGTGAAAGAAGGAAAAACTGGAAATGTTGAAAACTTAGAACAATTATTATTTTCACTTATTTTTCCCTCTTTCCCCCTTTCTCTTAAGAGAAAGAATGCAAAGCAAATGGCTCTAGTGTTTCTTGATTGTGTGGCAAAGTTAATTTAAAGAGATTTTATTTATATTTTTTTCCTGAAGTTGTGAGTTCCTTGGTCATTATAATTTCTCACAGGAGGACAGTATCTGACAGTGACTCTTTTAATGTCTGTAATGAAAAGTACTGTATCATTGATCTGCCTTGGGACATCCACAGGTGAAAAGGTTCAAATTTTGAGAAGTGGAATAAAGGCTCTATTTGTACTGTCTGAATGCTTGGAGCATTCAGCATATGCCAAAGAACACTCAGCACCTTGCTGGATTATCCCTATGGAACAACAGATTAAACAGGGTGAAAAGAGGCATCACTAATCCACAGCTCATCTAACACATTCACTGTCTGCAGCAGTAGGCAGCAGCTGTTAAATAGAACATTTTGTTCTTTCTGGAAGAAGAAAATGTAGAGTATTTTTGATTCTGAGCTATCCACTGTGTTTCTGGATAGGAATAAAGACATTTGTAACATAATTCTTCTACAATTAGTAAAATTACATCAAATGTAAAAGAGCTTCTTTTTCATTACGTATGTCTTAATGAGAAAAGAAGTGAGTTTTTGCATGTTCATTTGTTTGTTTCATTACATTCTGTCATTAGAAAGGTTTGAAGTACATGGAATAAGTTGGTTAACTAAACATATGGCTACCAGATGTAAAGAACCCAGTGATCTGTTTTGACAAGTTCTGGATAACCACTGTTTTGTTGTTATGCACAATTGCACTCTATCTGTGGGACATTGCTCTGCAGTTCTGATTTAGATGGTAGTTAATGGATGTTTCTATTTCTAATACCTTTGCAGTCCCATTCATTTTATGAGGACTACACAAGTGTTTAAAATTATATGTGATCTTAAGTCATTTATAAAATCTAAGTTTAATCTTGCACTATGCGTGGCTTCTGAGAGAAAATTTTATTTTTACATTATTCAAATAAACACTAGCTTCATTCCTTATCTTGCATGTGCAAAAAAGCGAGATTTTGGAGGGTATTGCTCTAAATATCATTTTCTTAAAAAATAATTCTGTGCAAGATACCATTATACAATCCATTCCACTGTTTTAGTATTTTTACTTTGTAGGCAAGGCTGGATATTCATAATAATTTCACCTTTTCTTGCATTTTCTTCTGTATTTTCCTTTTTTCATTCTTTGGATACGAAAGCACTGGCTGAAGTAGATTTACAGTGAGGTAGACCTATCCTCTAACAACTAGAAGGTATAAAGTATAAACAGCTTTTCTATCTTCTTTTATGGCCCAGTGGTCAGAATTATTGAGCTTCATGAGCAGAAGTTGTCTGTGTTCTTGTCTCCTGAATTCAGGAGTGTTCCAACTACTTTAATATTCCTCCTGTAGATAATTTTGGATCTTAGTAGCTGTCTTAGTTTCAGCTGGGACAGAATTTGGTTTTTCTCATAGTGTCTGGCATGATGCTATGTTTTGGTTTAGGAGTCAAAAAATACTGATAGCACACTGGTATTTTTAGTTGTTGCTGGGCAGCGCTGTACTGAGCCAAGATCAGTTTCAGTGCAACCTGCTGTAGGGAACCTGCTCTGGCAGGGGGGTTGGACTCGATGATCTCTTGAGGTCCCTTCCAACCCCTGCAATTCTGTGATTCTGTGATTCTGTGATTCTTATTCTACACTGCCAGCAAGAAGGCTGGGGGTGCACAAGGAGATAGGAGGGGACAGAATCAGGACAGCTGACCCAAGCTGGCCAAAGGGATATTCCATACTATATGACATCATGTGAACTATAAAACAAAGGGGAGATAGCTGGGAAGGACAGCCGCTTCTCAGGGACTGGCTGGGCATCAGTCAGTGAGTAGCGAGTAATTGCTTTGTGTACCAATTTTTTATATTTCTATACACATAAAATTATCATTACTGCTATTTCTTTTTCTTCTTTTTTCTGTTAGTAAATAGTTTTCATCTCAACCCAGAAGTTTTACTGCATTTTCTCCTAATTCTCTCCCGCATCCCACTGCAGGGGTTCGGTGAGTGAACGACTGTGTGGTACTTTGCTGCCTGCCAGGTCAAACCTCAACAGTAGCGATCAAACTGTATTTGTTGATTTTCAAATTTACTACTTAGAAAGTTTCTAACCTAAATATTTCATAGGATAATAAAGAAAGACATAAGTAGTTGGGAGGAAAATTGAAAGAAAAATTGGTTTAAAACAGAAATGCAGTATCCCCTTATAAAGCAAAAAATTTTCTAGGCATCACACTAGCAATGTGTTCTGACAGGAAGATTTGAGAAACGATACAACAACAACTTTCTGTTTCCTACCTATAAAAGTTGTGCTTCTTTTCTAAAGAAATACAGATTGGAGTGTTAGAGTGTTAAGAGAAGTGGAAATGTTTAATATTAATGAAATTAGTAAGAAGATAGTGTAATGATTATGTTTGCTGATATCTGAGGCAATAAGAAATGACCATTAAAATACTAAGAATAACAGATGCTTCAACCTGAAAATGATCAATAACATGACTGTGAGACAGCTGGCTTCATTAATTGAAGAAATTAGCTAGCTGGCTAGGAACTTGCATCTGGTTAGGTCAATTAAAAATAACTGGTTGAATAGAAGGGGATTTGTGCATCATTGGTTCAAATAAAAGAAGTTTAGCAAAAGATTTAAGAAATCGCAGATGGATGTCTAATTAATAACAAAAACAAACAAACAGAAAAGCCTTGAGTAGTTGAATGGGAAAAATATCCGAGCAGACAAGTGTATTGTGAGCAGGTATCTGAGGACTTTAGTGTAAGGGTTTGGCTAATTGAAATCTATTGGAACAGACGTTAGCAAAAGTAAATGTCTCTCACACACAGTCTTTGATGCAGCTAGTTCCTCTTCTACTCATTCAAGAAATAAGGCTTGGTAATGTGTCACAGTCAAAGCGATTAGAAGCATGTTTAAAACCTCTGCTGTGATGCAAAAAGTAGTGATAGATACTAGCAGCTTCTAACTGAAAAAGCACAAAACTTCATATAATGAATTTCCACCTCCTTGGATCACCATAGTAAAATAAATGCATTCACTGTCAAATTCAAAGTGTCCTAACCAGCTAAACACAGACTCCTATGTCTGCTCGGAAGTGTCCTAGTTCATGTCTTCCTATACTTAAATTCAAATAAAATTCAAAGATCAAGAACTCTGCGTAACCAAAATGAAAGGCCATACACTGGAAGAAAGTTGAACATCCTTGACCCTGCCCAGTGAAAAGGGAGTTTCAGTGAAATCAGAAGCAGTGCAAGAGACATTGAAAGTCTACTGAAATCATCAGGAGAAACTTTCTGAAGACATTTGTCCTCTTTGTCATAGAAGATAAGGAAGGAAACCTGAAGCTTCCTGTGTAGACACATTTTGTTCAAGTATCATAGGATCTTATTCAGCCATCTTCTTGAGCAGAGCAAATAGACTTTTGTTCTAGAGAAGCTGAGCAGAACATGCATGAATTAGGTATCAGAAGCTGTTAAAAGCATATCCACTCATTTCTATGAATTATCAGGTAATGTCAGAATACAAAATGACAATATTGATTCCTTAGAATCCTGCACTACTACTTGAAACCACAGCACACATTGTGGCATTTCAATATAAGGCAGCACGCTGAGTGTAGGGTTACAAAGATGATAAAGGGAGTGGAACATCTCTCCTATGAGGAAAGGCTTAGAGAGCTGGGCCTGTTTTGCCTGGAGAACAGAAAATTGAGAGAGGATCTTATTAATGTGTACAGATATCTTAAGGGAGGCTATCAACAGGATGGGGACAGGCTGTTTTCTGTGGTTCCTGGCAAGAGGACAAGAGGCAAGGAACTCAAACTGAAACACAAGATGCTCCATCTGAGAAAAAATTCTTCACCGTGAGCGTGACAGAGCACTGGAACAGGCTGCCCAGAGAGATTGTGGAGTCTCCTCTGGAACTTCAAAACTTGCCTGGATGTGATCCTGGGCAATGTGGCCTAGGTGACCCTGCTTGAAGCATAGTAATCACTTAGGAGTTAGGTAACATGAAGATTAATTATTAACAATAAATGCCTGAAATGTGGCCAATTATAGATATCAATGAAAAAAAGGTATAGAAATATTTACGTAGCTGCCTATTGTCCTTATGAGTAGGTAGTGTTTGTGAGCTATGACAGTGTTTTCCATACATTAAGTATGCATTCTACAACTCATACAATTTAAAAAGTGCCAGAAATTAACTTATTGTATACTTTTTTTTATGTAAACAGATGACTAGAAACCAGAAAGGAACATTTTAGAATGGTAAGGTGCGTAATTTTCAAATAATCATTTTACTGTGTTATTTGGGACTGCAGAAGGAAAACAAAAGCAAATATTTAATACTCCTCCTACTCAAGAAATAATTAGACTAATTAATTGAACAGTTATAATATGTTCTTCTCATGGCTCTATAACTAGCTTCCATTTATAGTAATTCTCCTGGCAATTATGCTTATTTTAACAGCACATATTTATAGCACCATTCTAAATACTTATCTCTCCTAAGGCCATGCCAGTATAATGAAGGTGAAGTGCTATTAGTTTTGCCACAATGCAAACACTTGACTTGAGACTTTACAAAAAGTCTTTGTATTCAATTAGCACTAATGAAGAGATATCAGACCTGTAAAATGCTGCTAGATATTATATTAGCTAGCACAACTCACAAGTCCAAATGATCAACAGTCGTGGAGTCTGATTAAGAATTTTGTACTGTACTGAACCTTAATATTGATCATCATTTTTATGCATAATCCTATTATAGTATTCTATTCAATCTGGTCTATATGCAAGAATTGCATTTAGCAATTTCAGTTGTAAAAAATAATGTAAATGACAAGGAACATCAGAAACATTTTATATGTCTTTTAAGATAATACAAGACAATAAGCAAGACAATAAGCCTCCTGACTCCCTGATATACTCTTTACTTGTATTTTACTACATGATTTTCTGAGAATATTCTGTAGTCTTCAGATACATCTGGAAGAGATTGGGTGAGAAAATATCTTAAGGAATATAGGACTGAGTAGGATAATTTGTTTTTTCTCTCCATACGTCTGCAAAGAAAGGACATTAAGAGTCTTTTCTTTATGAGAAACTTTTTCTTTCTGAATGCAAAGGGAACTAAGTAAGAACTTTTCTGAAGCAGGATCACTGTGTCACTGTGTCTTTTGCAGATATTTCTAGAACAATATATTGTTCACACCCGCCCTTCCTGGTTCCCGTGATAAGTAAAACCTCATACTGATACCTTTAGAAAATATACTGACAAAAAGAGAAGGAAATAAATGAAAGATCTATACTCATAAAGAGGGACTGCACTTTTTAAGCTATCCAGCAGGGAGTTTTTTCATTCTCTTCAGAGGAGCTAGAATTTCACTCCATGTACAGTTACAGAGCTTAAAAGTATGACCTGTTTAACAGGGAAAATCATAGAGTGATTTATATTAGAGTCAACAGATCTTGCAAATGGGAAAAGAGAATTTATAAGCCTTGTACACTGCAACTATTTAAAAAGAGGTAGTTTATAAACAAGTGCATATTATTGTCAAAGAGATTCATTTTACATTTTCTACACATATAGACATTTCTGTATTCTGTTTTTCATCTGTTCTATTTACCATGTGAGAATAATTTATATTTTCCAACTCAATTTCCAGATTATTTGCCTGTTGTTTGAACTGGCAGAGGCAAAATAATTTTGCTGTAGAATTTAATTCTTCCCCATCTTCCATAATAGATCCCATATGCTCTATTTTTTTTTTTTTAAAACTCTGAGACTGTTTGAAATTATGAAACAATTTTTTTCCCCATTTTGCAACACTTTTTCTTATCACAGCCTAGGACTGTTCTGGTTCTTCTATTCCTATTTCAGATGATTCTCCAATATGCAAGTATTAAAAATATTATCACTTTAGATTTCATCTGTAATACTATTTATGCGTCAATAAACCAGAAATTTTTATCTTTGTATTTTCTCACAGTATGAATAAAGATGGAACAATCTAATTTGTAAATATTAGTGAAGATCTGCGGATCCCATAGCACAATGAGAAATAAAAATTCTCTTTTTGAGGTTCAGATATGTTATTGATGAAGCAGAAGATCTGGTGAAGGTTGCCTAGGACTCATGCCAAATATGTCTTTGGAATCAGATGAAGAACAATCTCACATGTGTCCTGTTTGCATTTCCTGATCTGAAGCGAAGAACTTGAAGTTCTTATAAAAACCAAGTAATACAAATTTGTTACAAGACACATCTTATCCTTGCTGTTAGTTTGATTACATCTGCAATTTATATGTCTCTTGACTCAAGGCTTGATGTCTGCCAGTGTTTACTGAAACTAAGATGATCAAACTTTTCTTGGTTAATACTTCATTTCTGAGTCAAAAGACTCAGAAATGCAAATTTTGCATTTGCATTTTGCAAATGCAAATGGTATTTGTCATTTGATTTTATCAGAGAAGTGGACAGTAGAAAGAAAACTTGAAACTTTAAACACTAAACACTTCTATCCTCTGCTTTCTTTTCTAAATTGACATAATATTTCTGTGACACTACATTCATCTTGGACCTTCTGGACCATGTAATTATACGCCTTACCGATTTAGAAAGATTCTCATTAGTAATTTCATTTGTTACTTCCATAGGTGTAATCTTTATATTTAAAATTAAGTAAGTTCTATCTTTATAGTGGTGAGGCTTTCTCCCAAGCTTCAAGGTTATAATTGGAGTGCGGAATCCAATTTTAATTTCAGCAAGCATTTTGGGAATCTTACTCAAGTAGAAAATACGTAAAAAAATCTGAAACATTGTAAAAAATACTACTTGTGTACCTCCAGGTTTTCCAGAACAGACAGCAGCAGACTATCTTGGATTCTACACTTCAAGTACTGTTTCATGAGCCTCTGTTTCATCTCTTACAATCAACACATAAAGTGAAGATCCACAGAAGCTCCCACAGGTGTGCCTACACTGACCAGTTGTGCAGTGCTATGACAAAGAAAAAACAAAGGCACTTTCTGTCCCCTGCCTGTATCATTGGTGATTTAGTCCTTAAACAGTAGAATTACTTTATTAATGTTCTCTACACAGGAAATTTTAAATATGATAATAGCATTAGATTCACTTATGATAACATTCTTGATTAAGTCAGGCACTGGGAAATCTACCTTCAGGAGATATCTTGGGATTGTTTTTCAAAGGTATCTATCTGCATTGAACTACTTGCATGAAATTCTGAATGTGTGAAAGGATTAATAACATTATCTCAAAAGGGCCAATAGGGAAATATTTTTAATTAACTCTGAAGCTACTAAAAATAATATTTCTTTCTATTTTTTTTTCTTTTTAATTGCTGTATATCCTTATAGGAATAATAATGGATATTTCAGTTAGGATTGGTATACGAACTGAAACAGGATCTAGGTAGGAACACCAAAGAAGGAAATATGCAAACCAAATGTCTTCATTCATCATTATCATGATAGAAAACACTAAAGACTCATGTAAGAGTGTTTCATTACTCCAGACCTGTATCTGGATATTAGTTCTTCCTGGTAGCGAGTTAAATAACACATCTGCGCTAGTGTATCTGACTATATAACATATCGCTGCCCAGCCTGATCGAACATTCCTTCTTTATGGAGTTTTTGAAAAAGAATGAATATTTTGTGCAAGTAAGCAAGCAGAACTTGTGTCTTAAATCCTGCAGTCACTTTTTGTTCTTCAATCTGATGACACAAAAAATACCTTCTTTGAACATGCTACACTGTATTTAAAATAAAATCAAATAAGATGGCATTTTTTGTTTTTTTAGTGCAATTTTTTTTATTAGTGCAAAGTACTACATGTTACTGCAAATATAATAACAGACTGAGTCTGATTTTATGTTAAGAAAATAAAGTATTGTAACAGAAAAAGTCCCAAAACTCTTACGACTACGCCATTCTTCAATTCCCTTACATTCTCCAGCTTCTTCTCTCTCAAGCTTCTTCATCCAGCTCCTTCAAGCTCATCAGTCTTCTCCTTCTCTGAAGCTCCTCAAGCTTCATCTTAGCCTTCACTTTCTCTTCCTCAAACCTCTTCCTCAAACTGCTTCCAGCTCCCCTTCCTCAGGCTACTTTCTTCTCTGTCTGGCTGGCCTTTATCTAAGCCTGGGGCAACTCCACCCCAGGTCCACCCCTTCCGGTCACAGGTGCAAGTGATGCACCTGTGTTCCCCAGGCCAGCCACACCCCTCCACCACCATGTGCTCAATCATCAGTTCATGCTGTGATCAACTGTTTCCCTACAAGTATGTATGATACTTTGTTTTTCTAGATTTGTTTTTCCATTTTTAACTTTACTATCAGAAAACAAGTGTCATCATACTTTTCATTGCATTTCTTTTTAGTATTCCGCGCTTTTTATATAATAATACTGGGTTTAGAATGTAAGTTTAATATATTTATAAACAGCAATTTAAAACAAATATCAAGAGGGACTAAGGCAGGAATGTTGCATCATTTGCAACAGACAGTATAAAAGATGTTGAAGGACCTGAAGTCTTAAAACACAGAAAATTATACTGCCAAATATGCTTGAAAACGTACCTGATGTGATGCTCATCTACAAGAAGGGTCGGAAGGAGGATCTGGGGAACTAGAGGCCTGTCAGCCTGACTTCTGTATTGGGGAAGGTCGTGGAACAGATCATCCTGAGTGCTATCATGCAGCAAGTGGAGGAGAACCAGGGGATCAGGCCTAGCCAACATGGGTTCATGAAAGACAGGTCTTGCTTGAACAACCTGATCTCCTGCTATGACCAGGTGACCCAACTAGTGGATGACGGAAAGGCTGCGGATGTAATCTACCTGGACTTCAGCAAAGCTTTTGACTCTGTCTCCCACAGTATTCTCCTGGAGAAGCTGGCAGCCCATGGCTTGGACAAGTATCCTCTTTGCTGGGTAAAATACTGGCTGGAGAGTCAGGCTCAGAGAGTGCTGATAAATGGAGTTAAATCCAGCTGGCGACTAGTCATGTGTTCCCCAGCGGTCAGTATTGGGGTGGGTCCTGTTTCGTATCTTTATTGACGGTCTGGTCAAGGAGATTTAGTGCACCCTCAATAAGTTTGCAAATGACACCAAGTTGGGAGGAAGTGTTAATCTGCCTGATGGTAGGAAGGGGCTACAGAGTGATCTGGATAGGCTGGCGCAATGAGCTGAGTCCAACTATACAATCTTTAACAAGACTAAATGCCAAGTCCTGCATTTCAGCCACAAAAATCCCATGCATTGCTACAGTCTTGAGGGAGAGTGGCTGGAAAGCTGCATGAAGGAAAAGGATCTGGGGTTGTTAGCTGACAGTCATATGAACCTGAGCCAGCACTGTGCCCAGGTGGCCAAGAAGTCAAATGGCATCCTGGCTTGTATCAGAAACAGTGTAGTCAGCAGGGCTAGGGAGGTGATCAGTTTAGGGCCCCTCACTACGAGAAAGACACTGAGGCCTTGGAGCGTCTCCAGAGAAGGGCAATGAAGCTGATGAGGGGTCTGTAGCACACAAATAAATAAATAATTAATTTTAAAATTAATGGTAAATATATTAGAGAGTCATAAACCCATATTAGAGAAGGTACATACGTATACAGTCCTGTGGGACCTTCAGATAGAATTGGACCACATCAGCTTTCACAGACAATGATAGCTATTCTAACCAAGAATATCTAATGATGTGCTTGTCTGAACAAGCCCTTTGGGTTAAAGGGAGAATTAAAGCCCTCTGATTGTAAGGTTTCCTATGTGTTTGGCTTTTTTTGTAAAAAATGGAATCTGTTCTCATAGTTGCAGGATAGGGAGTAACATAACATGTTTGTAGGCAAGCCCTACAATCCTTCCATTAATTAACATGTGTACAGGGCTCTGAAGATGCAGAGTTATGCAAGCAAGCACACTATAGCACACTTTTAAAGAACTTAAGGCAAATTATCTGTTTCATTCTGCAGTGCAGAAACATTTTCCTCAACGTTGCTGTTGTGTGCTTACATCACGTGCATTATTCTCAACCTGATTTTCTGTGGCAGAGAATGCTGTGGCTGCATTTTTCTTGTAGACAGTGCTAGAGACAGTAATTAATCCACTGTAATTCTCTGGAGAAGATAAAAAAAATAAATTAGATTTTTGTGAAAAATATATTTTTTCAATACAGTGAATGTTTATAAACAATCATAGGGAGACAAACAAATAAACAAACAAATACAGAATCCTTGGATTAGTGCAATTTGTTGTCCCGTTTGACTTTATGTCCTGAACACCACCTCTGGAATTGGAACCCCCAGGCCTTTTCCCTGCCAGGAGACCCACTACAGCACACCATCTCTCCCTCCTTGCTAACATTCCTGGTATCCTTTGGAAGAAAACTCAGGCACGATGAAAGAGGAGTAGCAGAGAGATGATGAAGGAGTCAGAAGACTCAGAGGTGTCTGCTCCCATCATTGAGGTGGAACATATCCAGAGGACACCAAGATTTCAAGTCAATTCCTGTCACATAATGTAGCCACAACCACAGTTCTGAACAGTAACAATACAAATGTCTCTGCTTTAGGAATTGGGCATATCTATTACAATAGATATGTAATGAAATGTAATGTAATATAATTTATATTAAATACTTTATATTAGCATTTTAAATATTTATGTTATTTTAGTATAGCTATTTTTCCTGGACAGGACCGAGTTTTGTTTCCCAAATTTAACATGGCCTTTCATGAGTGGATATTTACTTCCACTCTGACAAGTCTTGCCTTTCTGTTACATTATTTTTCCTTTGAAGTCACATACGTCAGTATTTTATATGTGCCTGACAGATATGCATAAATAGGAAACTGTAACCTGTCCATCCTCTGTCTGAAGTCATTAACACAATTCCCATAGAATGCACTGGAAGCAAAATTAGACAGCGCAGACCTAATTAGCATAGAGCTGCCACAACAGAGGTTTTTTTCTCTGAAGATCCCTTAAACTTTTAAAGACATCCTTAAACTTCAAAACATATTCCCTCCTGCATAATACTCAGAACTGCCAGAATAGTTTTTCATTTTCCTTGTAACAATGAGATTTAACTGAAGTTTATAGTGCATAGTAATCTACTAATCATCATAAATTAAACCAAGTAGGGTTTATCATATGATTGGATGGTTTATTTTTTTTTCCCCAAAATAATTAGCAAATAGCAAAGAACTGCTAATCTCTTAAAAGTGACCTCCAATCGTGGTACAGTGAACTTTCTTTTCCTTTCTACTTCATATATGCTGTTCTAATTGTCAGAAAAAATAGACCATACAGTGACAAGCGTCCATGCTCTGGCTATACCTCAGACAAAAGGACAGCTTAAGAAGCAAACCAAGAAAAAAAGATTTCACAAAGTGATTAGAAGGTGGAAGATCTGCAGTAAAACTTTTTTTCTGAGTTTGACCCTAGTGAGTCACCTAGCTGCCGGTTCTGAAATCATTTATTGATTTGTTGTATCTGAGGTTTATTTTTTCTCCTTTCACCTAAGTCAGAAAGATTCATGATACAGCAAGCACTATTTTGAGTAACACTACGAAGGCACCTGAAGACATTATTACACATCAGATGTGTTCATTACAGCATGAATAAATTAAGCAAAGACTCAGTATTCAGAAGAAATTATATTTACTTAAAGAAAATAGATCTTATAAACAAAAACTCTCAAAAAAATATTAACATCAAAGAGTAAACAAAGCTCTCTACCATATTTTGAATGTCTAATTTCTCAATGAAGATACTACTCTATGATTCATTTTTCATTTTCTGAGGCACTATTATAGAGATAATGCGTATATAAGCAATTTTAGATATTGCAGCTTGTTAAAGGTGTGTCACATTATTTAGGTAGTTTCCAATAAGTATGCTCACCTCCAAAGAGAAATACCTTTTATGGTATTTCTTCTTTACAGATTTGAATTTTCATGTATTGTTGAACATGTACTAATTTTTACGAAGATGTGCCAGATTTCAATTCTATTTGAAAAAAGGGTTACGGAGAAGATCCACAGTGTTACGCTTTAATTCTAAGACATAATATTCCTTTCACTAGGCAAAATATTTTTCATTTGCATTGCCTTTTCCAGAAAACAATAAAACAAAGTACTTTTATACAAATGTATTTTAAAAGTCTCACTATCGGTCTTCCTATTCTGCACAAAGAAGAAATCTATCATTGCATTACATTATGTAGTAACTGCAGGCTATTGTTAGCATTTTAATAAAGTTCACAATTGGGTGTCATAATACAGAGAGCTATTCTTTTAATATCTCAAGTGAAATCCTCACTCTTATTTCTGCAATAGCCTGAACCTCATATTTCAAGCCAAAACAATAATCCTGCTCTCAGACTGTTTAAATGGTTTATTGGCATATCACCACATTTTATTGATCTTGATACAGTAGACCAGAGACCTATAAATTAGCATTCTTCTTCTTTGATCAAAATTCCAATAGTATAATATTGAAGCAATCTAAAATAACGTATTAACTACCCAAGCATTTTGCTTTTCATAAAGCTGTAGTAAAATGCTTGGTGTCATGAGGTCGAACATATTCATTTCTACTGTCCGTATATGTTTACTTTAAAAATGAAAGAATAAAGTACTTCCTATTCAGTGGTGCAAGTTAATTTTTCTGTTCATTCTTTTCATCTATGTACACTACAAAACATTTTTTACACTTTAAACAAAAATTCAGTTGGCCTACATTTACTGCCTTTAAAAAATTAACAGTTACCTAGTTGCAAGGGCCAAGTGTCAACCTCATCAAAATCCTCAATGGATTTTTCACCTGTGATGATATTTTTATCAGTTTTGTTTTGTTTGTTTAATATAAAATCATACAATATTCTGAGTTGGAAAGAACTGTCAAAGGTCATCAAGTCTAACTGCTGGCTTCGCCCAGGAGCACCCCAAATTCAGACCCTATGTCTGAGAATGTTGTCCAAACACTTCTTGAACTCCAATAGACTCGCTGCCATGACTACTGTCCTGGGGAGCCTGTTCCAGTGCCTGACCACCATCTCAGTAGGGAACCTTTTTCTAATACCCATAGGAGGATAATTTGCTGCACAAACTGTCTGTGTGACTGTGGTTTTGCCACACTTTGGATCTCTTTCCCCCACACACCATTCTTAAACAAAGACAGCAGTTTGTCTTTTATTGAAGGTATATGTGTAGTTATACAACAATTGCAAGAACAGTGTTTGATCCAGTACAGATGAATAAACAGCAATAGTATAGTATTTAGAATATTTATATCAAGAAATAAAAAGGCTATTTCTTTTTAGCAATACTAGATTGAACACTTTATTATTTATCATCAAAACTGTAATTCCTTTTTTCTTTTTCATGAGTACTTAGGAGGTCTCTAATCACAGAATCATTATTGTTGTGCTGTTTCAAAACTTGTTATTATCTTCTGGCAAAGACAGTGTTGTGTTTATCCATACTATGCTCTACTGGTTCATACATAAAAATAATATTTCAAAGTACTGAACAGAAGATTTTCTTTTCAGTTTAAAATAAACACACTTTATTATACTGTATGGAACACATTTTATTTCTGGCAGAGAAAATAACATGTTTCAGTAAATGTTTCAGGAAAGACAAATATGGAAATAGCACCAATTTCACATTTTAAAATTCAGTAGGAACTGCACACTTTCCATATTCAGTACATCCTCTGATTTAGAAATGACTAAGGACATGTGGCTTGAATGCAGAGATTTAGGAAAAGCCTCTCTATTTTGTTAATAATAATATATTAAACAAATAAAAAAAATCTTATTTGAAGCTGTGCAAGGAAGCTGGAGGAAAAGGAAGAAATCCTGCTTTCTATGTGTTGCATTTTTTCTGTTTTCTTTTCTCAGCTCTCCAGAGATTTTGATCACAAGTGAGCACATCACAATATAGAAAAAAAAGAACTATTACGTTTTCATTTATAAATCTTAATAATAGAATATGTAGTGGTTACGAACAGACTAGGGAAACATGCAAAATCACCATCAAGTTTGTGTCTCATATACCACAGAAGAAACTGTGTTGATACCTGCTCTTCAAAGGTGTTCATGGCAGCTTTGTTCTTGTCATGGGTAATAACTGATGATCAGGTTTCAGTAGCATTTATAAACCCAACTCCCTTAGTTTCTGAAGAAATCAAAAATTTAGATGTAGAAAGGAAATGATGCAGGTGGAACCAAAGCAAAATCCATAGCCTTGAGCTACATTTTTATACAGTGTAGGGTAAGAATCATTTACCTCAGAAAAGGATCCACCAAAATCAACCTAATGAGTAAGGACTGTTTAAGAAAATGGGGATGGTCTGTAGGGGTGACATCTTGGTGGGAGTCTGTTATAGACCGCCTAATCAGGATGGAGAGATAGATGAGGCATTCTACAAGCAACTGGTAGAAGTTGCACGATTCCCAGCACTCGTCCTCATGGGGGACTTCCACTTCCCTGATATATGCTGGAAATATAATACTGTGCAGGGAAGCAGTCCAGGAGGTTTCTAGAGTGTGTGGAAGATAGCTTCCTGACACAGCTGGTACTAGAATCTGCCAGGGGAGGTGCCCCACTAGGCCA
>WBMW01005238.1:28445-39166 GCA_013396635.1 Penelope pileata | reverse complement strand
GCAGAGTGGCTGAAAAGCTGTGTAGATAAAAAGGATCTTGGGGTATAGAAAAGGATCTCGGGGTATTAGTCAACAGCCAGTTGAACATGAGCCAGCACTGTGCCCACGTGGCCAGGAAGGTCAATGGCATACTGGCTTGTGTCAGAAAAAGTGTAGTCAGCAAGACTAGGAAAGTGATTGTCCCTCTGTACTCAGCACTGGAGGCTGCACCTCAAGTACTTTGTTCAGTTTGGGGCCCCTTCCTATAAGAAAAACATTGAGGTGTTGGAGCCTATCTAGAGACAGGCATAGAGCTGGTGAAGGGTAAGAGGCACAAGCCTCTGAGGGAACTGGGATTTTTTGGAGAAAAGAAGGCTCAGGGGAGACCTTATCACTCTCTACAGCTCCCAGAAAGGAGGTTGCGGTGGAGGTTGACCTCTTCTCCCATGTAACAAGAGATGGGATGAGAGGGAATGGGTTAGGGCATATATTCTTTCTAGGACATCAGTGCACTTGAGAATGTTATTGAATTTAAGATTGAGAGCAATCCTAATAATAAGGAAATGATGAACTGCTAACATAGTAAATTTCAGGAACTAGTAGATACTAATGGCTGAACTAATCACCCCCAGGTCTCTTTATAGTAAAAGGAGAGAAATAGGTACTGCTGGCATGCACTTCATCTAATGAAAATCAGAACTTTAAAATAGATCTAAAATTTCCATTCAGTACAAAGGACCCTGGAGTGACAAGTTCAGATGTTAACATCTGAGAGTAAATATCTAAGGCAGGATTCAGTTCAAGATATATTAGGGCTTTTTTCCTGATGTATATCATAGCATACTCTTTTCATACTTGAAGTGGGCTTATATTTCATCAAGAAAGTCAAATATATTTTAACTTTTCTGCCTCTAGAGAGGTAGCTAATAATCATTTCTAGAATAAAACAATAATGAAAAATTAAGAAAAGTTTTCACTGGTAGTACATTTCAGAATTTCATATTTAAAATTCATAGTAAACAGGCACAAAGACAAATATTGTGCTACAGAAGCACAATGACCACTTGTATTGTGTACTGGACAGGAAATTTTTCATCTAGGCTGCCTGAACAAATATTAATAATAATTGCTGAACAAATATTAATAAGGATCTTAAACATTTTTGGAATGCTGACCTACTGTCTAGAGTCATCTTTTAATAAGTATCCATAAATGTATATCATAAACTTTATGACTTACTAGTTAGTAGCTTAAGCACTCTGTGTGATACCATCTAAAACTGTGAATTTAGTGCTTGTTTACTTTACTGAATATATAATTGTTAATCTCTAGGGAAAAAAATGGATGAGAAACCATTTCTGGCTCAATTTTTCCTCACTTGTTCTAATTTACATGAAACAACTCTACAAATAAAGGCGTAAGATGCAGACCTTGCAGACGTACTCAAGCTACCTTAAAATCAACCAAGCCAGGTAAAAATTTGTATCAAGACAGCATAGTAAAATAGAATTCTGAACACCTATTTGGGATTCCAGTTATGTTTTTAGATAAATATGTCATGATGTGTTTTTTTTTCTATTAGAGTAAGACTATATTTGGTACCTGAACAAGTAAAAAGCTAACTCAAGATATATATACACAAGATTCAGTTACACATTTAACTAGATCATCAATATACTTTTAATCATGGCTATTGAATGTACTCCGCTTGACATGAAGTAATGAAATGTTTTCTCAGTCACATAAAGAGAGCAAGAATAAATAATTGCTGGCAGACAGATGCACGGATTCCAGCCAGTCAGAGGCAGTCTAGGCTTTGGGAATTCTACTTTGTGAATAAGGTGAAGGTAAACACCCCGGTGCTCAAAATTTAGTATTTCACTATTCAGTTTGGCATAAGCTTAACAACATTTAAGTGTCATAAAAACTCTTCCTTATGAGAAAAAGACAATAGCCCAGAAACTGTCTAGACCTAAGTCTAGACAGAAGTGATTATTTTAAAGGTCTAAATGTTGGGCTTAAAAGATGAGTTTGTACCAAATAGGTACCTACAGTTCTCTTCCTGCTTTCATTCTCTGGCTGTCTAGGTTATTTAAGAAGTAAAATCTCTTGTTTATTCAATCTTCATCATATTAATAGATATTACCATAATAGTTAATGAGTTCAATTTATCTCTGGTAGAGTTCTAACCATGAAGCCATAAATGTGGCCCAAAGTGACCCAAGGATGACAACAGTTTTAAATTTCAAAATGATGTTATAAAAAAAAAAATTGTCTACTAAGTCCTAATTAATCTTTGGTTAAAGCAGAACATCTAAAGAGATACATGTGGGAACAGCATTAATTAAAAATTAATTCAATCAGATTAGTTATTTTGCAATGCATATAAAATGAATTCAGTACGACAAGGCACTGAAATTGTCACCAAAATATTCCTCAACCTGACTAAATATATAAAGTAAACAAAATGAAACAAAAGACAACTATAGTCTAGCAGTAATTTAAGGTTTATCACTTTAAGGAAAAAAGAAAAAAGAGTAAAGGGTCTATTTTTGGTGAAACAGGAAAAAGTCTTCAGCAGTTACAGCAACTTTGTGTGTGCAATAACCATATTACACTAATGATTGCACTCAGTTTCCTTATCCTAGTGACCCAAGCAGCATTTTAATGTATTCCACTTAGAGTAGTGAGGAACTTGCATTCCTTCACAAGTCTTTTCAAGGACTCCTTCTTTAGAGTCTGGAAAACCGGCCTACGTCTAGAGGCTTGAGTCTGCCCATTCATGATCCAGAGATGGCATGGTCTGTACCAACTTCCATTGCACCACATGTCAATAGCTCCAACTCTGACAAATGAAGTCCATTTCAAAAAATACCATGGTGGAAACAGGAGACCTGACATTAAATTAGATCTCCCATTTCTTTGGGCAGAATATTATGTTTTCAGGGCAAAAAGTCTCTCCCAATGGCTTCACTTTCCAAGCTGTTTGTACATTAGGCAACTGACTGATTACAGTTTTACTTGAGAGGATAATTGTTAACAAATCAAAAGAAAGCTTGCTTAGAAATTCCTCAGTGTTCACTCTGGAGTTATAATCCTCTGATAAGAAGGAATAACAAAGTTTATTTTGACAAAAATTTAATTACAACAGCACTACAAAAAGACCCCACGTATTTGACTGACGAATATAATCAAAACTGTACTTACTTTGCTGTCACTGTTATAATACTTTTAAATCCCAAGGAGCCACAATCATTTGGTTTGTGAAGATGTGGTTTAATACCGAAACAATAAATTTGTCTTTAAATGGATAAGGTATGACCAAAGAGCTGCACAATCTCTAATTTAGCCAAGGTAGAAATCTGCTGGCACTAAAAGAAGCATTGTTTTCTCAATGAATGTATTGTTTTCAACTCTACCAGTTGCTTATTTTAAAGGCAAGTTTAGAAAGGTACCTCAATATGACAGCAGAGGGTATACACTGTGATTTTATCATATAGATGTATGCTAGCAATACTTTTCATGCACTATTGTGCTCCAAAAAACTCAGAAGGCAACACTCAATACACTTTTAGGTAAAGACAGTGCCAGTTGCTGATGCGAATTAAGGAATTTTCTATTCAAGATGATTATAAAATTATACATAGAGAGAATTCATAATTTAAAAAACTCATGCCTTGTTNAATCAAAACTGTACTTACTTTGCTGTCACTGTTATAATACTTTTAAATCCCAAGGAGCCACAATCATTTGGTTTGTGAAGATGTGGTTTAATACCGAAACAATAAATTTGTCTTTAAATGGATAAGGTATGACCAAAGAGCTGCACAATCTCTAATTTAGCCAAGGTAGAAATCTGCTGGCACTAAAAGAAGCATTGTTTTCTCAATGAATGTATTGTTTTCAACTCTACCAGTTGCTTATTTTAAAGGCAAGTTTAGAAAGGTACCTCAATATGACAGCAGAGGGTATACACTGTGATTTTATCATATAGATGTATGCTAGCAATACTTTTCATGCACTTTTGTGCTCCAAAAAACTCAGAAGGCAACACTCAATACACTTTTAGGTAAAGACAGTGCCAGTTGCTGATGCGAATTAAGGAATTTTCTATTCAAGATGATTATAAAATTATACATAGAGAGAATTCATAATTTAAAAAACTCATGCCTTGTTTGTATCGAGAAGGTAACATATAACTATGCACAAATAACAAAATGCAAAACTGTGGGATTTTGGCTCCCTAGTCTATTCTGGGTGTTTTGAGGTCCAACTGCTGTTTCATACTGTAAATAATTCAGCAAGACTTGATTGAAAAAGCTATAAATTTGAAAGTTTTTTGTGGCCAGCTAAATACGAAAAGTAAAAAATGAAGCAACTAATTACAAAATAGTAACTCCAAAACACTGATGACCACACTACTAAATGGAAAGATGGTTTATAAGACTCAAAATCAGTTACCACAGGATTGCAGACCTGTCCTGATCTCATCTGAAATAGGTATAAAAATTCTGTTGACAAGTAATGGGAATCTAATCAGGTCCTAACATCTGCTGCATAGAAGATTAGTCGGGTTCAAGAAGCATTTTCATGGAAATGATAACAAAGCAATGTGAATTTCCGAGACTTCAAGGAGTTAAATGCTAAATCTTTTAGAAAGTGCTTCCCTTGGGCATGACACATTTTGTACAGGTTTGTTAAAGGTATCAAATATTAGGTAAATAAAATGGATATTTCTGAAAAGCAAACAATTGACAAATTTATGCACTGAAAAACCTTAAAAGGCAAGGGAACTAGAGTTCTTTGTTCAGCTTAGAGTGTTACTGGCTCCAGTATAGTTCTCCTCACATTCTTCCTTTTCTCTTGCATTCTTTTCATTTCCTCTGCAAGACAAAAAAATTAAACAAAAATCATTCTGTTTGAATTTTCTTCAAATAATTTGCTTCTCTCACCTTTTCCATTATTATTTTAAACAAAAAATAATATATATTACAAGCATTCTGGCTTTTGGAGACGCCAAAATATCAGAGAACACGTTACACAGTGCACCTAACTCAATATTTCTTAAAATAAGGTGAAGTTTTTTTACTTTTTCATCTGTAGAAAAGCTTTCAAATATTCACTATTTCCAGATTTTTTGACACTACAATAAGCAATCCATGTTTTCTAACATATTCTTGCAAAAGATGTTCGCTCTTAACAGTTGTGAGGAACTTTAAAGCAAAAAAAGTCAAGATGAAAAGAAGTATCAGGAATGCCTTGTAGGTACAATGTTTTTTTTTCTTTGTGACAAATTAAAAAAGAAGGTAGTATAAACTGAAATGATACATTTTCATGATTGATCATGTTCTGCCATAATGTGGAATGTATTCTATAAATATGTTTTAATTCTCCTCAAATTCTCACCTCAAATTTCTTGCAATTAATGGATAAGAAACGTTACGCAAACTGGAATTTTACTATAAAGAATTACAAGCCGAATTTAGCATGCGGCTACTAGTTTTAGATGTTATTTGCCAGTAAAGAAATACTACATCTTTCTGATGTACCATTTCTTTTGCTTACCCTTTTTGTCTGTTTGTCTTTTACACAGGTATATGAACATATTTTCTTACAATGCTTGTTCATCAGCTCACAGGTTCTGGCTTTCCTTGATATGTTATTAGTAATTAGGGTCATCGTACTTGTAATGCCATAGTTTTGTGTTGAGATGAGGAAAATTTTAGAAAAAAAAATAGAACAGATTTTACAAATTCTATATTGTCACTAAAACTGGTCTTCACCTAGTTTAGCCCATCTAAATGAAAATTCATGGGTCCAATTTCATCAAAAGCTAACTGAAAAAGTCCCGTATGGGTTATATTACCAATATCACTTGCCTCTAATCAGCCATTTTTACACTCACATTTCATCTTTCTTCCCACAGCATGACACCTCTTTCTTCTATTCATAGGAATGTTACTCATTGTAGTTTGTTCTTACACTAATTTATTTGTTTGTTTTCTGCTACTAGCGCCAAGTGTATTTTTTTCTCTTTCTTTCTTTCCCATGCCTACCAGGGCCCAGACTAGCATATACAATAGTAAGTACCATACAAGGTCACATGCTTTTCTCCATAAAAGTTTTAAAATATACGTGTATGTACTGAAACTCAGGTTCTGGTCCTCAAGTCAAGCTCAGTTTAAAGCAACATTAGGTTTTATTATATTTATTATTATGTTTGCTTTTTAAATCACAGCAATGTTCCTGCCGCTCACGAAATTAGTATTTTATTAAAACAAAAATACTAAGATTCTCTCCAGGAACATTTTGCAGTAAGATCTCCTGTCTAATAATAACTAGTAAAATATTAATCAATCCCTTAAATAAAGTAACACTATCCATTTGTTGATTAAATCTATTTCTAAATACGTTATCTTTAGCAGATGTTCATTTGTGAATTACTCTCAGAGCTGAAACTTCATAAAACTTCTCAGAGATAGACACTTGATCAACTGATCCACCCTCAGCAAGTTCACAGATGATACAAAGCAGGGAGGAGTGGCTGACATGCCAAAATACTGTGCTGCCATTCAGCAAGATCTGGACAGGCTGGAGAGTTAGGCAGTAAGAAAGCGCATGAGGTTTAACAAAAGCAAGTGTAGAGTCTTGCACCAAGGGAGGAATAACCGCATGCACCAGTACAGGTTGGGGGATGACCTGCTGGAGAGGAGCTCTAAAGAGAAGGACCTGGGGGTCCTGGTGGACAACAGGTTGGCCATGAGCCAGCACTGTACCCTGGTGGCCAAGAAGGCCAAAGGGACCCTGGAGCACATTAAAAAGAGCGTGGCCAGCAGGTCAAGGGAGGTGATCTTCCCCCTCTACTCTGCCCTGGTCAGGCCTCACCTGGAGAACTATCCATTTCTGGGCTCCCCAGTACAAAAAAGGCAGAGATCTCCTGGAAAGAGTCCAGCAGAGGGCCACAAAGATGATGAAAGGCCTGAGACATCTCTCTTATGAGGAAAGACTGAGTGAGCTGGGTCTCTTCAGCCTGGAGAAGACTGAGAGGGAACCTTATCAATGTCTATAAATATCTTAAGTGTGAGAGGCAAAGGGACGTGGCCAGACGTTCAGTGGTGTGTGGTGACAGAACAAGGGGAAATGGCCACAAACTGGAATATACGAAGTTTCACATCACTATGCACAAGAACTTCATGGTGTGGGTGATGAAGCACTGGAACAGGCTGCTGAGGGAGGCTGTGGAGTCTCCTTCTCTGGAGATATTCAAGACCCATCTGGATGCCTACCTGTGTGATCTGCAGTAGGAAACCTACTTTGGCAGGGGGGTTGGACTCGATGATCTCTAGAGGTCACTTCCAACCCCTACAATTATGTGATTCTGTGATATTAAACTCTTCGTCAGTGAGGCAGAATTTGCATAGATTTGATTTCTTATGCTCAATGACAGCTAAATATTTTCTAAATATCAAACAATACAAATTTCAGATGAGAGAATTTATGTCACTCCTAAAGAATTTGCCATTAAATTATGTACATCAGCAATGAAATGGAACATGCAGTATGTTACCAAAGGAACGTGAAAGAAAAAGTATATAAAGATGGGGAATCTGACATATTTGATAAACTGAATGACTAATTTTGAATTTATACATCTTGTAATATCTTTTGACAGTAATAGAAAATAATAAAATAGGAATTGTGTATGTAGTACAAATAAGTGTAAATTTTGTGGTTGCATTCAATTGTCTTACACTTCAGGAACTGTGCTAGTGAAATTGATGAAACTATTTGCTCAATCGAAGAAGTGTATCTTAGCTCATAATACACACATTTTTGGATGTGTGGGCTCTCCAGATGCTTCAAAAAGAAGGAATCTGAGGAAAAAGGAAAGAAAAAATATAACTAGTTAATATACTCTATATATCAAATACACTGTTATACAAGAAGCCATCATCAGCTGACATGTTTGACAAAATACTTTAAAAGGTTGTTCCTCTACAAAACAAAACAAAAAAATTAAAGGTGTATAAAACATTAAATATTATTTCAGAGGCATTAATTTAATCCAGTTTCCTCTGGCCTCCAAGAGAGGTTTGCAGAGTCTTGCCTAATGGAGTCATAATTCTGCATCCTTGCGCAACATTAGAAAGTAAAATTACAAAACTAGTGTTACATTATAGATAAGAAGACAATAGCAAATCTCAGAAAGTTCTGTTTTTTAGTTAGTTTAGTTAGAAACGTTGAGTTCGTGAGCATTTTCCATTTCCCTTCTCTTCCCTTCTGACATGAAACTGGTAACAGACTATTCAGCTGTTACCTCAAGAGGGAAGAATAATATACTACAAGAGGAATATCAATAGCTGTGTTTTAACCTCTTAACTTTCAAAATCATTTTCAGATTTGAAGATGGATAGCCATGTGGGCACAATGTAGTGTGAGGGGTGAAAGTTAAGACAGCTTATGAAGTAAGGAGATACCCAACCACACAGACTGCTCGCAAGCCCATTATCTCTGCCCTATCAATGAAAAAAATTGTGTTTTCCAAGCCAAAGCTTTATCATTCACGCAAGATGTGTTCTGCACCACTGCCATGCTCCTGACTCTGCACCAGGCATATCTGAGAAGAAGGGAGTACACAGAAAATATAGCACAAATATGAATGAAAAATGTCCATTATGATGGCCAATAAATATCCTGTTGTTAAGAATAGGGCTGTGAGACTACTAGACTAAATTTAGATGCTGTTTCACTCCTTCCTTAGCAATTTCGTCTGTTCATGCCTCTTCAGAAAAGGACTTTTGAAATCAAGCAATAATAATACAGGAGAGCTCTGAAGGAACAGAACTGACAAATGAAGTAAAATGCTTAGCAGTTGAACATTTAGAATGAGAAAGTAAAATACTGATACAGAGAAAAAGAAAGAAAAGTTTTTGTTCTTTCTGAAGCTGAGAAGCCATTTACTATAGAGATTTGTTTGCTTAACCTATCAAGTGGTTCAGTGCAGCAGAGAACTGAGGCCTTCACCTTAAACTATCTGCAGTATAACAGAGTGTAAGAACTAACAGCTGATGGTTGTGATCCAAAGTGATTTCCTCTGTAGTATCAATACTAAGGAAAGATTTTCAAAGTTTTAAAATAGCTTAAATTCTCACGTCATAAATTCTCCATGTAAAAGAAATTTACTGAGTACCCTAAAAATTAGAGATAAACTTTATTCAAACATTTATTGAATAACGTTTCCTACAAAAAAAAAAAAAGTAAGAATGTACAGGAAGGTGAGACAAAGCCAAGTCTTAATGCTAATCACGTATTCTAAAGAAATGATCAAGAAATTTTCTTTCTATACAGTGTGTCCATTTGCAGAAAACACCAAATCAACCAAAAGAGAAGATTAATTTTAAGCTGAATTTTAAATTTCTCTTTTGTTTGTAGGAATTATACATTCATACAGTACATACATAGACATTCATCATACAAACATATGCATTACAGGAAAATACTTAAAAATCTTACTTTGATTGTCTAAAATATACAACATCTGATCCTTCTTATTTTAAATGTTGTTTGACGTAAGTACGGAATCATTCTTTCTCAATACTGTTTATCTTTCTCAGAAGCATTACTCTGATATTTTATCACTGTATTTATACATTTACTATTTAACGCAAGTATCACATTATAAGATTGTAAATATCATAAAAAATCTTCTTTCCACAGTAAACATTCCACCTTCAAAAATTATTTCCATATTCATATGTTGAATGTTTTCCCCAAATTTGAAATTTTCTTGCAGATACTTACTTGTCTATTCTACTTTATTCTAACATGCTCTTTGTGTACACTGTTAATTTCATCACTCATTCTTAGTCGGAAGCCCTGCCTAGAGGAACTTTAATCTGCAGATAACATTGAAATTTTCCTCAAAATGAAATCCAGTCATAAAACATAATTTAGAAGAACGCCTTTTGCAAATGGTGACTGAGTCACATATTCCATTCCACATGATGCAAAAAGCACTACAATTGGCCCTTGGCATTATACAATGTCACGGTTGTGGTTAGGATAGGGTTAATTTTCTCTGTAGAGGCTCATATAATTGTGTGTTGTGGATTGGTGATTAAAATAGTGGTGATAATATACCAAGGTATATGTAGTTAAGGTCTTTTCTGCTGCTTCTCATACTGTTCTGACAAAGAGAAGGCTGGGGGTTGCAAAAGAATTTAGGAGGGGACACAGTCAGAACAGCTGATGCAGACTGACCAAGAGGATATTTCATACCATATAGTGTCATGTGCAGCAGTAAAACTGAGGGGAAAGAAGAAGAAAGTGGGAGACACTCAGAGAGTGGCAGTCAATGGCTCAATGTCTGAATGGAGACCAGTGATGAGTGGTGTTCCTCAGGGATCACTACTGGGACCAGTGCTGTTTAACGTCTTTGTCGATGACATGGACAGTGGGATCGAATGCACCCTCAGCAAGTTTGCAGATGATGCCAAGCTGTGTGGTGCAGTCAACACGCCAGAGGGAAGGGATGCCACCCAGAGGGACCTGGACAGGCTTGAGAGGTGGGCCCATGCCAACCTCATGAAATTCAACAAAGCCAAGTGCAAGGTCCTGCACCTGGGTCGGAGCAATCCCAAGCATACATACAGGCTGGGCGGAGAATGTCTTGAGAGTAGCCCTGAGGAGAGGGCCTTGGGGGTGAGTGTTGATGAGAAACTCAACATGAGCCGGCAGTATGC
>WBMW01005238.1:5269-28420 GCA_013396635.1 Penelope pileata | reverse complement strand
GAAATTCTTCCCTGTGAGGGTGGTGAGACACTGGAACAGGTTGTCCAGAGAAGGCGTTGATGCCCCCTCCCTGGAAGTATTCAAAGCCAGTCCGGATGGGGCTTTGGGCAACCTGGTCTAGTGGGAGGTGTCCTTGCCCATGGCAGGGGGGTTGGAACAAGATGATCTCTAAGGTCCCTTCCAACCTGAACCATTCTATGATTCTATGATATTCAGAGTGATGGTGTTTGTCTTCCCAAGAAACCATAACACATGGTGAGCCCTGCTTTCCCAGAAGTAGCTGAACATCTGTTTTCCCATGGGAAGTTGCAAATTAATTCCCTGTTTTGCTTGCTTTTGTGCACACCTTTTGCTTTACCTAGTAAGCTAGGTAAAGCAAAGTTCTTATCATTTTACCTTTCTGATTCTGTCCCCCATCTCATTTTTGGAGACAGACATACAGAAAACCTGATCCGAAATCTTAAACTGTAAAAGGAATAAATTCAGAATATGTTAAGATTTTAACACAGAAAGAACAACCTTACCCCTCTTTGCATTTCAGTGAAGACTTCAACTTTTTCTGAAAAGTAAATTTAATATAATTGCGAAGAAGTACATCTAACAAATATTATTCATGATGTACGGACAGATAATATATTTTCTTATATGAACATGAACAGAAAAAAATGTAGACAATAACTCCATATTTATTTACTCAAATATAATATCTAAATTTTTAGAAAATAATTTTCTTACCTTGAAAATCTGATAAAGATCTTGCAGTAAGACCATAATCAGGAGCTGAACTATTACAGGAAAAAATGCAGAAGTTTATTTCCCTATAGACGTCTGAAACATCATCCTAATCTTCAACACCTGTTCAACAGAACATAACCTTTGATTTAATTGTCTAAGATTGTGGAAAATAGATCAATAATTTAAGTTAAAAGGTTTACCTCATGTCTGGATTATCTGGTTTTATCTGACTGACTTTGGCTTTTCTGATTCGCTGAACAGCCCTTGGAGACTTGGACGGATATATGATGAAAACAAATGTAGTTAATGGACTAATAAAACAAAAGAATTTAGTGTTATTAATTAACTCTTTAGAGACACAGCAACAAAACTTAGAGAGTTATGAATTATTCTGAGTTTTAACTCAGAATATTTATCTTCCTACAACAACCCAAATCAATCAACTCCTGTTCCTTTCTGGGAAGGACTGGCACCCTAATTTAGCTTTAATTATTGGAAGATAACACACATTACTCATGACCTCTAGCTATACTGCTTCCAAATTGACATTTATTATGGTCCTAGCATTAAGCAGAAAGGTGTTTCTAATTTTCTACTCATATTTTTAATTGACAATAAATAATATTTTTATTCCCAAAATCTTGTCAGTTTTGCCCATGATGATAGTTAGATGGGAATCCCTGTTTCTATATCAACTCCCGGGTTTTTTTTATCTTATATTCTCTCTGCGTTCTGTTGATGAGTGGGAACAAGAGAGAAGCTTGGTGGGGTTCTGGAAGCCAACAATGTTTAACCCGCCAGAACCACATAGCCAGCAGAAGCTGTGAACGATTGACACAGATGATAAATCAGTTGGCTGTCACTGTGGTGATCACAGGAACACTCTGGAATTATGTTATGATAGCAGTGACATGCAAAGACCCACAGAATGTCTAATGGACAGCCATGCTTGAAGGAAAATATTAGGATTTTCATAAAGTTTTGTTAACCACATCTGACATCTATCCCAATGTCCTGGTTCCATCTGGGACAGAGTTGATTTTCTTCACAGCATCTGGTATGATGCTATGTTTCGGCTTTAGGAGAAAAACATTGTTGATAACACACTGATGTGTTAGTTGTTGCTGAGCAGTGCTGTATAGAGCCAAGGACATTTCAGTTTTTCAGCTTCTCGCACTGTCCTGCCAGCAAGGGGACTAGGTGGTTAACAAGGAGCTGGGAGGGGACAGAACTAGGACAGCTGACCTAAACATATCAGATGACATCATGTGAAAAAAATATAATACTGAGTGGAATTAGCCAGAGAGGCAGCCGAAGCTCGAGGACTGCCTGGGCATTGTTTGGAGGGTGGTTAGCAATTGCTCTCTGCATCACTCATTTTGTATACATACATATATATATATATATTATTATTACTGTTCTTCTCTCTTCCTTTTCTTAGTAGTATCTTTTATCTCAATCTAGACTTCTATCTTTTTGTTTTCCGATCCTCTGCCCCATTCCACTGGTGAGAGGGGAGTAAGTGAAAGGCTGTGCAGTGTTTAACTGCTGCTAGATTAAAGCACAACACTTGAAAAACCTCCAAGCAATTAAACTGTACAACTTACATACGTAGTCATCAAGGTACTTAATAAAGTTTTGCTAATATCTAAACAAAATCATTTGGTTGCACACTGAGTATATTATTTCTTGTTCTACCACTAGTAGACATGACGTATATTGAAACAGCCCTCTTTTCCTAACATTTTCGTATAATATTATGTGGATTTCAATCATCTTGATATTTGTTGGATAAGCAACGTGGCCAGGCACACACTATTCAGGAGGTTCCTGCAACGCATTGAAGATTACTTTCTGATGCAGGTGGTGGAAGAGACGATGAGGAGAGCTGTGCTGCTGTACCTTGTTCTTACTAGCAAGGAAGGGCTGGCTGGGGATATGAAGGTTGGGGGCAGCTTGGGATGCAGCAGTTATGAGATGGTGGAGTTCAGGATCTTGTGCCTTGCTTCTTACGCAGTAAGTAGGATTGCCGCCCAGGACTTCAGGCGAGCCAACTTCAACCTCTTCAAGGACCTACTTGGAGATATCCCATGGGCTAGATCGTTGAAAGGAAAGGGGACCCATGAGAGTTGGTCAACAATTAAACAACACTTCTTCCAAGCTCAAGATCAGTGCATCCTTAAGAGTAAGATTTGCCACTGATTTACAGCATGTTTGCATTCCACCGAAACACTAAGTCTTTTTCTGCCATAATGCCGCCTTGCCACTTAGTTCTTTTTATTTTGCGTTGTGCATTTTTCTCTTTCATTGTTTTCATGTTTCTGCATTTTGCAATTCTTTTTATATCTTATTTTTCTTCCTCGTATAGCTGTTACTCTCTCACTAATCCTTGTTTTCTCTTTATGTTCAATCATTTTTTTATTTACAGATTGTTAAGAAGTCTTGATGCACCATTTGATCTCTAATTATCCTTCTTCCACATCTAAGTTTTCAAGTTTCTTAAACTTCCTGTTTCCTTTCTTTGTACTGTTTGTTGATTAATTTCTTCCAGGTCACTTACAGACAAATTCTCTTCAGATTAGGTTCTAACGTTCTCCACTCCATTCCAGGTAAACATTTTGCCTTCTGAAGCAAACAGTTCTTATATATAGTGCAGGAACTGCTTGGACAATGTTAAATTTACTCATGTCATCAAATCTACAAAACCAGCTTTGGTCCTTGAATTGACATCTACTGCTAATAAAGGGTATTTAGCTGCTTTTCTGTCTTAATCATCTCTACTGTGGATATCTATAGTGGACTAAAATGTGTTAAATCTCATTCATCTTGTGCTACATTACTTTCTAACAAATATCCACGTCAAATTACTCCTTAAGTAGCAGGTCTTATCCTTTAGAGCTCCTATTAAAAAAAATAAAATTAAAAAGTAACCATTATAAACATTCAGAATACAATTTCATGCACAGTTTTGGACTCAGAGGCATTTTGATACCAGTGGGCTTGTGAATTTGGAAGAAAATACAGAAGGAAAAGAAAAAAATAGCTTTAAATAAAAACTCAGATGAAACCTTGATTGTGGGTGCATCATGTCTTTTTCCACAAAAAAACGTTCCATAATAAGAATAAAGACCCAATTTTACATTGTATCCTTACTATGCTAACCCATTTTTTCCCTTTTATTTTCTAATTCCATTGCACAGTTATTCTAACAAAAATGATACACAGGTGTCTGACTCTGAGTGTAGTATGATCTTGTGTTCACTCTCCCTTACAAACCTTATCCAGTCTCTCCTTAAATTAATCTTTAAATATTTCTATATTACAGAGTTAAAATACAATATGCATGACAAGCTTTACAGAAATAAAGAAGGTACTAACTTTCATCAAAATGACAATAAAACTTTTTCTTTTTTTTTTCCTTTCCATTTGAAACTTACTCCTTTGAGTTCTACTAGATATACAGATAATCACAATCAATTTATTGTCTCGTTTCCCTCAGGAAAACATGAGTATTTTCAAGCATAATCTAATTTTTCTTTTCAAATCCAGTAGGAAAAAAAAAAAATAACACTCTAGTATTTCTCATTCAACCTGAAGCTTGGTATTTTTCAGGTGAAGAACACTGATCTTTTTGACAATTATCTGTGAATGTCTTACCAAAATGTAAGTCCATTGAAAAGAGTTTATATTACTTCCTGGGTACAAAGACCATTTTACAATGTCTTTAGTATTGCAGGTACAGGAAGCATTTAAATGCGTAACTTCACAGTTCAGTAGTTCTGCTCCAGAAATACATTGCAAGCTATTGGGCTCAGCTGCAAATATACCTGGAGAAAAACACTTAACAGCTCTCCAAATGCTTTTGAGTAACTCATAATCTGGCTGTATATATTTTTTCCTGTTGGAATTATTTAGCTTTAATTTTATAACAATCAATCAATTTCAATCTCTTCTTTTTAATATATATCTTAGAGCTTTTCATATTTTATCTGAAAGATGATTAGTGTTGTGTATTCACATTTTTTTTTTGAATGTTCAATCTGTTATGGATTATTTCTAGCCTAAGAACAGTTTGTCCTACTTGAAGCTTATGTTAGAGATTCTCATTTTTAAAATGTGATATTTCTTTAATGAAGTAATGTTTTCAGAGATACTTTCATGTAAGAACCAATTACTACATCTCCTTTGTTGGAATTCTCTTTATATTTCACAGTATTTTAATTACTGTATTTATAACAACTTACAATCTAATATAATAGTAAATAATATTTATATACTTAATATACATGTAACACATGGTTGCTCAGAGAATAGAACCATAGCCTACTGTCTTATTGAGACATGACTCTTCTGCTATTCCATTCAAAATAAATTTTACACTGAATCACAGAATGGCTTGGGTTGAAAGGGACCTCAGGGATCATTAAGTTCCAAACCCCCTGCTGCAGGCAGGGTTGTCAATCACTAGATCTAATACTAGATTAGGTTGCCCAAGGCCCCATCCAACCTGGCCTTAAATACCTCCAGGGACAGGGCATCCACAATCTCTATTGGCAGCCTGTTCCAGAACTTCACCACTCTCTCAGTGAAAAATTTCCCCTACATCTACTCTAAATATTCCCTCCTTCAGATTAAAACCATTTCCCCTTATCCTATCACTATCTACCCCTGTAAAAAGTTAATTTCCCTCCTGTTTAAAATCTCCCTTTAAATACTAGAAGGCCGTAATGAGGTCTCCCTGCAGCCTTTTCTTCCCCAGTATTAAATTATTGTCTGTCTGTTATGATTACCTGTTTTTATATTAGCAGATAGTATGCTGCTGAACCCAGCAGAAACTGTTCACTAGATTTAGATGAAATACTCATTTTTTTTAATTTGAAAAATTAGTTCCATAAAACAGTTCCTCATGAAAGTACGGCTTCAAAACATTTTCCTGGCTTGGGTACTATCTTGCTTTCCTGGAGAATTTTCTGTATTTTATTTATTATGTTTGTTGTTTGCTTAGTTGTTTGGTTCCAGTTCCTGAAGACAACTCTTGGATTTGTAGAATATTTAGCTATATCTACTTCTTTGCTGTTCTTTTGTTTTACTTTTTTCCTCCAAAATATGGGAAACATAGGATTAGGAGGAATTAGTGATACAAACAAGCATATTCTCTACTAAAAACCGACTTATTACAGCTTCTAAAAGAATGTAAATTAATGAATTGTCTTGATAAAGGCAATTTAAAGGTTAAGATATTGTATTCTGAATTTAGCTGAACAGAAACAGAATTTCAGTTTAGGGAGTCATGAGGTAATTCTTAGTTTCACCTTTTTCCAGATACGAGAATAACACGCTAAACCTTTACCTACCAAAGGTTTCTTCCTCACCTTTTCTGGTGTCTGAGATGTCTGAGGTACATACACGAGTCATAATAAATCCTAATCGCACTTGTTTTTTATGTTCAAAAGAAGAAGAAACCTCCCATCATAGGAGCTGCCAAAAATCATGAAATACATGGATACTGAGAAGAAACTATAGCATGCTAAATTTATAATAGTTTTATGCTCATATTTGCATGTGCGCTATATTTTCAAAAATAAGTGTAAATGGTCAATAAGCAATAGTTTTTACCAACATGTTTAAAGTTTTATACAGAATATTGTTTTCAAAGCAATATCACTTGGTGTGTTATATGTACCTCTATGAACATGAAAAAATGGTGAAGTGGCCCAGTGAATTCTGTACAATACTATTTATATCCTGAAAATGTGGAAAAATAGTGTTTTTCTGATTGCTTTATCAAGAGTATTGCAATTGTTCTTTGCAGAAAATGAGAGCATTTGCATATCTATGGCAGTGTCATTGTACGACATATCAAGTCAAGCTATGTGAGTCATACCATGTCAGAATACAATGCAGAAAGAAGCTTTAAGAAAATGCTGCAACCTAACATTGTATGTCAGAATCTGGTGCATCATTATCAAGGTAATCCAACCTATGACAACTTCATTATCTAAAATTTTCAATGCGGAAGAATTGTGTTAGCTATGGATTGCAAAGGTCTCTTCTAGTCTTAAAGTCTCCATTTTTTTCCTTTGATGTAATATTGTAAATCATTTACATTCTAAGCTCAAAAGTAATCCTGTACTGAGCTGTGAGGAAAAGCAGTTCCATATGAAATTCAATACATAGAGTTTTCAGTACACAAATAGGCTAATTACAATAAAGTAGTAAACTATAAAATTTATATAACATAATATTTTTCATATATGAAAAGTCCTCACAATCAGTAACTTAGCACTAGGAAAGAGGTAAATAAGAAATAAATGCTTAAGAGTAGTGCATAGTCTAATGTTTTTTGGCCTTGATAATACAAGAAAATATTCATACAATCTTGTTTGAAATATTTAACTTAGGATGCTGTTTCAGTGCCTACAGTCCATTTTTAGAGTCTCTGCAGCATCTAAATTCATTGGAAATCTAAAATTACAACACCTTATAGCATTTCTTATGCATTAATGTTTTACAGGAAATAAAAATCTCTAATTAAGGCATCTACATATATACTTAAGCATCTGCTGGTATCTCTTTTTGTGACTTGCTTGTCCTGATATTTCTTACTTTTTTTATTAACAAAATTATTAGAATTTATTAAGAAAATATAAAGTAGTATACAGAAATAATCTTATTCAAACAAATCTCATAATTTGTCATGTTTCTAAAAAAAAAAATCTTTAAGATCTTATTAACAGACAATGGGTGCTGAGTTCATTGTAAAAGTACATTATTTCCTCTTAGAGTACTTCAGTTAGACCTTCTAAAAAAAATCTGGGTGGATGACCATGTCTGATCATTCTAAAAAGAATTGTCCCAAGCTACTTGCTTGGGACAATTCTAATAATTCCAGCCATGTCAGAAAGCAATCTGTTGGAAAAACTTCCCAAAGGCTCCTTTGTGAAGTGAAACCGAAAACTATCTCAATGAGCCAACATTAACTTGAGAGAGAAATAAAGAGAATATTTTTGCCAGGTTCAGCTGTTCATTTGGATTATTTACTTCTTCTTTTGTTTGTTTGCTATTTCATAGAATCATAGAATAGAATAATAGAATCATCAAGGTTGGAAAAGACTTCCAAGATCTTCTAGCCCAGCCATCCACCTACCACCACAATTACCCATTAAACCACTAAAACATGTCCCTTAGTACCTCATCCAGATATTTCTTGAATACCTTCATGGACGATGACTTCACTACCTCCCTTGGCAGCCTTTTCCAGTACCTGACTACTCTCTTTTGGAGAAATTTTTCCTTATATTCAGCCTGAACCTCCCCTGGTGCAACTTGAGGCCAATCCCTCTATAGTCCTAACTCTAGTCACCCAGGAGAAGAGGCCAACCCCTGCCTCACCACAACCTCCCGTCAGGAAGTTGTAGAGTGCAAAAATGTCTCCCCTGAGCCTCCTCTTCTCCAGACTGAACAATCCCAATTCTCTCACCGGCTCCTCTAAAGGCTTGTTCTCCAGACCCCTCACCAGCTTCATTGCCATACTCTGGACACGTTTCAGGGCCTCAATGTCTTTCTTGTAGTGAGGGGCCCAAAACTGAACACAGTACTCAAGGTGCAGCCTCACCAGAGCTAAGTACAGTGAATAATCACCTTCCTGGTCCTTCAGGCCACACTATTTCTGATGCAGACCGGGATGCCATTGGCCTTCTTGGCCACCTGGGCACACCGTTTGCTCATGTTCAGCTGAGCATCAACCAACACCCCCAAGGTCCCTTGCCTTGACACAGTCTTCCAGCCACTCTACCCCAAGCCTCTAGTGTTGCATGGGGTTATTGTAACCGAAGTGCAGGTCCCAGCACCTGGTCTTATTGAACTTCATCCCATTGGCTTCAGCCCAGCAATCCAGCCTGTTCAGATCTCTCTGTAGGGCCTTCCTATCCTCAGGTAGATCGACACTTCCTTCCAACCTGGTGACATCTGCAAACTTACTGAGGGTGCACGTTGCCCCATTTGAGTACAAATTGCCACAAATTTTGTTAAAGCACTGTTGGTCTGAAGACAGGTATCAGTTTAACAAAAAAATCAATTAAAAGCACAGGCAACATAGGTACATATCTGTTTTAGGAAATTTCCACTCTCCATGAGCATGACAAGTTTATAAACTCCTTGAAAGTTAAACTGTGTAAGCATTGTACTTCCCAAGCCTGTGGAAGTTAGCATTAGACAAAGAAACATGACAAAATGCAGCAAACAAAATGCTACTCAGGGGAACCGCAGTGACTTATTAAAAAATGTTAGAACTGCTGGGAAGAAAGGGAAGAAATTAAGGGCTAAAGTTAGATTTTTTTTTTTTTTTAGGAGAGATACTTGGAGTTAATTACAAGGAATCTCTCTCTTGTTCATTATTTAGGCTATCATTTAGTACTTGATCCCCTCAGTATGACTACCAACGCATATGCCTCAAATCTCATCACAGACTGCATTGTTGTATCCATGTTCCTTCTTTTAACACTCCAAAAATTAACCAGCTCTTTTATCTGGGTACATTTGGTACGTGTGCCTAATGTCTTGTACAAACCGGTTGTCCTGTTGAATGATGCTTACTCCCACTGACGTCTGCTGTGATAAGATGGAATGAGTCATGCTAGGTGTTTGTAAAGGTTAACAAATAATATATTCAGAGCTGCAGATAAATCATGATGCCCTTCTATGTGGCAGATGCTGCAGAGTAAATTGCTAAGAAATGCTTAAAAGTAGGTAAATAAATAGGTGAAATCAGTGGCTCTAAAATAAAATCAAAGGTACACTTTCTACTATACATGTTGAACATTATCTCTATAAAAAATGGTGACACTGAATGATGACCGAATATTATTACTTCATTGTTAAGAATCCAGATACACCATAAATACGACATTTTTGCAATGTCTTGTCACTGCATACTGCCAGCATTAAATATTCCTTATACTGATTTTATATATTCTACACTATCCAAATGTGCCCTCTCTGTAGAGAATTTACTAGTCAAGACAAAGGTGTCATAATGGTTACGTTCTAACTCCTTCTCCCTTTGCTATAAAGGTCACAGAGAGAGTTAGTTAACATATATCTTTTTTTTTCCCCCTTGCTTTCTTTTTTTCCCTCTGTACTAAAGGAGTCAAGATAATCATTGTCTGGCCATCACATGAAGGATGTGGTAATTCAGTATGTGCCAGCTGTCCTTTGAAACATCACTGAGGTATGGCTTCAGGTCAATCCAAAGAGGTTTAATAAGGCCAATGTTCAGAAATCATGCAAAAGTGATATTCTTGTTACAGTCACTAAAGACAGTTGTGAAGAATCAAACTGAAGATATTACTAAGCCAAAATCTCGTTCTTATCTTTTTATTCTGTCAAACCTTTTTTTTTTTTTTGAGTTTCTACAGGTATGTTACTCAATCTCCATCCTGTATGAACTCATACAGTTCTGCCTGTGGCATACAAGTGGTTATGTAGCTCTAACTTTGCTCCACCCTTTCCTGACAGGGGAGAAAAAAAATATATAGTCAAGGCTAGCAGGGAGTGAGAGGTGGTTGTCTCTCTCTACTCTGCCCTTGTAAGGCCCCATCTGCAACACTGCATCCAGGCCTGGGACCCCCGGTACAGGGAGAATGCAGAGCTGTTGAAGTGACTCCAAAGAAGGGCCACAAAGATGATCAGAGGGCTGGATTACCTCTCCTATGATGAAAGGTTGAGGGAATTGGGGTTGTTTAGTTTGGAGAAGGTTCCAGAAATACCTCATTATGGCTTTCCAGTACTTGAAAGGAGCTCACAAGCAGGAGATGGACTGACTTTTTATGCAGGCGGATAGTGATAGGATAAGGGGCAATGGATTTAAACTGAAAGATGGGAGGTTTAGATTAGATGTTAGAAAGAAGTTCTTTACTCAGAGAGTGGTGAGGAACTTGAACAGACTGCTCAGAGAAGCTGCAGATGCCCATCTCTGGAGGCGTTGAAGGCCAGGCTTGATGGGTTCCTGGCCAGTGTAATCTAAAGAATGGTAATCCTGCCCACAGCAGGGGAGTTGGAACTAGATGATCTGTGAGGTCTCTTTTAACCCAAGCCATTCTATGATTCTATTATAAGGCTCTGGATTTTTCATGCTGATGTAATGGACCATAGAAAATTATTGCAAACTGCTAAGCATCTGTTCTCCAAAGTAAGGTCACCATTAAATTCTGAGTGGAAGGAGGAATATTTTAATTTACTCAATATTTTGTGTTTCCTGTTCTCTGAGCATAGACAAGTCCCGGTGCAGTATTTGAAAGTATTATATCACTCCATAGATATTTCTATCACTGAGACTTTCTAAAGAGGCACATACTTTCTCTACTGATTGGATGTAGAGCCCATATGTTTAAGCTAAAGTGATACGAATCAGGCTGCCAAGCCAGCAAACTATTCATCAGACATCATAGTATTGTTTCAGGTGAAAATGTTACATTTCAAAATAACAATTAGTTATACTGAATATAAAAGCTTTTACCTATTGTATTGTTTATTGTGATTTAAAACAATAGCTCAACCAATCAATATAAATATGTAGATGAACTACATTGAATCATCTGGTAGATATTTGTGAAAATTTGTGAAGCCACGATAGACACCAGTGATTAACTTCAAATAAGTTTCAGTAAATCAGGAAGAAAAGCTGCTGCTTTGATAAGCATATTTAGAACAGTTTTGTAGCTAAGTACTGTTGGTGGTTGGTCTTTCAAGTTCTTTCTGTTCAGCCTGTCTTTATAACTTCAGGCAGCTTATGTTGAACAGCTTGTCCACTAGTCCCTCATCAGCAGTATGTAATTAAATACAGTATTGTTTTAATACTACGTAGGTGAATTTATATAAAATAAGTATAAAAGCAACAAGATAAAAATACTGGCTTTTGTTACTAAACATTGATTATTAAAATGACAGAATATAGTTGAGATTCAATGTAGCATATGAATTCTGTTGCTTTATAGACAGGTTAGTTATTGTAAAACACAAATCATTTTTCAGAAATGTACACATTTAATTTTCCTAGTAATCAGAATGGAAATTAAAGAAATTTTATCCTAAAAATGCAACATAGTCACCTATGGCAAATACAAATTAAATAATTAACTAAATGTTTGGTCAGTCTTAACTCAAATGTAACTAGTTTACTGCTTCACTGCAAAATGATGAGGTGATAAAGCATTTATAATCTCTTATAAATCACTCTCATGGTTTGTCTCTGAGGCCCCAACATAAGAAAGACATGGACCTGTTGGAGCAGATCCAGAGGAGGGCCATAAGGATGATCACAGGGCTGGAGCACCTCTCGTATGAAGATAGGCTGAGTGAGTCGGGGTTGTTCAGCCTGGAGAACAGAAGGATCTGGAGAGATTTACAGAGACCCTCCAGTACCTGAAGGGGACCTGCTGGAAGAATGGGAAAAAGAGTGATAGAATGAGGGATAATGGTTTTAAACTAAAAGAGTGTAGATTTAGATTAGGTATTAGGAATAAATTCTTTACTTGGAGGGTGCTGAGGCACTGGAACAGATTGCCCGAAGAAACTGTGGATGCCTTTTCTCTGGAAGTGGTCAAGGCCAAGCCGGACTTGGAGCAGCATGGTCTAGTGGGAGGTGTCCCTACCCATGGCGGGGGGTTGGAACTAGATGATCTTTAAAGAGTCCAACTCAATCTGTTCTATGATAATGACTCAGATATGCATATGAGCACAGAGACAATGAATTCACCTTATTAAAATTTATTGAAAAATGTTTGCAAAAGAACAGAGAGCAGTGCAGTGTTGCCCTTTTAACAGCTTCATGCTTCCTGGGGCTAAGAGGAGAGTAAGGTGGCAAAAATGACAAAAGACAGTATTTCTTTAGGCAGACAGCTGCAAAGTAGCCACAATAGGAGTACAACTCACACTGAGATACAGTCAATAAAACTGACCAGATCGCTTAAGGACAGTACATTAAAAGGTAATGTGTTTTGATGTGTTATTCTTTGAGCCACAAATTTCTGGAACAATGGATCATATGCTGGAAAAACATTTTAAAAGGCTTTTTCTAGTCATAATCATCCTGAGCTATCATGGACAAGATCCCTGAATGGATGAATATTTATTTTTTAAAGTGTAACTTTTTTTTAAATTAAACCTTTCCAATTTCCCTTATTTCAAGAAACCTGGTCTTGTGCATTTTTCTGACATTTTTAAAAGTACCTAGGCTTCACATATGTAAGTCATTTACAAAATTAAGTCCTTAACGTCATGCAGAAATCTGTGTGTTGCAACACAAGATAAACACAAAGATTTTTGAGAAAAAAAGAATCTTAAAAAATTCATGCAACTGCTCTCCATGGGCAGAAATGTACCAAGTAGGGAAAAATGAGCAAAAGGAAGACAATCCTGTACAGTTGACTAACCTTCTGCTTCACTAGAAAATCAACGGAATATAAACTATTTTCCTTTTCCTGCTTCTTATACGTGACAAAAAAAAAGTAAAATTAGCTAAATGCATAATGCTTAAATAATTCTTTGAAGTTGAGCTGTGACATTGAAAATGCAGTATTTTTTTAAAAAACATTATTATATCCCATTTCTTATGACAATAAACAAATGCCATTCAGTTAAATGTAAACCTCTAACTTTGAAAGAACAACAAAAACTCTTCATCAAGAGCTGCATTTTAAAGCCAACATTAGGTGTTTTAGAGCTCAGAGGAAAGGCTGAGTGAACTGGGTCTGTTCAGCCTGGAGAAGACTGAGAAGGGATCTTATCAATGTTTATAAATAACTTAAGTGTGGGAGGAGCGGGGATAAGGTCAGACTCTTCTCAGTGGTGTGACACAAACTGGAACATAGGAAGTTCCTCACAACAGAACTTCAGGGTGTGGGTGATGGAGCATGAGAAAAAACTTCACGGTGAGGGTGACAGAGCACTGAAACAGGCTGCCCAGGGGGGTTGTGGATTCAGCTTCTCTGGAGATATTCAAGATCCATCTGGACGCCTACCTGTGCAACCTGCTCTAGGGAACATGCTTTGGCAGTGGGGCTGGACTCGATCTCTAGAAGCCCTCAATTCTGTGATTCGATGATTCTGTTAGCTTCCTCCCACAATATGTCTAGCAATGCTTTGCTATATATCAGAAGATGTTTTGACTAGTCAACTCATACCCTATTTAAAGTAAATATGATGATGCTCAGGTTTACATTCTTTCTTCAGTGGGTGGAATCAATGTTGCCACACACTAAGCATAATGTCTGCTAGAGAAAAAACAGCAGTTTCATCCAGGAAGGGCCTAAGGGCAAATACCAACTTTTCAGGGAAGATTCACAGTTCTTGAGAGCACTTCCTCTTCATCTCAACTTCATTTTCACCTCTCTCTATCCTATCACATTTAGTTCTTTACTCCTACCTGCTACATATTTATCGAAACAATGTCAAGTCTAAGAATATTGAGTTAAAACTATCCGTGGTCCCTAAAACCCAGGTTACCTTAGAGATTCTTCAACAGTTATGCCAGATAATGAACCTTTGTAAGAATAGAAGTTAATAAACAAAATGCATGCATTTCTCACCTCTGATCTGACTCTTGAAACTGGATCCACAGCTATCAATACAACTGTAACAATTGAGTCCAATCAGAAAGACTAGTTTCCCGAGCATGCAGGTGCCTGCTCTTCAGAGCTACCAGCAGAAGAGGATAAGCCATCATAGAGCTGCTCCCCTCATTGACTACCCTGTTGAAAAAAAAAGTTTGTATTTACACTTTTCATAGCCAGTGCATACATGTGAATACATTCAGGCCTGGATCTACTGACAAGGCTCAACACAAAAAGAAGTCAAGGGGAACAAAAGACAAAAAATCTACATTATTTCAGAGACTGTTTTTACTTACTGTCAAGGTGAGGAATGGGAAATTTCATTTTCCTGTCTGGGAGGAGGAAGAGTCTCAAGATACATAAAATGCATTTCCAGCTTACCTAGTGAAGAGACAGAACTATTACAAGCATTAGGCTGTTAGCAGTACAGTCAGAGAGGGTAAGTGATTAAAGCTAAACCAGATCAAAGAAACAGGATGATTTTGCACTTTTGTAGACTTGGGCTTGTCTGTTTGAGGAGACAGTTGTTTCCATAAAAGAAAAGAAAAGAAAAAAAAAAAGAAACTAAGAATACCAGGTCTGGAGAAAGAGTGGTAAAATAAATGATGCATCTATTGAAAACAGCTCTCTCATTCATTCATACCTTGATCACAGCTGCTCTGAGCAGGTCATCTTACACTATGTTTTAGTTCTCGTGACTCAAGATGTTTTTGATGTTGTGTACTCTTCTGTCATGCTTCAGCTCATACTCTGGAACTACTGCCCACAGAGCTTGCTCCATTAATTTGATCCTGCAGGTAGATGGCTAGGATAAAAACAATAATGGATCATTCTGTAAATTAAATATTCACATGAATGTAATATCTGAAACAAAATTAGTATTGAATGAGTTTTTTTTTTTCTTTTTGGAGTATCTAGGAACATTTAGGAACTCTGTTCAAGGATTAAAGCCCGGGGTCTAAACATAAAATATTTTAATTTAAATAAACTAAAAGACTTCTAAATCCATAATTTTCACATAATAGAAAAAGAAAAAATAACATTGAGATGACAAAAAGCTTGGAAAGTGTCAGTCCATCACCAGTATGTCATAAACTTTTGTCCTATGGCAATTTTTCATCATGGACTTCTCTGTACCTGTATTTTTAGGCAAAGATTTCAATAAATATCAGTACGAGTACTGTTACTTTTGACACTATCATTTACTCTTCTGTCTGTTTTCTTTTTCCTCTGTCCCTATATATACTTCTATGGGAGATGTGACAATAGAATGTGTCACTGCTTTGCCTTCATGGGACAGGTTCTGAGAAGACCTAAATGACTACATCTAATGTCATTTTCTTTAACAACAATTATCTACAAATGAAGGTATATGTTAATGTTTTTGTACTTCAATTTGTGTCAACATTTTTACTTCAGCACTCTTTAAAAACAATGTTTATAGAGCACTTTCTTGTCACTTAAACCTATATATTTAATTCATAAAAAAAAATATAAAAAATAAACCCTACAAGAAATTGTCCTTTCTTTACCTAGCATGCTTTGTGACAAGAAAAACATTCATATTACCCTTATTACCCTGATTTGTGGGAACAACCATAAACAAAATACAGTAATTCTCAAAAACAGTCATCAGGCTTTGGCTTTCCTTTTATATCAGGCAGTGATAGCGCTTTTGTAACATTTAACTATTTTTCATTTGAAAGCTTTTCTAAAAAGTATATTCTCAGCTGTGAATAATGGTGTACAAAATCAATCTACCTCAACAGTTAAGCATTCTAAGTGAAAAAATTGAATGACGGTCTGTTAGTCATACATAAAATGTATTAACTAACAAAAGATAGATAGTTCACTACAATATTAAAGTCACATTCCAGTAAGACACTTAAAACTACTGGAACTTCAGAACCTTTAGATACAATTAAATATATGCGTGGCTATATTAGCTGTAAGTGAAGCGTTTGAAGTCTATCAGAGTTGAATGAAATAGCTAAATAACTTGAAGCTATGAATACAATGAAAAAAGACAAAGGCTTAATCAGTAGACAATTTTTTGTGGATAGAAATAAGAAAATGCAGTTATTTGACAGCTTTTATTTACCAAAAGACCAGAATTAAGAAATATATATTCTGTAGAATTCTTTCAACAGATCATGGAATCTATTCTTTCACATGCCATACAGCAGTATTTAAAAAAACATGGCCCATGAAAAATGAGAAGTAAATATTGTGGGTAAAGGTAGAGTCAGAGTCAATTTACTATTCTAGCAAACAGTTTTACTGTATTTGATCCAGAACTAGATAAGCAATTTTCATCCCCATTGCAATAAGGTTTTCACGACTATCCCTCAGGTTATAAAATCCTTACATTAGGTCTTTAAATAGGCTATGATAAAAAAAAATACAGATAAAATGTATAAATTAAAAAGCTTTCAGCCTCATGATGTTCTAAAACCAACATTGCAACATATTACCTAGTTTTGTTTGAAGTCCTGAGAGATAAGCCAGGTGTCAAAAGAAATATCATGATCATTTAGCCACAGCAAAGACCTGTTGCACTCAAAAGAAGCAGCACACTAAGGCAGCGTTCCACTAACAGGATTTTTATATCCAACAGCCCAGAAAAATAGTACTTTCATTACTAACTACAGATCACAAGGCTTATACCAACTGCAGCCTGTTAACTCTGCAGGGCCCAAGATCAGCCTGTTAGGTTTGTTATCAGCTCACTTGGTGAGCTGAGTGTGGCACCAGGTGTGTTGTGTTACCGTGCACAGTGTAACAGTGAGATAACTGCGAAAGATTTGAAAGTACAGGCATCAGTTTTGGAAAGAGGCCCCAGCACAGCTAATGGTTCATCAATGGGCCATTACTCCTTGTTAAAAAAGGTACAGCCTGGAGAGGTGTGAAAAAACCTGCTTCTGCTTTAGGATAGGCAACAGCCGGGCAAGGAAAAAAACAGTGAGCAACCTTGAAAGTAATATTCCCTAAGGACTGGACAGAGAATAGCTTGGGGTAGAATCCAATGACTGAGAATTGCCTCAAAACTCAACTGTCTTATAAAAAGACAAGATCCTGAATTTGGGGGTATAGAAGGGAGAGGAATTGTTATTTCAGCTCTGGATCCGATCACTTGTGCTGTGGTGACTGTGACCACAAAGGACTGTTACCAACAGGGCTAGTTACAGAGGTCAGCTCTGTGGGTTCGGGTTCCCATAGCTAATGTTGGGTATGAATGCTGAGTCATGATTGATTAAGTCATGACTATGTAACGATAACTAATAATTTGCATTAAATTTGTTGTTAATGACTCCCAGTCTACAAAAGCTTTGCTTTAGAGTTACAGATATGATTTATCATTTTTTTTAAACATGCCATTCATAATGATCTCTGATTCTCTCACTCCAAATTTTATGTGTAGAGTACGTGTATGCATGTGTGTACATTCATGCAAATGTTTTCAGAGAAGTGAGGGAAAATTTATCCACGCTGTGTTCTGGCAAAGTAAGGAGTGAGTGAGCTCTAAAGAAACCTCTTATTTGCTCTTCATGAAAGAATGTTTTTTTGTAATTCTCACTGAAATCAGTTTTGTCTAATCATCTATACCAATCATTCCAGTTATGTGACCAGTTGTACAAGTCTTCTATAGAACATATGACTCAGTTGGCACTTTAAATTATTTATAACTAACATTTTTTTTCAGAGAAGCAAAAATCTTGTCAGCTTTTAAAGAGTTTCGTGCATATGAACTGTATCTATCATGAGAGAATATAGTCATTATTAGACAGACCTCAGATGCTGTGAATCTCTGCATCTTCACTGATTTCAAGGCAGCTATGCCAGTTTACCATGTCTACAAGTAGGGTTTAATGACTGTAGAGCTAAGCTCATACCAGAAAGTTGGCAACTAATTTGACAAAAATGGGCATGCTTGAAATATCTGAGAGAATTAAAATGCTTATTTTTTGAACTACACTTTCTAGTTCATTTCGTCTGAGATTTTATGATAGTCCGGTACAATGAGTCATCAGCCTTTCAGAGGTAAGTAGGCCTGCACTGCAGTCCCTCCTGATTCTCGTAATATTATCCTGAAACAGCTTACGTGGAAGATTTCAGATCAGCAATGAGATTATGTTTGTAAGCAAAGGATTTAGCACAGTCATCACACTATACGAAAATATTATATAAATGGTAACAAATTTAGGACATTTTCCCTTTAGCTAGATTTTATTAATATTTAAATCATTTGACTAATTCTATATTGTGTAGTTTAATATTTTCCTATAGAAAGCCACTTCAAGTGCTTTATTGGAAGGTAAGTTAGATCTCCTAGTTCTTATACATATAAAAAATAATTTATTTTATCAAATATATGAATACAGCTTGGTACTACCTATCCTTTCAAAGAAAAAATCATGTTGCCTTTTAACTGATATTTTCTATTCATTTTCATAACCAATTTATTCATAATTTATTCCATGGGTTTCTATTCTATTGAAGTCAAAGGATAGGCATCTACTTGTCTGGATTATGTTTTTCTTTCTACTCATGACAGTAGAATATTTATTTTACAGCCACAAAATTATACTCCCAATTTGATAAATCAGCTCCTCTAATCAAAATTTAAATGTGTGCCAGTTTTTCATTATTCTGCAACGACAATCATTAACTGTCTGGATCTGAGCACATTAAAGTCTGTGTTCTGTTTCCTCCACAGATATAGTAATTTCCATTGCTATTCTGTCATTGCCACCAACCAACCTATCTCTGCTTCTGGATATACTCTTACTGAAAGTGACACAAAGTATTAATAACTTTTATTATTAATAACTTGAATAATTTTAACCACCTTTTTATTTTCGTTCAGTCTCAAGCCTGTCTTCCCCTTCTCTGTTCATTTAAAAGAAATTTAGCTATTTGTTTTAATATTCTTCATAAGTACTATCACAAAACATCTTTTGATAATTCTTACTTCTTTTCCCTAGTTTCTGATTTCAAAATTTTGACTTCTCTTTGAGGATCAGTGTCTTTTTTTTCTATGTCCACCTACTACTAATATATTGTTTTGAAATCAGTTTTTTACTCACCATACTCTTGATTCTTGTTTTGCAAGTGTTTTCTGGACTCAAATTCTAATTATGTATGTTTGATTGAAAGAAATGCCCCCACTTTAATGCCTTAATCCAGTTAAAATTTCAAAATATTTTTTTCTAAATATGCTTATTTGAAATAATGTAATTTTTATATATATATTATTTTTTTCTTGAATGTTTCATGCAGATTACAGAATCAAAGAATCAATGAGGTTGGTAGGGACCTCTGGGTCAATCTAGTCCAATTCCTGCTCCAGCAGGGACACTCAGAGCAGTGTGCTTTTGAAGATCTCTGAGGAGGAGACTCCACAGCTTCTCTGGGCAACATGTGCCAGTGCTCAGTCACCTACACAGCACAGAAGTGCTTCCTGGCGGTCAGAGGGAATCTCCTGTGTTCCAGCTTGTGTCCATTGCCTCTTGCCCAGACGCTGTGAACAGTTAAATGGAGTCAGTTCACTTCCCATGATTACCTATCCTGTTTTCATAAAAAGCAAACAAACAAACTTAAAATAACATTTTCCTATATCATCAGTCAGAAAAATATGTATTACCTAGTACCAACTACAGTGATTAATTAGCATCTTTTAAGCCATAGAAGATTCTTACTACCTCTGGGAAAAAGTTTTCGTATACAGATGTGGGTGATGATGGCATCTCTTCATGTTAGTGTCGTGATTTAACTCCATCAAGCAGCTAAGTGCTACAAAGCCGCTCACTCACTCTCCCCATGTGGGAAAAGAATCAGAAAGATAAAAGTGCAATAACTCATGAGCTGAGATAGAGACAGGTAAAGCAAAAGCTGTGCAAAAAAGCAAAGCAGAACAAGGAATTATTTATTTTCCATCAGCAGTCAGATGTTCAGCCACTTCCAGGAAAGCAGGGCTCATCACATATAATGATTTACTGGGAAGACAAATGATGTCACTTCAAACATCCTCTCCTTCCTCCTTCTTTACCCCAGCTTTTATAGCTGAGCATGATGCCATATGGTATGGAATTCGCCTTTGGCCAGTTTGGGTCAGCTGTCATGATTCTGTCCACTACCAGCTCCTTGTGCACCCCTAGCTTCTTATTGTCAGGACAGTGTGAGAAGCTGAAAAATCTTTGGCTCTGTGTAAGCACTGCTCAGCAGCAACTAAAACATTGGTGTGTTACAATCACTATTTTTCATCAAAAATCTAAAATACAATATCCTATGAGCGTCTGTGAAGAATATTCTATTCCAGAAAAAACTATGACAGTCAGATGGCAGAGGTGAAGCATTGATGGTAGAAGCTTCTCGGCTTAGCCATGCAGGCAGCTTGTCATTAAAAACAAAAAAAATAAATAAATAAAAAGACTCCACCACTGGCCACTGGCAGGAACTCATTTGACCTTGCTCAAAAAGGAAGTGAAATCCATAGTGATCCACTTGAAGGCCTCCTTTGACTTTCTGTATACCTTAAGTGTAACAGCTGCCCTTAAGGCATTCCTTATCTTATTCATAATTGCAAAGTCACTCCTGTCACATTTACCATCACTTAAATCAGGCACGTCCGACCCACAGCCCAAGGGCTGCATGCAGCCCGGCACAGCCTGTATTGTGGAGCGCCCCCTGCTGCCAAGTCGTCTTGGTAACTGCTCTTCCCCATGGAGCAACCCAGCCTGGCCCAGCCGGGGGGCACGCGACCATTACTCAGCAACTAGCACTGTCTGAGCTGACACCAGGGCAAGAGGAGGGAACAGTGCAGTGCTATCTCAAGTTATGCAGATAATTTTATGCGTTTTGGTACACTGGCTAAACACAATCCTGTGAATAGTGAAAAATATGCAGCCTTGCTTTCTGTTTTGATAAAGGAATTTGAGAATAGGTTTCAAGATTGCCCAAAAAATCATCATTTTTTTGGTATATTTGCAACTCCATTTTCAGTCAACATAAATACATTCCCTGCAAATTTTCAAATGGAATGTATGGAGTTGCAATCAGATATTCAACTCAAATAAAAAATTGATCACGTCTCTTTACTAGACTTCTATGAGACCTCTATTACCAGAAAAAATAACTCTCACTTCATAATCATGCCTTATTCATGTCATCACTTTTTGACAGTATGTACAGTTGCAAAAAACTATTTTCAAGAACGAAGTACAGGAAGAGTAAAATTTCATCAAAAATCTCTGACAAATACCTTCAGAACTCACTCAGAATTGCAATCACTTCCACCAAGCCAGACTGGTGTATTAGTTTCACACAAACAAGGTCAAATATCCCACTAGTTTTGTTTTTGTTGCTCTTTTTTGTTTGTTTTAATAATTTATATATATAAGTTTTGTCAGTTATATACATTAACTATATTATATTTTATATGTGGCCCAAGACAATTCCTCTTCACTCAGTGCAGTCCAGGCAAACCAAAAGGTTGGGCACTCGTGACTTAAATGGTAAATCACTCCCCAGTGCACATTCACATCTGTGTCAGAACAGTGATATTGATATCTTGCTGCTTTGCGGTGAATACTAAAAATTCTTTCCCTTTTTGCTTATTCTGGAGATTCTGGGACCCCAAAAACTAAAAGCTGGAAAGAAATGGATTTGACACAGCTGCATTAACAGAAAGCAGAACATCTATATGGGAAGTGGTGGTTCACAAAGCCTTTTTCCTGTCCACACCCAGGATAAAGAACTATTTATTTTGTAGATTTATCTAACTTGCCATTTTCACTATGATGGCAGAAATTGCTAATACACATATAGTAAGACACTGGTTTTCAAAGATTAGTTCCTTTTGTTGTTATCAATAAAACAGCTTATTAATGTAAATAAATATGAAGAATGAGTACAGAAGAGAAAACAATGGTGTAACCATTTATTTTTTCTTTGACAGCAGAAACAAAAAGACAAACATTGAGCTCTAAAAGATGTATTTAAAGTAAAAAGCACCTCTGAAAATCCTAAACTAATTTCTTCTGAATCTTTGACACCAGACATTTTATTTGCTTGGCTGTTAGACTTAAAGTCATGAAGCTGAATAAGAATATTCAGGCTCTATTATTAACAGTGCATTTTGTACTATCCATATTCAGGAAGCTCAGAGTTCTGATGGACACAGAACTTATTTATTTGTTTGACTGATTGTCTGCCAGTATTTCTTTCTCTACTAATGCTAAAGATATTTTTGTCCATGTCTAGCTTTTTAATTTGGAGAATTCTGCAATGATATTAATGTACTAATAAAAATGAAAATGAAATGATCTTTTTATATTTGTTCTGTTAAAATAGTAATGAAACATTCATATTGGATTAAAATTGAAATATTCATATTTCTATATTGGAAAACAATACACTGTATTGCTATTTTTACTTATTTCTTATCTCCACATTATTTTTTTTTCTGACACTTATTTTCTGTTGTTTTCTCACTTTTTCTTTCATTTTTGTGTCTTCTTTTGTGTTGACTTAAAACATTTTTCTTCTTTTCAGATTATTCTCAATTTTATGGCGCCTAAAACCAATACGGTCGCTCAAAAACTAATGCCTCCTATTTATTTCCATGGAAACTACAACAGATACAAAGAGTACAATAACATTATTTAATAGAGTGAATTCTCAACTACAAAACACTACTTTTCAACATAGTCATCACCATTAGCCAATTTGCATGGAGAGGTTGATCAAGATTCTTAATTTCATGATGTGACCGCTGTGCATGGCTGTCTGGAACAGGGCTTAACTT